>JBBPBT010000958.1:1195276-1325777 GCA_037974875.1 Cicer bijugum | reverse complement strand
TGTCCCACTTCCATTCGGGTATATCTAAAGGTTGCAACATCCCAGCAGGTCGCTGATGTTCCACCTTCGCTTTCTGACAAGTCAGACAAGTCGATACATACTCCGCTACATGTTTCTTCATTCCTGGCCACCAATAATTATGTCTCAAATCTTGATACATCTTTGTTGCTCCAGGATGAATACTCAACTTGCTCTTATGAGCCTCTTCAAAAATTGTCTTTCTCATATCCGTAATTTCTGGTACACAAATTCTCCCATTACATCTCAGAATATTATCTACCCCAATTTTGAACTCTGTTGTCTTCCCTTGCACTATTAGGTTCCTCTTCTCCTGAATTAAGACGTCATCTTGAGAATTTGCAATGTCTTCAAGTAGTCCATTCGAAATCTTAATCATTCCGAGTCTCAGAATTCCTGGTGCAAACTCTACGTTCAAGTGTAGGTCTCTAAAAGCTTCCCACAACTCTTGTTGTCTAGCCATAATTGTTGAAGACACCGATACACTCCTTCTACTCAATGCATCAGCCACTACATTGGCCTTCCCAGGGTGGTACTGTAGTGTGAAATCAAAATCCTTGAGAGTCTCCATCCATCTTCTCTGACGCATGTTCAACTCCTTCTGATCAAACAAATATTTCAAACTCTTATGGTCACTGAACACGGTGAATGTGCACCCATATAAGTAGTGCCTCCAGATCTTCAATGCAAAAACAACCGCAGCCAGCTCCAAATCATGAGTAGGATAGTTTCTCTCATGAGTCTTCAATTTCCTGGAGGCATAAGCTACAGCTTTCTTGTGTTGCATCAGAACACATCCCAACCCTTGGTGAGACGCATCACAATAAACTTTATAGGGTTCATCTGATTGCGGTAACACCAACACTGGTGAGGTCGTCAATTTCGTCTTCAGTAACTGAAAATTTTCCTCACACTTCTCCGTCCATGCAAAAGGTTGATCCTTTCTGGTAAGTTGTGTCAATGGGGTCACAATCTTTGCAAAACCTTCAATAAACCTCCTGTAGTACCCTGCCAGTCCTACAAAACTTCGTATGTCCGTGACAGTCTGAGGCTGTTTCCAAGCAAGAACCGCCTCAATCTTAGCTGGATCTACAGCGATTCCTTCCTTGGTCATCACATGTCCCAAGAAATTCACTTTTTCTAGCCAAAACTCACACTTTGACAAATTGGCATACAATTGCTTCTTGCGTAAAATCTCAAGAACTTGACGTAAGTGTTCTCCATGCTCTTCTTCAGTTTTTGAATAAATCAATATATCATCAATGAACACCACAACAAATTTATCAAGGAATGGACTAAAGATTCTGTTCATGTAGTCCATGAAAATAGCTGGTGCATTGGTAACTCCGAATGGCATAACGAGATATTCATAATGTCCATAACGGGTTCTGAAAGCAGTTTTCTGAACATCTCCTTCCCTTACTAGAATCTGATGGTAACCCGACTTCAAGTCAATCTTCGAAAATATCGCGGCCCCTCTCAGTTGGTCCATTAAATCATCAATGCGTGGCAAAGGATAACGATTCTTAATAGTTGCCTTATTAAGTTGTCTATAATCCACACATAAGCGTGAGCTTCCGTCCTTCTTCTTAACTAGCAAAACTGGAGCTCCCCATGGCGATACGCTTGGTCTAATAAATTTCCTCTTCAACAAATCTTTAATTTGACCTTTGAGCTCATTTAATTCCAATGGTGACATTCGGTACGGTGCGATCGAAATTGGTCCCGTTCCTGGGTGCAAATCAATGAAAAATTCCACTTCTCTTACTGGTGGCAATCCTGGAATTTCCGTTGGAAATACATCCCGGTACTCATTGACAAGCATCACATCTTCTATGTTCACATTTATCTTTGCCTCCACATGGGCCAGAGACAAAAACTCATGAGTCCCTTCACTTAGCGACACTCGGAGTTTGTTAGCGGCTAAATACTTAACAACTCTTGGTTCGGGGAAAAGAACCAATTTGCGAGCACAGTCTAAGATCACATAATGATACGACATCCAATCCATACCGAGAATGACCTCGAGTGATTGTAGAGGTAAACAATTTACAAAAACGTAAATCATAAATGTACCACCTATTACGGGTCTGCACAATTTACAAAAACGTAAATCATAAATGTACCGCCTATCACAAGCCGAAGTACTATTTATGAAGGTGCCACCTATCACGGGTCTGCACGATTTACAAAAAGCATGAAAATGCATGAGCGTATACTGACTCCATTCACAACAATCGTTAAGCAAATGCAGTTATTAAAAGATTCCCCATTTTTAACACTCATTTGACTTAAACGATTTTCACGCCAAACATTAAGCAAACAAACATATTAAGAGATTCCCCATTCTTAATATACTTTTGACTTAAACGATTCCCACAACAAAACATTCAGTAAATAAGACATTAAGAGATTCCCCATTCTTAATACTCATTTAACTGAAACGATTTTCAAAAACAAACATTAAGTAACCAAGACATTAAGAGATTCCCCATTCTTAACGCTCAGTTAACTTAAACGATTTTCAAGCAGCGTTAAGTAACTAAGACATTAAGAGATTCCCCATTCTTAACGCCCAGTTAACTTAAACGATTTTCAAAACAACATTAAGTAAACAAGACATTAAGAGATTCCCCATTCTTAATTCTCATTTAACTTAAACGATTTTCACAAACTCACATTATGTAAACAAGACATTAAGAGATTCCCCATTCTTAATACTCGTTTAACTTAATGGTTTTCAAACTCCACACAAAACCAACTTTCACATTCAATCCAAAATTCACTCCAAAACATTTTCCACACAAACCACACAAAACAAACTCACACATACTTTCACATTCAATCCATACTTCATTCCAAATCATTTTCCACACAAGCCACACGAAACCAACTCCAACATACTTTCACATTCAATCCCTACTTCATTCCAAATCATTTTCCACACAAACCACACAAAACAAACTCAAGTTTCATCAGTTATCAATTTGGAACACGTCAAAACAACGAACACAAATCAACACAATCCATCACTCAAACACAACAAGTTTCATATACTCAAGATCATACATAAATGGGTTTAAAATTCATTTTCCATAAAACCTTACTTTAACCCTAACCAAATTCTTTTCCACACAACCACAAGTAAGTCCCTAAATGCAAACTAAAAGTTTGGAAGGAGCCCTTACCTTCACTTTAGCTTTTTCGTTCGATTTCGGTATCGTGAGCAAATCCGGTAAAAATCTCTGCTCGCAACGCCGCTTCCAAAGTTAGCTCACTAGCACCGTAGTGTAGTAGTGAGCAACTTTCTCTTCTATCACTTCTTGAAACGACGCTTAGATCTAGATGAAACGGGGAGATTTGAGTTTGAATCCCTAAAACCGTTTTTCTCCGTTTTCGAATCAAAGAGGAAGAGTGAAGTTGAGAAATCCTTGTCCTATAACCCACTATCAATTTCGAGCTCTATGGAAAGAAAAGGAAGCAAAAACGAGCAACAATGGAGGAAGGAGGAATTTGAGTATGCGTGAGGCAGAGAGAGGAAGGAGACGGAAAATTTTTCTGTTTTCCTTCAGTTTTCCTTTCTTCCTTTTTCTTTCCTTTCTATTTGCTTTCTCTCCAATTCCTTCCCTTCCTTTTCTATATATATATATATATATATTTATATATATATTAATTATAATTAACAAATATCTCAAAATCTTTAGATATTTATTAAATTACCCTTTCACCCATAACGCATTAAACTCTTCGCAAAAGATTCGCCGCAGTTAATTTAATTTATTTATCGCCGAGTAATACTAATCGGGCATCAAAATACCTTTTGATTATATAAGCTCGAAAATATTAATAACTTTGACTACAAAGCCCTTGAGTTCAATACCAAAATCCATTAAAATACATAAAGTAAACTTTAAAATTATGGGTCTTACATTACTACCCCCCTAAAATTAGTTTCGTCCTCGAAACTATGCGTCAATAAATAACTCTGGGTGTTGTTCCCTCATCTTGCTCTCCAGTTCCCAGGTCGCGTCTCCAGTAATTGGATTCCAAATCACTTTAACCAACGAAACATCCTTGGTCCTCAATCGCTTAATCTTCCTATCATCAATTCTCACAGGTGGTACTTCGAATGACAGATTATCCTTTAGCTGGATTGTGTCTGGTTCGATCACATGAGATGGATCTGCAAGATATTTCCTCAACTGTGACACATGAAACACGTCATGAATATTGGACAGTATCGGAGGCAATGCAATACGATAAGCAACGGGCCCAATTCGTGCAGAAATCTGATATGGTCCAATGAATTTCGGAGTAAACTTCTTCGATTTCAATGCTCTACCAACTCCAGTAGTAGGTGTGACTCTCAGAGATACATGGTCACCCTGTTCGAATTCCAAAATTCTGCGACGTTTGTCCGCATAACTCTTCTGACGATCCTGTGAAGTCTTCATTTTCTCCTTGATCTTCCTTACCTTAGCTGTAGTCTGTTGCACCATCTCTGGTCCGACGATCATATCTTCACCGTCCTTATACCAACACAAAGGCGTTTGACACTTGCGCCCGTATAAAGCCTCATATGGCGCCATTCCAATACTCGCGTGCAAACTATTGTTGTAGGTGAACTCAATCAACGGAAGTACATCATCCCAACTTCCTCTATCATCTAACACACATGCTCTCAACAGATCTTCAAGGGACTGATTTGTTCTTTCAGTCTGTCCATCCGTTTGGGGATGGTAAGCTGAACTCAATCGTAGTTTTGTTCCCAACGCTTCGTGCAATGCTCCCCAAAAATGCGAGGTGAACATCGGATCACGGTCTGATACAATACTCGATGGTACCCCGTGTAACCTCACAATTTCAGCAATGTAGATCTCTGTTAGCTGGTCTACCTTGTAGGTGGTCTTTACTGGCAAAAAGTGCGCGGATTTAGTCAATCGATCCACTATCACCCATACAGAATCATTCTTTCTCCTTGTTTTAGGTAACCCAGTTATGAAATCCATGGAAATGCTGTCCCACTTCCATTCGGGTATATCTAAAGGTTGCAACATCCCAGCAGGTCGCTGATGTTCCACCTTCGCTTTCTGACAAGTCAGACAAGTCGATACATACTCCGCTACATGTTTCTTCATTCCTGGCCACCAATAATTATGTCTCAAATCTTGATACATCTTTGTTGCTCCAGGATGAATACTCAACTTGCTCTTATGAGCCTCTTCAAAAATTGTCTTTCTCATATCCGTAATTTCTGGTACACAAATTCTCCCATTACATCTCAGAATATTATCTACCCCAATTTTGAACTCTGTTGTCTTCCCTTGCACTATTAGGTTCCTCTTCTCCTGAATTAAGACGTCATCTTGAGAATTTGCAATGTCTTCAAGTAGTCCATTCGAAATCTTAATCATTCCGAGTCTCAGAATTCCTGGTGCAAACTCTACGTTCAAGTGTAGGTCTCTAAAAGCTTCCCACAACTCTTGTTGTCTAGCCATAATTGTTGAAGACACCGATACACTCCTTCTACTCAATGCATCAGCCACTACATTGGCCTTCCCAGGGTGGTACTGTAGTGTGAAATCAAAATCCTTGAGAGTCTCCATCCATCTTCTCTGACGCATGTTCAATTCCTTCTGATCAAACAAATATTTCAAACTCTTATGGTCACTGAACACGGTGAATGTGCACCCATATAAGTAGTGCCTCCAGATCTTCAATGCAAAAACAACCGCAGCCAGCTCCAAATCATGAGTAGGATAGTTTCTCTCATGAGTCTTCAATTGCCTGGAGGCATAAGCTACAACTTTCTTGTGTTGCATCAGAACACATCCCAACCCTTGGTGAGACGCATCACAATAAACTTCATAGGGTTCATCTGATTGCGGTAACACCAACACTGGTGAGGTCGTCAATTTCGTCTTCAGTAACTGAAAATTTTCCTCACACTTCTTCGTCCATGCAAAAGGTTGATCCTTTCTGGTAAGTTGTGTCAATGGGGTCACAATCTTTGCAAAACCTTCAATAAACCTCCTGTAGTACCCTGCCAGTCCTACAAAACTTCGTATGTCCGTGACAGTCTGAGGCTGTTTCCAAGCAAGAACCGCCTCAATCTTAGCTGGATCTACAGCGATTCCTTCCTTGGTTATCACATGTCCCAAGAAATTCACTTTTTCTAGCCAAAACTCACACTTTGACAAATTGGCATACAATTGCTTCTTGCGTAAAATCTCAAGAACTTGACGTAAGTGTTCTCCATGCTCTTCTTCAGTTTTTGAATAAATCAATATATCATCAATGAACACCACAACAAATTTATCAAGGAATGGACTAAAGATTCTGTTCATGTAGTCCATGAAAATAGCTGGTGCATTGGTAACTCCGAATGGCATAACGAGATATTCATAATGTCCATAACGGGTTCTGAAAGCAGTTTTCTGAACATCTCCTTCCCTTACTAGAATCTGATGGTAACCCGACTTCAAGTCAATCTTCGAAAATATCGCGGCCCCTCTCAGTTGGTCCATTAAATCATCAATGCGTGGCAAAGGATAACGATTCTTAATAGTTGCCTTATTAAGTTGTCTATAATCCACACATAAGCGTGAGCTTCCGTCCTTCTTCTTAACTAGCAAAACTGGAGCTCCCCATGGCGATACGCTTGGTCTAATAAATTTCCTCTTCAACAAATCTTTAATTTGACCTTTGAGCTCATTTAATTCCAATGGTGACATTCGGTACGGTGCGATCGAAATTGGTCCCGTTCCTGGGTGCAAATCAATGAAAAATTCCACTTCTCTTACTGGTGGCAATCCTGGAATTTCCGTTGGAAATACATCCCGGTACTCATTGACAAGCATCACATCTTCTATGTTCACATTTATCTTTGCCTCCACATGGGCCAGAGACAAAAACTCATGAGTCCCTTCACTTAGCGACACTCGGAGTTTGTTAGCGGCTAAATACTTAACAACTCCTGGTTCGGGGAAAAGAACCAATTTGCGAGCACAGTCTAAGATCACATAGTGATACGACATCCAATCCATACCGAGGATGACCTCGAGTGATTGTAGTGGTAAACAAATCAAATTAACCAAGAAATCCCTATTCTGAATAGTTATTTGACAATGTAAACATGCAGAATTTACTGTCAACGTCTTAGCAGGCGTGGAAACAACCAAATCAAAAGGTAAAGCAGACACATATAGCTGCAAACGATTCACACAATCCATAGCAATGAAGGAATGGGTTGCCCCCGAGTCAAAAAGTGCAGTTAGAGTGTTACCTGCAATCTCACAGTCACGCTGAATCAGATTGCCAGATGGATTCCCCTCTTCAGCACTCACACAATAAATGCGCCCTCTAGCCGTAGGACGAGTAGCCCTAGCTACATTCACAACTGGTTCCGCCTTCGGAGCCGTACAATCCTTTACCATGTGTCCTGGCTTCTGACAATTGTAGCAGGTGAGAGTATTAGGGGTACAGGCTTTAGCATAATGTCCATCTTCCCCACATCGGAAACATCGAACCACTCGCCCCAATTGTCTCCCAAAATTCTGGTTCCCTGGGCGATTCTGCACACTGTTGTTAGTTCGTGGTCGATCATAAGGTTTTGCAACATGTTTCCCTTTGTTGTTCTGATAATTCACCCGACTGGGCCCTCCTGCATTAAAATTTCCTCCTCGGCTAGCCCTCTTGTTCTTCATATCCTCAACTTGCCTACATTTCTCCACAAGGGCTTGGAAACGTTGAATTCCCAAGGGCAAGACAGAGTCTTGAATCTCATACTTTAGTCCGTCTTGGAAGCGATGACACATGAATGGTTCATCAATCTCTTCATGGAAAAATCGGAAATGCCTTGATAGCGATTCAAATTTAGCGGCGTATTCGCCTACGGTCATGTTCCCCTGATGCAGTTTCAGGAAATCATCACCCAGCTTGGTCCTGGTACTCATCGGGAAGTATTTGTCTAGAAACTTCCTTTTGAATGATTCCCAGTTCACTTCCTCGTGAGCCGATCTCATTAACAATCTGGCACTCCTCCACCAGTACTCAGCATCCCCTAGTAGCATGTAAGTGGCATAGTTGACCTTCACTGCCGCCTGACAGTTAATCATTTCGAATATCTTCTCCACTTCTTGGATCCACTGATCCGCTTTCTCTGAGTTCTCATCCCCCTTAAACTTAGGAGGATTGTAACGACGGAAGTCTTCTAAACCTCTTGACTCCGCAGCACGGATCTCTCTTTCCCTCTTTTCGAGATCACGTTGAGTCTTGGCAGCAGTCTGTGCAGCAACAGAAGCAGCCATGTTATTCATAGCCTCCGCCATCCGATCATCCCTATCGGCATTGGCTCTCGGAACGTCATTCCTCCTTGGCGGCATGGTTTTTCCTATAAAACCATCATCAAACAGAGTCTTAACACTACTTCAATAATTCCAAAAATAACTTCCGACCACATCCGCACATAATAATTATTCTGAACTTGACAACTCAAACACACCTAAACCGACACATGATCAGACAACAACTCCTAACCCACCATCTAGAACTAAAGGTTCCACAGCCCCCAAAGAAAACCAAACCAAAGCTCTAATACCACAATGTAACACCCCGTTTTTCAAAGCGAGGGTGTATTTTTTTTTTTTGAAAGAAATTAAAAATACAACAAGGAAATAAATAAAACCGAGCAAATTAATAAAATAAAACCTTTGGATATATATATATATCTAAGCCATTAAAATTTATAAGCAGCGGAAAAGTTTTTCAAAATATAAATCCAAAGCATGTAATGCTGACAACAATAGTACAGGTACATCCTTTCAACTTTACATAAAGGTAGCCCAAAAAGAAAGACATATGTGTCCTGAGTGACAACCTAGTCTGATCATTCTATACATAACAAAAAAACTATACGCCTTGAGTAATCTCCACGCGCCCCGTGAGATTCTCCTAACGTAGCTCCAATCAAGCACTCCCATCCACATTCCCTTCCGGAGGGTACGTACCGGTAGGATCATCCTGACTCTCATCTGAGGGCAAAGCCCAGATTTCCACAATAGTTGTAAAGGGTCACCAACCGAAATTAACAGTTAACACATAACATTTAAACTTTTCAATGCACAAATAACCTTTTCAATTTATCAAACATATTAGATGGGTTTTTCCACATGCTAAAAGTTCATGTAAAGCTTGCCAAATGTAAATGACATCAAATAGAGTTATCAATCCATCAAGTAATACATAACTGAACAAAACATTGATAAATCAATTGAGCAATCGATTATCAAACTCAAAATAAGATTTTCCCCTGAGCCAATCGATTGGGTAAATCAATTTCCTGAAAGTTTTTAGTGAAAACTGAACTCTGGGCTTAAATCAATCGATTGGGTAAATCGATTGACTCAATCGATTGGGTAAATCGATTGACAGACAGACAGAGCCCCTGTATTGAATCCAATCGATTGAGCAAATCGATTTTTGGAAAACGAAGCCCCTGACTTGAATCCAATTGTATCCAAATCGATTTCCCAAATCGATTTCTTAAATGATTTTGAAAGACAACTTACAAAATCGGTTGGATAAATCGATTTCGTGCAAAACAGGGCCCCTGTAACTCATCAAATCGATTTGGTAAATCGATTTCCCTGTATTATCTTTCAAAAATACATAAACTAACTCAATCACATTCAAACACCACTTCAAACCTTAACCCTTAACAATAACCATACAATTACCACGACATTATGAGTTTCGAAAACATTTTACAGTCTAACATACTATCACACGATTCCAAACATAACTCTTAGAACCATCAACGCAATCTCAATCTGAATTAAACACACTTACACTTAGTTTCAAACCATAACACTTAGCAAAAACAACACAATCATAAATTTACATCAATCACAATTCGTGTGCCAAGCACCCTAATGCAATGCGTATATGCCAAAATGCATGGACTCGGAATTCCAAACCAAAACCCTCCTCGAAGGGCCGTACATCATAATTGTACCGCCTATCGCAGGCCAAAGTACCAATTACCGAGGTGCCACCTATCACGGGTCTGCACGATTTACTAAAAAGCGTAAACCATAAACGTACTGCCTATCACGGGCCCGTATCGTTTACCAAGGTGCCACCTATCACGGGTCTGCACGGCTTACTAAAAAGAACGTAAATTGTAAAGGTACCGCCTATCACAGGCCAAAGTACTCTTTACCGAGGTGCCACCTATCACGGGTCTGCACAATTTACAAAAAAACCGTAAGTCGTAAATGTACCGCCTATCACGGGCCAAAGTACTATTTACCAAGGTGCCACCTATCACGGGTCTGCACAACTTACAAAAACGTAAATCATAAATGTACCGCCTATCACAGGCCAAAGTACTATTTATCAAGGTGCCACCTATCACGGGTCTGCACGATTTACAAAAAGCATGAAAATGCATGAGCGTATACTGACTCCATTCACAACAATCGTTAAGCAAATGCAGTTATTAAAAGATTCCCCATTTTTAACACTCATTTGACTTAAACGATTTTCACGCCAAACATTAAGCAAACAGACATATTAAGAGATTCCCCATTCTTAATATACTTTTGACTTAAACGATTCCCACAACAAAACATTCAGTAAATAAGACATTAAGAGATTCCCCATTCTTAATACTCATTTAACTGAAACGATTTTCAAAAACAAACATTAAGTAACCAAGACATTAAGAGATTCCCCATTCTTAACGCTCAGTTAACTTAAACGATTTTCAAGCAGCGTTAAGTAACTAAGACATTAAGAGATTCCCCATTCTTAACGCCCAGTTAACTTAAACGATTTTCAAAACAACATTAAGTAAACAAGACATTAAGAGATTCCTCATTCTTAATTCTCATTTAACTTAAACGATTTTCACAAACTCACATTATGTAAACAAGACATTAAGAGATTCCCCATTCTTAATACTCGTTTAACTTAATGGTTTTCAAACTCCACACAAAACCAACTTTCACATTCAATCCAAAATTCACTCCAAAACATTTTCCACACAAACCACACAAAACAAACTCACACATACTTTCACATTCAATCCATACTTCATTCCAAATCATTTTCCACACAAGCCACACGAAACCAACTCCAACATACTTTCACATTCAATCCCTACTTCATTCCAAATCATTTTCCACACAAACCACACAAAACAAACTCAAGTTTCATCAGTTATCAATTTGGAACACGTCAAAACAACGAACACAAATCAACACAATCCATCACTCAAACACAACAAGTTTCATATACTCAAGATCATACATAAATGGGTTTAAAATTCATTTTCCATAAAACCTTACTTTAACCCTAACCAAATTCTTTTCCACACAACCACAAGTAAGTCCCTAAATGCAAACTAAAAGTTTGGAAGGAGCCCTTACCTTCACTTTAGCTTTTTCGTTCGATTTCGGTATCGTGAGCAAATCCGGTAAAAATCTCTGCTCGCAACGCCGCTTCCAAAGTTAGCTCACTAGCACCGTAGTGTAGTAGTGAGCAACTTTCTCTTCTATCACTTCTTGAAACGACGCTTAGATCTAGATGAAACGGGGAGATTTGAGTTTGAATCCCTAAAACCGTTTTTCTCCGTTTTCGAATCAAAGAGGAAGAGTGAAGTTGAGAAATCCTTGTCCTATAACCCACTATCAATTTCGAGCTCTATGGAAAGAAAAGGAAGCAAAAACGAGCAACAATGGAGGAAGGAGGAATTTGAGTATGCGTGAGGCAGAGAGAGGAAGGAGACGGAAAATTTTTCTGTTTTCCTTCAGTTTTCCTTTCTTCCTTTTTCTTTCCTTTCTATTTGCTTTCTCTCCAATTCCTTCCCTTCCTTTTCTATATATATATATATATTTATATATATATTAATTATAATTAACAAATATCTCAAAATCTTTAGATATTTATTAAATTACCCTTTCACCCATAACGCATTAAACTCTTCGCAAAAGATTCGCCGCAGTTAATTTAATTTATTTATCGCCGAGTAATACTAATCGGGCATCAAAATACCTTTTGATTATATAAGCTCGAAAATATTAATAACTTTGACTACAAAGCCCCTGAGTTCAATACCAAAATCCATTAAAATACATAAAGTAAACTTTAAAATTATGGGTCTTACATTACTACCCCCCTAAAATTAGTTTCGTCCTCGAAACTATGCGTCAATAAATAACTCTGGGTGTTGTTCCCTCATCTTGCTCTCCAGTTCCCAGGTCGCGTCTGCAGTAATTGGATTCCAAATCACTTTAACCAACGAAACATCCTTGGTCCTCAATCGTTTAATCTTCCTATCATCAATTCTCACAGGTGGTACTTCGAATGACAGATTATCCTTTAGCTGGATTGTGTCTGGTTCGATCACATGAGATGGATCTGCAAGATATTTCCTCAACTGTGACACATGAAACACGCCATGAATATTGGACAGTATCGGAGGCAATGCAATACGATAAGCAACGGGCCCAATTCGTGCAGAAATCTGATATGGTCCAATGAATTTCGGAGTCAACTTCTTCGATTTCAATGCTCTACCAACTCCAGTAGTAGGTGTGACTCTCAGAAATACATGGTCACCCTGTTCGAATTCCAAAATTCTGCGACGCTTGTCCGCATAACTCTTCTGACGATCCTGTGAAGTCTTAATTTTCTCCTTGATCTTCCTTACCTTAGCTGTAGTCTGTTGCACCATCTCTGGTCCGACGATCATATCTTCACCGTCCTTATACCAACACAAAGGCGTTTGACACTTGCGCCCGTATAAAGCCTCATATGGCGCCATTCCAATACTCGCGTGCAAACTATTGTTGTAGGTGAACTCAATCAACGGAAGTACATCATCCCAACTTCCTCTATCATCTAACACACATGCTCTCAACAGATCTTCAAGGGACTGATTTGTTCTTTCAGTCTGTCCATCCGTTTGGGGATGGTAAGCTGAACTCAATCGTAGTTTCGTTCACAACGCTTCGTGCAAAGCTCCCCAAAAATGCGAGGTGAACTTCGGATCACGGTCTGATACAATACTCGATGGTACCCCGTGTAACCTCACAATTTCAGCAATGTAGATCTCTGTTAGCTGGTCTACCTTGTAGGTGGTCTTTACTGGCAAAAAGTGCGCGGATTTAGTCAATCGATCCACTATCACCCATACAGAATCATTCTTTCTCCTTGTTTTAGGTAACCCAGTTATGAAATCCATGGAAATGCTGTCCCACTTCCATTCGGGTATATCTAAAGGTTGCAACATCCCAGCAGGTCGCTGATGTTCCACCTTCGCTTTCTGACAAGTCAGACAAGTCGATACATACTCCGCTACATGTTTCTTCATTCCTGGCCACCAATAATTATGTCTCAAATCTTGATACATCTTTGTTGCTCCAGGATGAATACTCAACTTGCTCTTATGAGCCTCTTCAAAAATTGTCTTTCTCATATCCGTAATTTCTGGTACACAAATTCTCCCATTACATCTCAGAATATTATCTACCCCAATTTTGAACTCTGTTGTCTTCCCTTGCACTATTAGGTTCCTCTTCTCCTGAATTAAGACGTCATCTTGAGAATTTGCAATGTCTTCAAGTAGTCCATTCGAAATCTTAATCATTCTGAGTCTCAGAATTCCTGGTGCAAACTCTACGTTCAAGTGTAGGTCTCTAAAAGCTTCCCACAACTCTTGTTGTCTAGCCATAATTGTTGAAGACACCGATACACTCCTTCTACTCAATGCATCAGCCACTACATTGGCCTTCCCAGGGTGGTACTGTAGTGTGAAATCAAAATCCTTGAGAGTCTCCATCCATCTTCTCTGACGCATGTTCAATTCCTTCTGATCAAACAAATATTTCAAACTCTTATGGTCACTGAACACGGTGAATGTGCACCCATATAAGTAGTGCCTCCAGATCTTCAATGCAAAAACAACCGCAGCCAGCTCCAAATCATGAGTAGGATAGTTTCTCTCATGAGTCTTCAATTGCCTGGAGGCATAAGCTACAGCTTTCTTGTGTTGCATCAGAACACATCCCAACCCTTGGTGAGACGCATCACAATAAACTTTATAGGGTTCATCTGTTGAAGAGGTTGTGGAATGGTGTCTTGACATATGATATTGCTCGGAGAGAAAATTTTATGATGAGAGCTGCATTGATGTGGACCATTAATGATTTCCCCGCTTATGGGATGTTGTCCGGATGGGGCACCCATGGTAAACTAGCTTGTCCTATTTGTATGGAAGATACGAAAGCATTTACCTTAAAATTTGGTGGGAAGGCATCGTGGTTTGACTCGCATCTTAGGTTTTTACCTGCTGATCATGCATTTAGAAGGAACAAAGCTGCATTTATGAAGGGATATGCAGAAAATCTAGGACCCCCGATGAAATTGACATCAGAACAAGTTTGGAATAAAGTAAAAGATATGCCAAAGGTACATGTTGTTAATGGTGTGGCTTGTAAACCACAAGGTTACGGACAATGGCATAATTGGACAAAAAGATGTATATTTTGGGATCTACCGTATTGGAAAGATAATCTTTTGAGACATAATCTCGATGTTATGCATATTGAGAAAAATTTCTTTGACAACATCTTTAATACTGTGATGAATGTGAAAGGGAAAACAAAAGATAATGACAAAGCTAGAAAAGACATAGGTATATATTGCAGACGACCAGACTTGTTGTTGGTCGAACAAAACGACAAGACCCTAAAACCTCGTGCGAATTACACTTTATCTAATGATGAAGCCAAATCTGTTTATCGTTGGATCAAAGAGCTGAAGACGCCTGACGGTTATTGTTCGAATTTGGCAAGATGTGCTGATGTGGAAAATGGGAGGATGCATGGGATGAAAAGTCATGATTGTCATATATTCTTAGAGTGTTTACTTCCTATTGCCTTTAGTGCTTTACCGACACATGTATGGAACCCACTTATTGAAGTGAGTCAATATTTCAAGAATTTGTGTTCTTCAACACTCATTGATAAAGATCTGATCAAGATGGAAAATGACATTCCGATAATTCTATGTAAGTTGGAGAAAGTATTTCCTCCTGGGTTTTTTGATTCGATGGAGCATCTCTCAGTGCATCTTGCAAGTGAAGCTAGGCTTGGTGGACCAGTTCAGTATAGATGGATGTATCCATTTGAAAGGTGATATATATATACACATCTCTTTAATTAATTTCAATATACTTCAACTTATATACATATCTCTGTAATATTATAGGTTCATGGGTTATTCAAAACGGTCGGTGAAAAACAAAGCTAGAGTTGAGGGATCAATTTGTTCATCTTACCTACACCGTGAAACAACACACTTTTGTTCTCATTATTTCAACAATGAAACATTGTCACCAGTTAACGGAAGAAACGCTACTGATAGCGTTATACGTCATCCACATGCTTTATCAGTTTTTTGCTTGTCTGGTCATCATGCTGGTAGGGATTTTCCGATTTTCTGGCCAAGCGACAAAGTATTTAATGCGGCACATGTTCACGTTTTGATTAACTGCACTGACGTTAAACCATACATTGAGTACGTATGAAATTCCTCTCCGATCTTATTAAATAATTATATTTTATTATATGATTAAATTGATATTCACCATATATATATATGGTCATCGATCAGGGCATTTTTAAATACGGGACAATCATCTGATGATATACATTCAAATTTCCCATCATGGTTTCAACAACAAGTGCATCTGGAAGAACCAACTCCTATCAACATCCACTTAAGGCACTTATCTATGGGCCCGAGTAGAAGTTTCAAAGAATGGCACACCTATTACATCAATGGATACAAATTTCACACTGAATCTTGGACTGAAGGAAAAGAAACAATTAACAGTGGAGTTTGTATGAAGAGTGTCTCTGATAGTGGTGTAGTAGAAGATTTCTATGGCATAATTGAGCATATTTATGAAATTTACTACACGTTCCTAGATTATGCGAAAAAAGTGGTGTTGTTTTACTGTAAGTGGTTTGATCCATCTAGCAGAGGAACTAAAATCAATTTCATATCCAATACTGTAGACATTCGAATGAGAAAAAGATATCCACAGTTTGATCCATTTGCCATGGCCCATAATGTAAGACAAGTGTATTATGTTCCTTATCCATCAACTGTTAGAAGCAAGCAAGGTTGGTGTGCTGCAATCAAAACAAGACCAACAAGTGGAATAGAAGAAGTTGAAGCAGGTCAAAATGAAGAAGTTGCATTTCAAATGGATGAAATGTCAAATTTGGATCATGTGATTGGAGATGAGACTATTAGTCAACTTTGTCATGAGTCACACATTGGAGAAGAAGTTGATGAACAAGAAATAGATGAATTAGAGAACGATGAAGCCAATATTGACTTAAATCACTCATCAAATGAATATACTGATGATGAAGATGACCAAGACGAAGACAATTAATTAATTAGGCATTATATATATATATATATATATAATTTGTATGGATATCGATATTTATGTATATTTCATTATTATATATATGTATGGATATATCACTATTTATATATATATATATATATTTCTTTATTTATTTATTTCTTTAGTTCTTTATGTATAAAATTTATTTATTTATTTATTTCTGCATTTATGTATATTTCTTTATTTCTTTATTATTTACATATAATTAATCTTATGTTAATTGTACATACACACATATATTATATTATATATATGTATGGATATGGATGTATATATATATATATATATATATATATATAGAGAGAGAGAGAGACATGGCTTCAGTGGGAGTAGGAGGATCAGGTGGTTCAGGAGGTTCAGGAGGATCAGGAGGACCAGGAACGGCGGCAATACATGGAATATCCAAAACATCACGTGGTAAGAAAAAAGTTGAGAGACCACGTGTTGTTAATGACCCATCTCTCATGCCGATGCCGACCATTGGTACTAGTGGTGGAGCTATTCCTGTATATCCGGAGGTCCCAGTAGAGCCTTATACCTTGGATGAAATAATGGAACCCGGATGTGTTGATTGCTACAACCGCATTGTCATAATTCCAAAAGGAGATGGGTATGTAAACTATGATTGTTAAATATTTTATTATTGCATTTCATGTTACATTATTTTATTAATTAATTTTTATATTTAATTTGCATGTAAATTATGAAGATATCTTCCTTTTAAACCATCTGCAAAGGCAATTGCTGAAGTGATACAAGAGAAATACAAAAAGCCATGGTTGTCTTGGGGTGAGATTAAAGAGGATAAGACACCTCAATTTAGGGAAGTTGATCAGTTTCTACATTGCTTCAAAGTAAGTGATTACATTATTTTATTTAAGTACTAATTAATTAATTATATATACGTACATTTGATTGTTTAATTGAATTATATTTTTAATATTTTTAAATTTAAACAAACAACAGACTAAATGTACTTGGAAAAGAGAGCATGATGTCGCAGTTATGGCTTCATTTGACCATCGCTTTTCAAAGCGTCTCTCATCTATGTTGTCTTACGCACGTAATAAGGGCGAAGAAAAACGACCTAATTGGATTGGTGAAAATGTTTGGACTGCTTTGTGGAGTAAGTGGAACACAGATGCTTACAAACAGAAGAGAGAAAAAACAAAGATTAATAGAGCATCTGAGAGGGGTACTAGTACTCATAAGGGAGGTTCCATGTCTGCTGGAGAAATTAAATATTATATGGTAATTAATTATTTATTTATAATATATATATATATATATATCTATTAATTTTTATTCAATTAATCATCACATTTCACCATAAACTTGACATTATTTTAATATATATTTTAGGAAAAGCAACTCGGAAGGGAGGTTACTCAGGCTGAGATACATCGCTATCTTCATGTTAATCCTCAAACAAATGAGTATACTGATTCGTTATCAAAAACGATTCAGGTAATTATTATATATTAATAATTATATTTACATCTTTAAATTATTATATATTACTTATTAACTAATTAAATTTTTAATTTTTTGATTTTTAATTTAGGAACAACTTGAACATGTCATGAAAGAATGGGATGATCATCAAACTACTCTTCCTCCTGCTATGCGAGCTACTCCAGATCAGCGAAAACAATATGAGACCGCAAGTTTTATGAACATCAGTGGTGGCAAGTACAAAGGACGTGTGCTGGGAGCCGGTATTTTATCATCAACCTTTGTGAAAGATCCAACCGGCTATATTCAGACTGAGACGTCTTCTTCTTATACTAGTACGGATCGATCTCATCGTCCGGTGCCGATAGATAATCTTGATCAGTTAAAGGAGCAATGGGCAAGTGAGAAAGAAGAAAGGACACAGCAGCTGATACAAGCCGCGATTGATAAATTGAATGAGGAATGGAAACAGAGGTTTCAAGAGCAGCAGCAGCAGTTTCAGCAGCAACAACAATTTCAACAACAACAATTTTCATTTCCTCCTGTCTTTCATCAGCAGTTCCCGCCTCGGCCTCAGTACTTGCAGCAACAACCAATTTTCCAGCAGCAACAGAGTTACTCCCAATACTCCCAACAGCATCAACTGCCTCCAACGTTTCAGCAACAGGATCCTTCGAACTCTGCCTTCCAGCAACAACAGCCGCCAATGTTTCAGCAACAACAATATTTTCATAATTATCAGTATGCTCCATCATCTTCACATCAACTTCCTCAACCTCAACCAGATCATCAAACTGCATACCGACCGACTATGCCAACAGCTGGGTTGATCAGACCAGATTTAAATCAACCTCATCCAGCTAGGGCTCCTCCTTCGACTACTGGTGGTGCCATTGAAGATGAAATTCAATTTCAAAGCATGATGTCTCCTCCAACACAAATGCATAATACTTTTGAAGGACTTCTTTCGTCGGATATGAATGCAGGAAATAATGATGGTGGGAGTGGAGCTGATCAGACGAATTATTATGATGATTGATGTGATCATTTGAAGAATTTCATAATTTATTTTTGGGTTGTATGACATTATTAATGTGTGTTTAATTAATTTCCACTTTATAAGACATTATTTGTTAATTTTGGGTTTGTAAGACATTAATTGATAATTTTGGAATGCATGTTTTATTTGATTTTATCATGATTGCTATAGCTAGCTTTAATTATTATTAATATTATGTTTTTATATACAATATTTATTTTAATTTTAATATTTAATATTTATTTTTAATATTTAATATTTATTTTTAATATTTAATATTTAATATTTAATATTTAATATTTAATAATTAATATTTAATATTTAATATTTAATATTTAATATTTAATATTATTTAAATTTTAATTTAATTTTAATTTAAATTATAATTTATTTATAATTTACATTAATTTAAATTAATGTTTAATTATAATTATTAATTTAAATATTTAAATATTTTATTATTAATAATTTAAATATATTTTAATTAATTTAAATATTTTATAATTAATATTTTATTATTTAAATAATTTAATTATTATTCTTTATTTTTAATTTAAATATTTTATTTTAAATTTTTAATTATATTAAGATATATATATATTAAATTTAAATAATTTAATTATTAGTCTTTCAAATTTAATTTAATTATGATTTAAATTTTAATATTAATTTATAAATATATTAATTATAATTATAATTATATTAATTTATTATATATAATATTAATTATATTAATTATAATTACTAAAATAAAATAAAAATTAATTTATATTTTACGTTGGCATTTGTGGCGGCCAAAAGCCCTCACAAATGTCCAGTCAGCAAGATTTTGTGGCGGCCAAAAGCCCTCACAAAGGTCCAGTCAGCAAGATTTTGTGGCGGCCAAAAGCCCTCACAAAATCCAGTCAGCATGATTTTGTGGCGGCCAAAAGCCCTCACAAAATCCAGTCAGCCTGTCTTTTGTGGCGGCCTATGCCCTCACAAAATCCAGTCAGCCTGTCTTTTGTGGCTGCAAAAGCCCTCACAAAATTTTGTGACCAACTTATTTGTGGCTGCCAAAAGCCCTCACAAAAGCCACCTTTGTGGCTGTTTTTCCCCCTTTGTGAGGGCTTTTGGCCCTCACAAAATCCTATTATTCTTGTTGTGTATTGAGTCTAAATTAATAACACCCACTATAGAGTCTAATTCACATTATGTCCTTAATAACAAAAGCAATTAATAACATCCATTATGTCCTTAATTCACATTATAGAATCTAAATTAATAACACTCAAAAGCATTTGATTGAGATGGAAAATGTATTTTTCAGTTTAACTTGTGATCTATTTTCCAGTTGGACTCACATGTTGCAAGTGCTACTAGAGAGGTAAATATACATTTATTTGCATGTGATCAACAAACCCTATGGTGGTTCCTACGTTGGATTGTGCATAAATCTTCTCACACTAAATTTTATAATAAAAAATAAAAATATAAAAGTAAAACTCATTTCCTCTAATCTCATCAGTATCCAACTCATGAAACTCTATTATCTCAAGAAATAAAGAGGACAAAAAGTAGTATATAATTAAGGGTCTCTCTACTCTCTCAAAAATAAATTAGGAGTCTACACAAAAAGTAATATTCAATACCCTTTCTTTAAATTGTTTTTATCATGACAATTATTTGCATTCAAAATACTTTCATGTGATATGATTCATCTTGTTCCTCAAATTATTTTGATTCGACTACTCACTTACTTACAAGCATGTGCCTAATATTATTATATTTCAATACTAGTCAAAAATTAATAATTCAATAAATGAGTCAATATGAGTCTACATATTTAAACTGAAATTTCCAATATTGATTAATATTTGATACCCTTGCTTTCAATTGTCTTCATCATGATAATTATTTGCCCAACAAAATACGTTGATTTGATGTAGTTTGTCTTGTACCTCAAATTATATTGATTTCATTACTCACTTACTTACAAGCACGTGCCTAATATTACTATATTTCAATACCGGTCAAAAATTAATAATTCAATAAATGAGTAATTGCGAGTCTACACATTTAAACTAAAATTATCCATATTGATTAATATTCGATACTCTTGCTTTCAATTATCTTCATCAAGATAATTATTTGCCCAACAAAATACGTTGATGTGATGTGATTGGTCTTGTTCCTCAAATTATTTTGATTCGACTACTCATCTTACTTACAAGCACGTGCCTACTATTACTATATTTCAATACCAGTAAAAAATTTATAATTCAATAAATGAGTCAATTTGAGTTTACACATTTAAACTGAAATTATCCATATTGATTAATATTCAATACCCTTGCTTTCAATTGTCTTTATCATGATAATTATTTGACAATATTACTATATTGTCAAAAATTAATAATTCAATAAATGAGTTGACGTGAGTCTACACATTTAAACTGAAATTACCCATATTAATTAATACTCATACCCTTGCTTTCAATTGCATATATTAAAAAGTGACAAGCAAAAAAAGTAGAAAATAAAATTTGCAATGTGAAATTATATATTAATATTCATACCAATGATTTTGATATGGTAACTCAAATTACTAAAGATAATTTTGACGTCACAAATTTTAGTCACGTGCCTTAACCCACATAGAAAATTTAACTTGGATAGAGACAAACACTACTAACATCAAGAGGGTGCACAAGAAGAAAAAGATGATGATTACTTTGAAAGTGGCTATTGAAGGAGTCATTGTAACAAATAAGAGAAGCAATTCATTGTGATGTTTGTAAAGTGTTTACAAATAAGATGATGATTACTTTGAAATTGGCTATTGTAGTTTTGTTTAGTTATTGTGGTCTCATTTTTTTCTCATGTATTTTTTTTATATAACTTATAATTATTCCTTCTCATCATTGTCCATCTTTTATGCTAGAATGTGGTTATTAAGATGGATGTTCAAATCCAAATCGATATAAATCGCTTTAAAATAATTGAAAAATGTACAAAATTGTATATTAATTTAATATGTAAACCGCATAAAACTGAATATTATTGAATATGTTTGAATCTCTTTATATGTAAACTACATAGATGAGAATGAATTTCAAATTCAATTTTTAAAATTTAATCAAATTACTGTAGCAACCCAATTTTGTCCGACCATTTAAAAAAATTCAAAAAATAATACGTCATAACAATGTCTTTAATTTTATATATTTACGAGCACATTTTATTGTACTAAAAAATTTCAAATCAAAATAAACTCTTAAATCTACTCCAATAATTGAGCTTACATTATCATTGATGTTTCAACAAAGTCCAATTTAAATTATAAAAATATAAAAAAATAAATAAAAAACAACAATAACTATCAAACAAATATAAATATTGTTTTTCGTAGAAATAGTACAAGTTTTTCTCCTCCATATTTTAAGCCTTCATGTTTCCCTCCTTTTGAATATTCACCAACTTTGCACTTCATCAAACTTTGCACTCCATCAAACTTTGCACTCAATCAAACTTTGAATTCCATCAAGAAATAGAAGTCTCATCTTCATCAAACTTTTCACTCCATCAAACTTTGCACTCTATCAAACTTTGCACTCAATCAAATTTTGCATTCCATCAAAAAATAGAAGTTCCATCTTCATCAAACTTTGCACTCCATCAAACTTTGCACTCAATCAAACTTTGCATTCCATCAAACAATAGAAGTCTCATCTTCACCAACTTTGCACTACACCAAAAAGTAGAAGTCTCATCTTCAATTGTCACTCCATAATTTATGCAAAACAATAGAAAAACTGGAACTCAATTTATCTACTAGACGCAAAGATTCATTCTTGTAGCCTATAAATTGAGAACCAAAATTTAGTTTGGGGGAGGGTTTTGATTTTCCTAAAAAATTAGAATAGAGAAAATAGAGTTCTTCTTTGCTTCTAAGATCAACAAAGAAAACCACAATCCTCTTAAAATATAGAGAGTTACATAGAGCATGAGCTACACATCACCATCTTTATCATCATTTGCAATCCCTTAGGAAACCATCATCAAATCAACCTCCACAAATCACCACCACGAGTACTACCGTCAGAGAGTCCACACAACCACCTCTATCAACTTTGACCTCCGATGAACCACCATCACGAGTGCTATCACTAAAGCGTTTACTCAGCCACCACCTTCAACTTTGACCGTAGACGAACCACCACCATGAGCAACTCCCCTTTCGTGCCGTTTTTTGTGAGTTTGTTTTGTCTCTCTCTTTCTTAATAATGAAACTTATTTCTCTTTGTGTGTGTATGTTTACCTTTTTTTTTTATAAAAAACATTCATAATAAATAAATATTAGATTAATTAGATGTGACATCTTTTTAATCTTTGAGTTGTTAAAACACAAGTTGTACCACTTGGTAGCTTTAAAACCTAATTTTAATATCGAAGACTTCTTTCTTTGTGGTTTGAATCACCATTGAAGCGTCTTCCTCTTCCTCGTCCTCTTCCTTGTTCACATCCAAGTCCATTTTAATTATTGAATCCTCTATCATCGTTCAATGAAGCTTTGATACTGAGAACTTTCTTCTTGAGCTTGCAAAGAACATTCTAATTCCTTAATGGATATTGAGTCAAGAGATTTTGTTTCCTCAATAACGCACACCACATAATCAAAATTAGGAGTCAATGAACGAAGAATCTTCTCTACAACATAAACATCTTTTATTTTGTTCCTATATCTCTTCATCTGATTAATAATTGTAATAACACTTGAGCAATAATCTAAAATTGATTCAGAATCCTTTATCTTCAAAGCTTCAAAATCTCCCCTCTGAGTGATTCTCCAAAATCTTCCAAGCTTCCTTTGAATTCGTATCATGGACAACCTTCTCAAACATAAAATCATCCAATCATTGATGAATGAGATTAAGATCTTGTTGATCCTTCTTTCTTGTCTTTGATAAACCTCCTTCTTAACTTGAGACAATCCCTCTTTATCTTGTGACTCTTCATAGCCTTTTTCCACAATATCCCATGCACCTTGAGAGACAAGCAATGCATTATGTGAAGACACCATTTTTCATAATTCTCTTTTCTAGAAGAAGAAAGTAGAAATTAGTGTAATCACAGGTCGCCATTTCTCAACTATCACAATCAAGCTCTAGATACCACTTTGTTAGAGGAAGAAAATTTTTTTAAAAGAAAACTCACAATTTGTTTGATGTTTAATTTTAAGTACAATTGAGTATTGATAGGTACAAATAGATAACTCTATACATATTTCTTGGAATTTCCTAATTAATATCCACCTCTAGATACATCCCACATATTTCTACAATTAAATCACTTCTAAATTCTTACATAGAATTTTTATATGGTTCTAGACTTATCTAATTTCAAATTATTCATAATATAGTATATGCTCAATCTAATTATTGAAATTACTAATCACACACACAAAAATCATTATAATCATTAAGAGATACTCCTTCAAAAATCAAATGTAAACACAAAATACATCTATTTTTTTTATAATATTATCTTTGTTTATATTTTGTTTTGAATGAAACTTATTGTTCAACATTTTTTTTTGGTTGACTAAAAAAATAAATTTTTATTATAAATCTTTGTTGAAGTGGACTTTTTTCTCTAAGTTAATTGGAGACACTTTTTCTCATAATCTAAATTTTTGTTAATAAAATTTCGTAGAGTTAAAAAATTCAATACATTATTGAATTGTCTTTTACTCACAAAAGTGTCTTCAATGT
Organism: Cicer bijugum; assembly: GCA_037974875.1. Classification (NCBI taxonomy): domain Eukaryota; kingdom Viridiplantae; phylum Streptophyta; class Magnoliopsida; order Fabales; family Fabaceae; genus Cicer; species Cicer bijugum. The sequence goes on along the minus strand of JBBPBT010000958.1, from coordinate 1,301,020 downwards.
GTTCTTCATTGGACAAACATAACATGTGTTCTTTGTAGACAAATTTTTAAAAATCATTTGAAACTTTAATAATGATTGTTAATACTTATTAGAAGTATAAATTTATGGCTCTTTTTGTTCTGACGATTGAGACAGTGACTTAATTGGTGCCGGTTCAATAAACTTCTACTTTTATGAAACAACATATATTGTCATTAAATTTTTAAACAAATTTTGAAGTATCAATCTACACGATGGATCACTTATCTTGTCTTTTCTTCTACCAACTTAGAATTTAAATTTTGAAAGAAAAAAAAATACATATATTGTATCAAACCATAAAGGAGGATAAAAAAGAACAATACTTTCGTAATTGGTCCCGTGCTTGAATGTTATTTGCGGAATTCACTTGTGATTTGTTAATAATGATAAACAAACATAAACATAGAATACAAGAAAATGAAGAAGAGAAAGAAACCACTAGGGTTTCATAAACAAAATGAACAAAAGCTTAGAGTATAGAGTTACAATAAGTATATATACAAGAGAATAGAAAAGTATAAAACATCCTTACTACTAATATATAATAATATTATCTAACGTCTCCCTTCCAAATCATGATGCATTAACATGGAACATCGAGGGTTTGTCAACCAAAAAATAAAAACGTTTAATGGAATGCATCATTGTAAACAAATCAACAATTTGTAAGGAAGATGATTCAAATGATATAGTAATGGTTCTATGTTGAAGATGATGATGAGTAAGATAACAATAAATCTCAATGTGCTTGGTGTGTTTATGAAAAACCGAGTTTTGAGGAATTTGAATATCGCTCTTGTTATCATAGTTCATCGGAGTTGGCTCAAAAAGAGAGATACTTATATCAGACAAAATATAGCGCAACAAAAGCATTTCAATAGTAGTGGATACCATAGCATGATAAGTAGTTTCTATAGAAGAGCGAGAGACAATGTCCTGTTTCTTAATTTTTCAAGATATAAGATAGTCTCATCGAAAGATACATAATCATGTGGTGGACTTACGATTTGGGGTGTCACCAGCCCAATCAACATTAGAATAAACTTGTAACTCCAACGAGGATGACAATAGAAAGGGAAGGCTTTGAAATTAAGTTCCTCGAAGATAATAGAGAATATGAAGAACAATTGCCCAATGTATTGTAGTGGGAGAGACAATAAACTTGCTGAAAACATAAACATCATAAGCAATATCAGGTATGGTAATTGTAAGATACACCAAGATGCCAACCAAAGTATGCTACAAAGTGGGATCTGGTAAAGGAACACAATTTAAGGGATCATATTTAACATTCAACTCACGAGGAGTATCTATTACTCTAGTATCAGAAAGACAAACTTGTTCAAGAATATTGGCAATGTACTTGTATTAAGAAATAAGGTAGCCTCTAGGAGGGTAGACAACTTCAATCCTAAAAAAATAGCAAAGAGTTCCCAAGTCATTAATCTCAAACTGTTTGGCTAACTGCAATTTCAACTCATTGATTCTACTAACATCATCACCTATAATAATCATATCATCAACATACAAAGAAAGTATAATACGACCATAAGTGGTAGACCTTATAAAAAATGCAAAATCATGTTCACTAGAGCTGAAATCAAAAGAAGTTATCACAATAGAGAATTTCTCAAACCAAGCTCGGAGAGCTTGTTTAAGACCACAAAGAGTTTTTTCTTAACTTACACATTTCCCCCTAATTATGAGAAAATCCTTGTGGAGGGACCATATAGACTTCTTCATGAAGCTCACCATTTAAAAAGTCATTTTTGACATCCATTTGGGAAATATGCCATTGATGAATAGATGCAACTGCAATAAGAGTACGAATAGTGGTCATCTTGGCTACAAGAGAAAACATTTCTTCATAATCCATACCATATTTTTGAGAGAATCTCTTAGCAACAAGATGTGCTTTATAGCGTTTAATCGACTCATCAAACTTAATTTTGATCGTCTATACCCAATGAACCCAATAATAGGCTTTCCAAGAGGATGAGGTACTAATTTCCAAGTATCTATTTTGTGCAATGCAGAAAGTTCTTCTACCATGACATGTTGCCAAAGAGGATCAAGAATAGCTTTTTTATAGGAAGAGGGCTCTGAAAAAATGTGAGTAGAGGTTAAGAAAAAAAGCAAACAAAGCTAAGTATACAGAGGATTAACAATCTCAAGAGGTAGTTGGACAACCAAGGGGGGCAAAAGGGATGCCATCATGTCAAGTAATAGTATTTGTCCTGCAATTCTCAACATTACAATCACTAAAAGCTTTATCATTAAGACCAAACTGATCAATATTGGTTAGTTAGGAACCCTTAGTAATATGAGAATCAGAGCAAACATAGTAGAAAGAGTTGTGCTCAATTAAAAAAAACATTACGAGAAACTTATAGTTTTCTTTGCATGAGGATCATAATAACGATATCCCTTTTGACCATCCTCATAACCAAGAAAAACACACTAGGAAAAACAAGAAAACAACTTACTACGCTCTGCTTGTGGACGAAGAACAAAATAAGTAGAATCAAAGACTTTTAAAGAGTAGTAATTAGAGATAAAAGCATACAATTTTTCTATGGGAGGCAAACCTGATATGACATACGATAGAGTTCCATTAATAGCATAGATAACAATAAGAACTGTTTCTACACAAAACTCACTGGGACCTAAAGCAAGCAACTAAAGGGAATGAACAGTCTCAATAATATGATGGGGTTTCCTTTTAGCAACTCCATTTTGTTGAGGAGCATCAGTAAAAGATGTATGGTGAAGGGTGCCATCATAAGAAAGAAATTCAAATAATTTATTAGAGGTATATTCATAACATAAATCACAACAAAATCACTTTATAACAATATTATGTTGAGACTTGACTATAGCACGAAACACATGATATATGTCAAAAAATTCACACCAATTTTTCATAAGATAAACCCAACATTAGCGAGTGTAATCATCACTAAATGAAACATAATATCTAGATCCACCTTTAGTGAAAACCGATGATGGACTCCAAACATTATAGTGAACTAAATGAAAAGGCGCATATGAAACATAAACGCTTTTACTATATGATAAGTTGGAAATTTAGCAATTTTATAACCACAATAATTTGAAATATCACTAGTTTTTTACTTTCCTAAAGCTCCAATAGAAGTCAAATATTTTAATCTAGAAGCATAAAAATGTCCAAGGAGAGAATTCCATAAATAAAAACTAGAAGACGAAGAATTCAAGCGAAAACTAGATAATAAGTGAGTTGTAACTGTTGAGGCTATAGTATTTGGGACTCACAGGTCATCCCAAACATAAAGTCCCCCTGTCTATGGCCTATCCCAATCAGCCTCCCGAAATGTGGATCCTTCACACAGTAAGAAGTGGAAGAAAATATAACAGAATAACTAAAATCACATATTTGACTAATAGAAGCAAGACTCAAAGTGAGATTAGGAATATAATAAACATCATAAAAAGATAAGTTTGGTGTGGAGACATAAGCAATTCCTTCTAATGGCATACGAGTGCCATCAACAGTCATAAATGACACAAACGAGGCAAGATTCACAAAACACAAAAGATTTATCATCATATGTCATATGGCTAGATGCTCAAGAATCAAGGATCCATATGGAAGGAGATATACCTCATAGACTAAAGGAGTTCAAATATTTAGTAAAAGAGGCAGACATGACATGTGATTGAGTGGAAAAAGTTTTTGGAGTTGTTCTGCAATATCAGATATTTGGTAAACAGTCTGAGATGACTATACATAATCAGAACTAGAGTCAATGGTAAGAGGAACAAAAACAACAACATTGGACGGTGGCCCCCTAAAATTATTCCCAATTTCAGACAATGTGTTTTACAATGGCTTTTTTCTTTGCAAAAAGCACATTCGTCATTATCAAGCCCAACTTAAATATAATTTCTTCTGCCAACAATTCACGAACTACTAATTCAACATTAGGAATAGGAGAACGATGCAAAATACTCCTACAAAACCCTTAAAATCATCACGAAGAGCCATAAGAAACCAAACCAAACATTGCTTATCTCTCAAACCAATGTATGCTTTGATGACTTTCACCTCAATTGATTTCATAATAGCCAATTGATCCCACAAATTTGTCATTGCACTGGAAACAGAAGAGAAGAAACATAATCGAATCAAAAACGAAGGGAGCAAATCGGTATTGGCTAAGTTGTGGACATTACGATAAGTGTAAGACCCATAATTCTGAATTATACTTTATGTATTTTAGTGTATTTTGGGTATTGAACTCAGAGGCTTTTAGCCAAGTTATTAATATTTTTTGAGCTTAAAAGCCCAAAAATATATTTTGATACCCCGATTAAAATTGTTTGTCGATAAATAAATTAAATTAAATGCGGTGAATCCTTTACAAAGAATTAAATTCTGAGCAGTTTCGTTAAAAATGTCTCGGATTGCTAAAAATGGCATCTGCCAATTGAGTTGCGACGATAGTAGATATTTTTAACAAAAAATGGTGAAATGGTAATTTTAATAAATATCTAGATATTTTAAGATATTTGTTAATTATAATTAATATATATAAATATATATATATATATATATATATATGTTTGTGTGGAGGGAAAAGAGGAGGAAATAGAAAGAAAATAAATAGAAAGGAAGGAAAAAGGAAGAAAGGAAAAGAGAAAAAAAGAATGAATACATTTCCATCTCCCTCCTCTCCCTGCCTCGCGTGAAACTCCCTCCCTTCTTCTTCCATTTTTGTTTTCTTTGCTTCCTTTTAGTTCTAGAAAAGAAACCCAAGGCTTAGTGGGTGAGAAAGATCAAATTCCCAGCTTCTTCCTTCTTCCCGGATTCGAAAACGGAGATAGGGATTTCAAAACTGTCAAACACAAACCTCCCCATTTCATCTAGATCTAAGCTTCGTTTCATGAAGAGATTGAAGGGAGAGTTGCTCACTACCACGCTACGGTGCTAGGGAACCAACTTTGGAAGCGACGTTGCGAGTAGAGATTTTATCGGATTTACTCGCGGTAGCGTAATCGCACGTTAAAGCTAACATGAAGGTAAGGGCTCCTTCCAAACTTCTAGTTTGCATTTAGGGACTTATCTGTGGTTGTGTGAAAAAGAATTTGTCAGGGTTGAAGTGTTGATTTGGGGAAAATGAATTTAATGCTTTTATGGGTGAAATTCTAATGTGGGGTTTTGGTGATATTGATGAATGTTTCGTGGAAAATAAATTTAACTCATTTATGTATGATTTTGAGTAAATGAAATTTGATGTGATTGAGTGGTATGTTGTGATGATTTGTGTTCATCGTATTTGACGTGTTCATAATTAATGCTTATGAAATTTGATATGTGTATGGTTGGATTTTGTGGAGAAATGAATTGATGTGTTTTGGTGTGAATTGTGAATATGTTTGAGTGGAATTTGAAAACCATTAGAGTTAAACAAGTATTAAGAATGGGGAATCTCTTAATGTTTACGTTTACTTAATATTGTCGTGAAAACCATTAGAGTTAAACGAGTATTAAAAATGGGGAGTCTTTTAATATCTCTGTTTACTTAATGTTGTGAAAATCATTTATGTTAAATGAGTATTAAGAACGGGGAATCTCTTAATATCCTTGTTTACTTAAGGTTTGTTGTGAAAATCGTTTAAGTTAAATGAGTATTAAGAATGGGGATTCTCTTAATATCCTTGTTTACTTAATGTTTGTCATGAAAACCATTAGAGTTAAACGAGTATTAAAAATGGGGAATCTTTTAATATCTCTATTTACTTAATGTTTGTTGTGAAAATCGTTTAAGTTAAATGAGTATTAAAAATGGGGAATCTTTTAATATCTGCATTTGCTTAACAATTTTCGTGGATGGAGTTAGGGTATGCTCATGCATTTTCATTTTTTTGTAAATCGTGCAGACCCGTGATAGGTGGCACCTCAATAAATAGTGCATTGGCCTACGTTAGGCGGTACATTTATGATTTACGTTTTTGTAAATTGTGCAGACCCGTGATAGGTGGCACCTTGGTAAATAGTACTTTGGCCGGTGATAGGCAGTGCATTTACGATTAACGGGTTTTTGTAAATTGTGCAAACCTGTGATAGGTGGCACCTTGGTAAATAGTACTTTGGCCTGTGATAGGCGGTACATTTACGATTTACGTTTCTTTTTAGTAAACCGTGCAGACCCGTGAAAGGTGGCACCTTGGTAAACGGTACGGGCCCGTGATAGGCAGTACGTTTATGGTTTACGCTTTTTAGTAAATCGTGCAGACCTGTGATAGGTGGCACCTCGGTAATTGGTACTTCGGCCTGCGATAGGCGGTACATTCATGATTCACGGCCCTTCGAGGAGGGTTTTGGTTTGGAATTCCGAGTCCATGCATTTTGGCATATACGCATTGCATTAGGGTGCTTGGCACAAGAGTCGTGTTTGATTCAAGTTCACGATTGAGTGTTTGAACTTGAGAAGTCGTGGTAATTGTGTTGAAATTGCTAAGTGTTATGTATTGATATTGTGTGTAAGTGTGATGGATTTTAAAACCATTTCGAAACCCAAGTTGTCGTGGTGATTGTGTGGAAATTGTTAAGTGTTATGTTTTGGAGTTTTGTATGAATGTGATTGATTTAGTTTATGTAGTTTTAGAAAAACATTCAGGGAAATTGATTCCCAAATCGATTCTGTGAAAAGGCATTATAAAAATCGATTTGCCAATCGATTTGATGTATTACAGGAGCTCTGCTATTTTGACAAAATCGATGTACCAATCGATTTTGTAAATAAGTTTCATAAAACCAATTAAGAAATCGATTTCCCAATCGATTGTTGTGTCTCCTGTTTTCTTAAATCATGAAAAGATATTGAGCCAATCGATTTGCCAATCGATTTGGGTTATTACAGTAGCTCAGCTAATTGGTCCAAATCGATTTGCCAATCGATTGAATTTGTTACAGGGGCTTAGCTATTCATTCAATCGATTGCCCAATCGATTGATTTAAGCAAAGAGTACAGGTTTCACTAATAAAGCTTCAAGAAATCGATTTCACAATCGATTTGCTTAGTAGAAACTCTTACTTTGAGTTAGATAATCGATTGCTCAATTGATTCATCAATCGATTGGTCAGATATTTATTACTTGATTGATTAAAAACTTTATTTTGATTTCATTTTGCTTGGCAAGTATTATATGAACGTTTAGCATATGGAAAACCCTTTTAAGGTGCATGCTAAGTTGAAAGGTTATTTTGGGCATTTAAAAGCTTAAATGTTGTGTTAACTGTTAATTTCGGTTGGTGACCCTTTACAACTATTGTGGAAATCTGGACTTTGCCCTCAGATGAGAGGCTGGACAATCCTACTGGTTCGTACCCTGTGGATGGGAATGTAGATAGGAACGCTTGACTGGAGGTAGGTTAGGAGGATCTTACGGGGTGCGTGGAGATCACTCATGGTGTTTAGTTGTTTTGTAGAATGATCAGATTAGGTTGACATAGAGGGAGCATATGTCTTTCTTTTGAATTGTGTTTATTTTAAATTGGAAGACTGTACCTATACTAATATTGTCAGCATGACATGTTATTTTCGATGGGTTCCATGTACCACTTTTTGATGTGTAAATACTTTGGATTCATATTTCGAAAAACTATTCCGCTGCTTGTAAATTATATTGAATTAAATATTTATCCAAAGGTATTTCCTTATTTATTTCTCTATTTCATTTTAATTTCTTTTGAAAAAAAAAATACACTCTCGCTTTTAAAATCGGGGTGTTACATTGTGGTATCAGAGCCTGGTTCGGTTTTCTTTGGGGGCTGTGGAGCCTTTGGGTATAGATTGTAGGTTAACGTGTAGGTTGGGAGTTGTTATCTGATCATGCGTCGGTTTAGGTGGTTTGAGTTGTCAAGCCCAAAATAATTATTATGTGTTGATGTGGTCGGAAGTTAGTTTTGGAATTATTTGAAGTAGTGTTAAGATTCTACTTGTTGATGGTTTTATAGGAAAACCATGCCGCCAAGAAGGAATGACGCTCCAAGAGCCAATGCTAATAAGGATGATCGAATGGCGGAGGCCATGAATAGCACGACTGCTTTAGTTGCTGCACAAACTGCTGCCAAGACTCAACGTGATCTTGAAAAGAGGGAAATAGAGATCCGTGCTGCAGAGTCAAGAGGATTAGAAGACTTTCATCGTTACAATCCTCCCACGTATAAGGGGGATGAGAATTCAGAGAAAGCGGATCAATGGATCCAAGAAGTGGAGAAGATCTTCGAAATGATTAACTTTCAGGCGGGAGTGAAGGTCAACTATGCCACTTATATGCTATTAGGGGATGTTGAGTACTGGTGGAGGAGTGCAAGATTGTTGATGAGATCAGCTCACGAGGAAGTGAACTAGGAATCATTCAAAAGGAAGTTTTTTGACAAATACTTCCTGATGAGTTCCAGGACTAAATTGGGCGATGATTTCCTGAAACTGCATCAGGGGAACATGACCGTGGGCGAATATGATGCTAAGTTTGAATCGCTATCAAGACATTTCAGGTTTTTCCGTGAAGAGATTGATGAACCCTTCATGTGTCATCGTTATCAAGACGGACTAACGTATGAGATTCAAGACTCTGTCTTGCCCTTGGGAATTCAACGTTTCCAAGTTCTTGTGGAAAAATGTAGGGAAGTTGAGGATATGAAGAATAAGAGGGCTAGCCGAGGAGGGAATTATAGTGTAGGAGGGCCTAGTCGGGTGAATTATCAGAACAACAAGGCGAAAAAAGTTGCTAAAACTTATAATCGACCACAAAATAACAACGGTGGGCAGAATCGCCCAGGGAACCAGAATTTCGGGAGACAATTGGGACAAGTGGTTCGATGTTTCCAATGTGGGGAAGAGGGACATTATGTTAACGCTTGTACCCCTAATACTCCCACCTGCTACAATTTTCAGAAGCCAGGACACATGGCAAAGGATTGCACGGCTCCGAAGGTAGAACTAGTTGTGAATGTAACATGGGCTACTCGTCCTACTGCTAGAGGACGCATTTATTGTGTGAGTGCTGAAGATGGGAATCCATCTGGCAATCTGATTCAACGTGACTGTGAGATTGCAGGTAACACTCTAACTGCACTTTTTGATTCGGGGGCAACCCATTCCTTCATTGCTATGGATTGTGTGAATCGTTTGAAGTTATTTGTGTCTGCTCTACCTTTTGATTTGGTTGTTTCCACACCTACTAAGACTTTGACAGTAAATTATGCATGTTTGCATTGTCAAATAACTATTCAGAAAGGGATTTCTTGGTTAATTTGCTTTGTTTACCTCTACAATCACTCGAGGTCATTCTTGGTATGGATTGGATGTCTTACCATTATGTGATCTTGGATTGTGCTCGTAAATCGGTTCTTTTCCCCGAACCAGGAGTTGTTAAGTATCTAGCCGCCAACAAACTCTGAGTGTCGCTAAGAGAAGGAACTCATGAGTTTATGTCTCTGGCTAATGTGGAGGAAAAGATAAATGTGGACATAGAAGATGTGATGCTCGTCAATGAGTACCGGGACGTATTTCCAACGAAAATCCCAAGATTGCCACCAGTAAGAGAAGTGAAATTTTTCATTGATTTGCACCCAGGAGTCGGACCCATTTCAATTGCACCGTATGGAGTGTCGCCATTGGAATTAAATGAGCTCAAAAGCCAAATTGAAGATTTGTTGGAGAAGAAATTTATTAGACCAAGTCTATCACCATGGGGAGCTCCAATTTTGCTAGTTAAGAAGAAGGACGAAAGCTCGTGCTTATGGGTGGATTATAGACAGCTTAATAAGGCAACTATTAAGAATCATTATCCTTTGCGACGCACCGATGATTTAATGGATCAATTGAGAGGGACCGCGATATTTTCGGAGATTGACTTGAAGTCGGGTTACCATCAGATTCGAGTAAGGGAAGGAGATATTCAGAAAACTGCTTTCAGAACCCGTTACGGACATTATGAATATCTCGTTATGCCGTTTGGGGTTACCAATGCACCAGCTATTTTCATGGACTACATGAACAAAATCTTTAATCCATTCCTTGATAAGTTTGTTGTGGTGTTCATTGATGATATATTAATTTATTCAAGAACTGAAGAAGAGCATGGAGAACATTTATGTCAAGTTCTTGAGATTTTACGCGAGAAGCGATTGTATGCCAATTTGTCGAAGTGTGAGTTTTGGCTAGAGAAAGTGAATTTCTTAGGACATGTGATAACCAAGGAAGGAATCGCTGTTGATCCGACTAAGATTGAGGCGGTTCTTGCTTGGAAACAGCCTCAAACTGTCACTGACATATGAAGTTTTGTAGGACTGGCAGGGTACTAAGATTGTGACTCCATTGACACAACTTACCAGAAAAGATCAACCGTTCGCATGGACGGAGAATTGTGAGTAAACTTTTCAGTTACTAAAGAGAAAATTGATGACCTCACTAGTATTGGTATTACCGCAATCAGATGAACCCTATGAAGTTTATTGTGATGCATCTCACCAAGGTTTGGGATGTGTTAAGATGCAACACAAGAAAGTTGTGGCTTATGCCTCAAGGCAATTGAAGATTCATGAGAGAAAGTATCCTACTCATGATTTGGAGCTTGCTACTGTTGTTTTTGCATTGAAGATCTGGAGGCACTATTTATATGGGTGCACGTTCATAGAGTTCAGTGACCATAAAAGTTTGAAATATTTGTTTGATCAGAAGGAGTTCAACATGCGCCAGAGACGATGGATGGAGACTCTCAAGGATTTTGATTTCACACTGCAGTACCACCCTGGGAAGGCCAATGTAGTGGCTGATGCGTTGAGTAGAAGAAGTGTATCGGTGTCTTCTACAATTATGGCTAGACAACAAGAGTTGTGGGAAGCTTTTAGAGACCTACACTTGAACGTCGAGTTTGCCCCGAGAATTTTGAAATTCAGAATGATTAAGATTTCGAGTGGACTACTTGAAGACATTACAAATTCTCAAGATGAAGTCTTAATTCAAGAGAAGAGGAATCTAATGGAGCAAGGGAAGACAACAAAGTTCAAGATTGGATCAGATAATATTTTGCGATGTAAGGGTAGGATTTGTGTACCAGAAATTACAGATATGAGGTAAACAATTTTAGAAGAGTGTAAGACCCTTAATTTTAAATCCTAAATTATACAATTTTAGGGTATTCGGTGTGGAGTTTCTTAGGCTTTTAGCCCGGTTTTGGGTATTGAGTGAGTTCAATGCCAAAAATATATTTTGGAAATTGGATTAAAATTATTTGTCGGAAAATAATTTATTTACGTTACGAAGGATTTAATACCGGGAAATTTTGTTAAAAATATGTCAAGTTGCTGAAAATTGTACCGGCCATTTGAGTTGCGACTAGAGTAGATATTTTTATTAAATTAGATTAAGAGGGGAATGAAATGATGGGTGTAAGACTTGTTAGATAATTGTTGGTTTTGTTTTAATTATATCATATTAATATATAAATATATAAATATATAAATATATATGTATATATTGTAAGTAATTTATATATATATATATATGGTTGGAGGGAAATAGAAAGAAGAGAAAATAGAAAAAAAGGAAAAAGAAAGAAAAGAAAAGAAAATGAAAGAAAGGCAAAAGAAAGAAAACGTGAAACTTCTCCTTCTTCCTCTGCCTCGCGCATCTTCCTTCTCCCTTTTCCTTCATTCGTTGGTTTTGTATCCTTTTTCTTTCTTTGACTTCAAGAATAGAAACCCAAGGATTAGTGGGTGAGAAAGCAAGGATTTCTCAACTTCATACTTCCTCGTTGTTTGGAAAACAAAGAAAAACGGTGTTAGGGATTTCAAAACCGACAAACACAAGCCTCCCCGTTTCATCTTGATCTAAGCTTCGTTTCGCAAACAGGTAGAAGGGAAAGTTATTCACTACCATGATACGGTGCTAGGGAACCAACTTTGGAAGCGACGTTGCGAGCGGAGATTTTACCGGATTTACTCATGGTACCGCAATCGCACGTTAAAGCTAACGTGAAGGTAAGGGCTCCTTCCAAACTTTTAGTTTGCATTTAGGGACTTATCTGTGGTTGTGTGGAAAAGAATTTTGTTAGGGTTTAAGTGTTGAATTGGGGGAAAATGAATCTAAGGCTTTATGGGTAAAATTTGAGATTTAGGTTTTGGAAATATTGATGAATGTTTCGTGCAAAAAGAATTTAACTCATTTGTGTATGATTTTGAGTAAATGAAATGGATGTGTTTGAGTGTTATGTTGTGATGATTTGTGTTCATCGTATTTGATGTGATACAATTGTAAGACCCGTAATTTTAAATCCTAAGTTATACAATTTTAGGGTATTTTGTGTTAAATTGCTTAGGAACCCAGTTTTCGGTTTTTAGTGAGTTAAAGGCCGAAAATATATTTTTGGAAATTGGATTAAAATTATTTGTCGAAGAATAATTTATTTAAGTTTCGAAGAATTTAATTCTGGGCGGTTTTGTTCAAAATATCTCAGGTTGCTGAAAATTGTATTTGACAATTGAGTTGCGACGAGAGTAGATATTTTTATCAAAATAATTGGAGATGTGAGTGAAGTAATGGATGTGAGAGTTGTTAGATATTTATTGGTTTAGGTTTAATTATTATATATATATATATTATATATATATATTATATATTATTAACATTAGTATTATATAAGTATATGTTTGGAAGGAAAAAGGAAATGGAAAGGAAAAGAAAGGAAATATAAAGGAGAGAAAAACAAGGGAAAGAAAGCCAAGGTAGAGAAACACAAAATTTTCCTTCTTCTTCCTCTGCGCGTGCGAGAACCTTCCCCCTCTTCTTCCATTTTCTCTTTTCTTTGCTTCCTTTTACTCAAGAATAGAAACCCAAGGCTTAGTGGGTGATAGGACAAGGATTACTCAACTTCACTCTTCCTCTTTGATCCGAAAACGAAGAAAAACGGTATTAGGGATTCAAACACAAACCTTCCCGTTTCATCTAGATCTAAGCTTCGTTTCGCGAAGAGATAGAAGGGAAAGTTGCTCACTACCACGCTACGGTGCTAGGGGACCAACTTTGGAAGCGGCGTTGCGAGCGGAGATTTTACCGGATTTGCTCGCGGTACTGTAATCGCACATTACATCTAACGTGAAGGTAAGGGCTCCTTCAAAACTTCTAGTTTGCATTTAGGGACTTACCTGGGGTTGTGTGGAAAAGGATTTTGTTAGGGTTAAAGTGTTGATTTGGGGGAAAATGAATTTAACTCATTTGTGTATATTTTGAGTAAATGAAATTTGATGTATTTGAGTGTTATGATTGCGTTGATTTGTGTTCATCGTACATGGCGTGTTCATACTTGATGTTTGTTTATTGATGTGATTTGGTGTGAATAGTGGATTGAATTTGATAACATGATTGAGATGTGTTTTGTGTGGAAAAATGATTTGGTGTGAATTATGGATTGAATGTGAAAGTATGTTTGGGTTTGTTTTGTGTGGAATTTGAAAACCATTAAGTTAAACAAGTATTAAGAATGGGGAATCTCTTAATGTCTCGTTTACTTAATGTGAGTTTGTGAAAATCGTTTAAGTTAAATGAGAATTAAGAATGGGGAATCTCTTATTGTCTCGTTTACTTAATATGGTTTGAAAATTGTTTAAGTTAACTGAGCGTTAAGAATGGGGAATCCCTTAATGTCTTGGTTACTTAATGTTTGTTTTTGAAAATCGTTTCAGTGAAATGAGTATTAAGAATGGGGAATCTCTTAATGACTTGTTTACTGAATGTTTTGTTGTGAAAATCGTTTAAGTTAAAAGAGTATTAAGAAAGGGGAATCTCTTAATATTTCTGTTTGCTTAATGTGTGTTTTGTTTGTGAAAATCATTAAGTTAAATGAGTATTAAGAATGGGGAATCTCTTAATATCTGCATTTACTTAATGTTGTCGTGAAAATGATTTTGTGGAGAAATGATTTGATGTGTTTTGGGTGGGAATTGTGGATTGAATTTGATAATATGTTTGAGTCCATTTTTGTGTGGAATTTGAAAACCATTAAGTTAAACGAGTATTAAGAATGGGGAATGTCTTAATGTCTTGTTTACTTAATGTGTGTTTGTTAGTGAAAATCGTTTAAGTTAAATGGGAATTAAGAATGGGGAATCTCTTAATGTCTCGTTTACTTAATATTTGTTTTGAAAATCGTTTAAGTTAAATAAGTATTAAGAATGGGGAATCTCTTAATGACTTATTTACTTAATGTTGTTCTAAAAATCGTTTAAGTTAACTCGGCGTTAAGAATGGGTAATCTCTTAATGTCTTGGTTACTTAATGTTGTTTTGAAAATTGTATAAGTTAACTGGGCGTTAAGAATGGGGAATCTCTTAATGTCTTGGTTACTTATTGTTTGTTTTGGTAAATCGTGTTGACCCGTGATAGGAGGCACCTCGGTAAACTGTACTGACCCGTGATAGGAGGTACGTTTACGATTTACGTTTGGTAAATCGTGCTGACCCGTGATAGGTGGCACCTCGGTAAACTGTACTGACCCGTGATAGGTGGTACGTTTACGATTTACGTTTGTTAAGTTGTGCTGACCAGTGATAGGTGGCACCTCGGTAAGTAGTACTGACCCGTGATAGGTGGTACCCTTACGACTTACGCTTTTTCTTTTGGTAAATCGTGCTGACCCGTGATAGGTGGCACCTCGGTAAACAATACTAACCCGTGATAGGTGGTACGTTTACGATTTATGTTTGGTAAGTTGTGCTGACCCGTGATAGGTGGCACCTCGGTAAACAGTACTGACCCATGATAGGTGGTACGTTTACGACTTACGTTTCTTGGTGAATTGTGTTTGTCCGTGAGAGACTGCACAGGTGTTTGTCCGTGAGAGACTGCACAGGTGTTTGTCCGTGAGAGACTGCACAGGTGTTTGTCCGTGAGAGACTACACCCTGTTAAATTGTGAATTGTTGGTTCATTTTGTCTGTGTGGGTATTGGGTTGTAACCGTTAAGCGGTATGTTTTGAAATTGTGTGTAAGTGTGTTGATTCAAGTTTATGATTGAGTGTTTTGAAACTTGAGATGTCATTGTGATTGTGTTGATTATGTTAAGTGTTATGTTTTGGAATTTGGTGATAACATGTTGATTGCAATACCATTTCGAAACTCATGATGTTGTAGTGATTGTGGTATAAGTGCTAAGTGTTATGTTTTGGAATTGTGTGATAGCATATTTGATTGCAAAACTATTTCGAAGTTCATGATGTCGTGGTGAATGTGTGGGAATTGCTAAGTGTTAAGATTTGGAGTTGTGTATGAATATGATTGAGTTTGTTTATGTATTTTTGGAAGAATATGCAGGGAAATCGATTTCCCAATCGATTGGCATTAAGTCAGTGGCTCAGCTATGCTGTCAACCGATTGCCCAATCAATTGCCCAATCAATTGTCGATTGAATTAAGCCCAGAGTTCAAACTTCACTAAAAACCTTCAGGAAATCGATTTGGAAGTCGATTGGCATTAAGTCAGTGGCTCAGCTATGTTGTCAATCGATTGCCCAATCAATTGCCCAGTCAATTGCCCAATCGATTGAATTAAGCCCAGAGATCAAATTTCACTAAGAACCTTCAGGAAATCGATTTGGTAATCGATTGGCTTTAATACAGGGGCTCAATTATCCATTTAATCGATTTCCCAATCGATTGGCTTAGTTGAAATTCTTATTTTGAGTTAGATAATCGATTGCTCAATTAATTTATCAATGTTTGTTCAATTATGTATTACTTGATGGATTGAGAACTTTATTTTGATTTCAATTTTAATTTGGCAAGCATGATATGAACTTTTAGCATATGGAAAACCCTTCTAAGATGCATGATAAGTTGAAAAGGTTATTTGTGCATTGAAAAGTAAATGTTATGTGTTAACTGTTAATTTCGGTTGGTGACCCTTTACAACTATTGTGGAAATCTGGGCTTTGCCCTCAGATGAGAGTCAGGATGATCCTACCGGTTCGTACCCTACGGGTGGGAATGTAGATGGGGATGCTTGATTGGAGCTACGTTAGGAGGATCTCACGGGGCACGTGGAGATCATGAAGAACAATGATTTGTAAAATGATCGTTTAGTTGTTTTGTAAAATGATCAGACTAGGTTGACACAGAGGGAACATATGTCTTTCTTTTGGGTTGCTTTTATTTTTAAACTGGAAGGTTGTACCACCTTTGTTATGTAAATATTTTGAATTCATATTTTGAGAACTTTTTCCGCTGCTTGTAAATTATAACGACTTAATTATTTATCCAAAGGTGTTACCTTATTTATTTCTCTGTTTTATTTTAATTCCTTTTGAAAAAAAAATACACCCTCGCTTTGAAAAACGGGGTGTTACAGTTTAAGTGTTGAATTGGGGGAAAATGAATCTAAGGCTTTATGGGTAAAATTTGAGAGTTAGGTTTTGGAAATATTGATGAATGTTTCGTGCAAAAAGAATTTAACTCATTTGTGTATGATTTTGAGTAAATGAAATTGTTGTGTTTGAGTGTTATGTTGTGATGATTTGTGTTCATCGTATTTGACGTGTTCACAATTGATGCTTAAGGATTGATGTGATTTGATGTGAATTGTGGATTGGATTTGATAATATGTTTGGGTTTGTTTTGTGTGGAATTTGAAAACCATTAGAGTTAAAGGAGTATTAAGAATGGGGAATCCCTTAATGTCTTGTTTACTTAACGTGTGTTTGTAAAAATCGTTTAAGTTAAATGAGTATTAAGAATGGGGAATCTCTTAATGTCTTGTTTACTTATTGTTTGTCATGAAAACCATTAGAGTTAAATGCGTATTAAGAATGGGGAATCTCTTAATGTCTTGTTTACTTAATGTGTGTTTGTGAAAATCGTTTAAGTTAAATGAGTATTAAGAATGAGGAATCTATTAATGTCTTGTTTACTTAATGTTTGTCGTGAAAACCATTAGAGTTAAACGAGTATTAAGAATGGGGAATCTCTTAATGTCTTGTTTACTTTATGTGTGCTTGTGAAAATCGTTTAAGTCAAATGAGTATTAAGAATGAGGAATCTCTTAATGTCTTGTTTACTTAATGTTTGTTGTGAAAGTCGTTTAAGTTAAATGAGTATTAAAAATGGGGAATCTTTTAATATCTGGATTTGCTTAACGATTGTTGTGGATGGAGTCAGTGTATGCTCATGCATTTCATTTTGGTAAATCATGCTGACCCGTGATAGGTGGCACCACGGTAAACAGTACTGATCGGTGATAGGTGGTACGTTTACGATTTACGTTTTTGGTAAATTGTGCTGACCCATGATAGGTGGCACCTCGGTAAATAGTACTTTGGCCTGTGATAGGTGGTACATTTACGATTTATATTTTTTCTTCTAGTAGATCATGCTGACCCGTGATAGGTGGCACCTCAGTAAACCGTACAGACCCGTGGTAGGTGGTACGTTTACGATGTACGCTTTTTAGTACATCGTGCTGACCCGTGATAGGTGGCACCTCGGTAATTTAGTACATTGGCCTGCGATAGGCGGTACGATTATGATTTACGGCCATTCGAGGAGGGTTTTGGTTTGGAATTCCGAGTCCATGCATTTTGGCATATACGCAATTGCATTAGGGTGCTTGGCACACGAGTTGTGTTTGATTCAATTTTATGATTGAGTGTTTGAACTTGAGATTTTGCTGTGATTGTGTTGATTTTGCTAAGTGTTGTGTTTTGAAATTAAGTGTAAGTGTGTTTGATTTCAAAAGTATTTTGAAACTCAAGCTGGCATGGTGATTGTGTTTTAGTTGTGAAGTATAGATGTTTTGGAATTGTGTGATAGTATGTTTGATTGCAAAATTTACTTCGAAGCTCATGATGTCGTGGTGATTGTGTTGGAATTGTTAAGTGTTATGTTTTGGAGTTGTGTGTGAATGTGATTGAGTTAGTTTATGTAGTTTTAGGAAAACACGCAAGGAAATCGATTCTTTGAAAAACTATTCCTCAAAATCGATTTGGCAATCAATTGGAATTATCGCAGGAGCTCAGCCATTTTGACAAAATCGATTTGCCAATTTATTTGGCCATTATAGGAACTCAACCAATTTGACAAAATCGATTTGGAAATCAATTGGCTTTAATACAGGGGCTCAGTCACGAATAACATGGCTGCTTCTGTTGCTGCACAGACTGCTGCCAAGACTCAACACGATCTCGAAAAGAGGGAAAGAGAGATCCGTGCTGCGGAGTCAAGAGGGTTAGAAGACTTCGGTCGTTACAATCCTCCCAAGTTTAAGGGGGATGAGAACTCAGAGAAAGCGGATCAGTGGATCCAAGAAGTGGAAAAGATCTTCGAAATGATTAACTGTCATGCGGCAGTGAAGGTCAACTATGCCACTTATATGCTATTGGGGGATGCTGAATACTGGTGGAGGAGTGCAAGATTGTTGATGAGATCGGCTCACGAGGAGGTGAACTGGGAATCATTCAAAAGGAAGTTTTTAGACAAATACTTCTCGATGAGCACCAGGACTAAGTTGGGTGATGATTTCCTGAAACTGCATCAGGGGAACATGACCGTGGGCGAATATGCCGCTAAGTTTGAATCACTATCGAGGCATTTCAGGTTTTTCCATGAAGAGATTGATGAACCATTCATGTGTCATCGTTTCCAAGACGGACTAAACTTTGAGATTCAAGACTCGGTCTTGCCCTTGGGAATTCAACGTTTCCAAGTCCTTGTGGAAAAATATAGGGAAGTTGAGGACATGAAGAACAAGAGAGCTAGCCGAGGAGGAAATTTTAATGCCGGAGGGCCCAGTCGGGTGAATTATCAGAACAACAAGGGGAAACAAATTGCTAAACCTTATGATCGACCACGAATTAACAACAGTGGGCAGAATCGCCCAGGGAACCAGAATTTTGGGAGACAATTGGGACGAGCGGTGCGATGTTTCCGATGTGGGGAAGAGGGACATTATGTTAATGCTTGTACCCCTAATACTCCCACCTGCTACAATTGTCAGAAGCCAGGACACATGGCAAAGGATTGCACGGCTCCGAAGGCAGAACCAGTTGTGAATGTAGCTAGGGCTACTCGTCCTACTGCTAGAGGACGCATTTATTGTGTGAGTGCTGAAGAGGGGAATCCATCTGGCAATCTGATTCAGCGTGACTGTGAGATTGCAGGTAATACTCTAACTGCACTTTTTGACTCGGGGGCAACCCATTCCTTCATTGCTATGGATTGTGTGAATCGTTTAAAGTTATCTGTGTCTGCTTTACCTTTTGATTTGGTTGTTTCCACGCCTGCTAAGACTTTGACAGTAAATTCTGCATGTTTACATTGTCAAATAACAATTCAGAATAGAGATTTCTTGGTCAATTTGATTTGTCTACCTCTACAATCACTCGAGGTCATTCTCGGTATGAATTGGATGTCGTATCATTATGTAATCTTAGACTGTGCTCGCAAATTGGTTCTTTTCCCCGAACCAGGAGTTGTTAAGTATTTAGCCGCTAACAAACTCCGAGTGTCGCTATGTGAAGGAACTCATGAGTTTTTGTCTCTGGCCCATGTGGAGGCAAAGATAAATGTGAACATAGAAGATGTGACACTTGTCAATGAGTACCGGGATGTATTTCCAACGGAAATTCCAGGATTGCCACCGGTAAGAGAAGTGGAATTTTTCATTGATTTGCACCCAGGAACGGGACCAATTTCCATTGCACCATACTGAATGTCCCCATTGGAATTAAATGAGCTCAAGGGCCAAATTGAAGATTTGTTGAAAAGGAAATTTATTAGACCAAGCGTATCGCCATGGGGAGCTCCAGTTTTGCTAGTTAAGAAGAAGGACGGAAGCTGACGCTTATGCGTGGATTATAGACAGCTTAATAAGGCAACTATTAAGAATCGTTATCCTTTGCTACACATCGATGATTTAATGGATCAATTGAGAGGGGCTACGATATTTTCGAAGATTGACTTGAAGTCGGGTTACCATCAGATTCGAGTAAGGGAAGGAGACATTCAGAAAACTGCTTTCCGAACCCGTTATGGGCATTATGAATATCTGGTTATGCCGTTTGGGGTTACCAATGCACCAGCAATTTTCATGGACTACATGAACAGAATCTTTAGTCCATTCCTTGATAAGTTTGTTGTGGTGTTCATTGATGATATACTTATTTATTCGAGAACTGAAGAAGAGCATGGAGAACATTTACGTCAAGTTCTTGAGATTTTACGCAAGAAACGATTGTATGCCAATCTGTCGAAGTGTGAGTTTTGGCTAGAAAAAGTGAATTTCTTGGGACATGTGATAACCAAGGAAGGAATCGCTGTAGATCCAGCTAAGATTGAGGCGGTTCTTGCTTGGAAACAGCCTCAGACTGTCACGGACATACGAAGTTTTGTAGGACTGGCAGGGTACTACAGGAGGTTTATTGAAGGTTTCGCAAAGATTGTGACTCCATTGACACAACTTACCAGAAAGGATCAACCTTTTGCATGGACGAAGAAGTGTGAGGAAAATTTTCAGTTACTGAAGACGAAATTGACGACCTCACCAGTGTTGGTGTTACCGCAATCAGATGAACCCTATGAAGTTTATTTTGATGCGTCTCACCAAGGGTTGGGATGTGTTCTGATGCAACACAAAAAAGCTGTAGCTTATGCCTCAAGGCAATTGAAGATTCATGAGAGAAACTATCCTACTCATGATTTGGAGCTTGCCGCGGTTGTTTTTGCATTGAAGATCTGGAGGCACTACTTATATGGGTGCACATTCACCGTGTTCAGTGACCATAAGAGTTTGAAATATTTGTTTGATCAGAAGGAATTGAACATGCGTCAGAGAAGATGGATGGAGACTCTCAAGGATTTTGATTTCACACTACAGTACCACCCTGGGAAGGCCAATGTAGTGGCTGATGCATTGAGTAGAAGGAGTGTATCGGTGTCTTCAACAATTATGGCTAGACAACAAGAGTTATGGGAAGCTTTTAGAGACCTACACTTGAACGTAGAGTTTGCACCAGGAATTCTGAGACTCGGAATGATTAAGATTTCGAATGGACTACTTGAAGACATTGCAAATTCTCAAGATGACGTCTTAATTCAGGAGAAGAGGAACCTAATAGTGCAAGGGAAGACAACAGAGTTCAAAATTGGGGTAGATAATATTCTGAGATGTAATGGGAGAATTTGTGTACCAGAAATTACGGATATGAGAAAGACAATTTTTGAAGAGGCTCATAAGAGCAAGTTGAGTATTCATCCTGGAGCAACAAAGATGTATCAAGATTTGAGACATAATTATTGGTGGCCAGGAATGAAGAAACATGTAGCGGAGTATGTATCGACTTGTCTGACTTGTCAGAAAGCGAAGGTGGAACATCAGCGACCTGCTGGGATGTTGCAACCTTTAGATATACCCGAATGGAAGTGGGACAACATTTCCATGGATTTCATAACTGGGTTACCTAAAACAAGGAGAAAGAATGATTCTGTATGGGTGATAGTGGATCGATTGACTAAATCCGCGCACTTTTTGCCAGTAAAGACCACCTACAAGGTAGACCAGCTAACAGAGATCTACATTGCTGAAATTGTGAGGTTACACGGGGTACCATCGAGTATTGTATCAGACCGTGATCCGATGTTCACCTCGCATTTTTGGGGAGCATTGCACGAAGCGTTGGGAACAAAACTACGATTGAGTTCAGCTTACCATCCCCAAACGGATGGACAGACTGAAAGAACAAATCAGTCCCTTGAAGATCTGTTGAGAGCATGTGTGTTAGATGATAGAGGAAGTTGGGATGATGTACTTCCGTTGATTGAGTTCACCTACAACAATAGTTTCCACGCGAGTATTGGAATGGCGCCATATGAGGCTTTATACGGGCGCAAGTGTCAAACGCCTTTGTGTTGGTATAAGGACGGTGAAGATATGATCGTCGGACCAGAGATGGTGCAACAGACTACAGCTAAGGTAAGGAAGATCAAGGAGAAAATGAAGACTTCACAGGATCGTCAGAAGAGTTATGCGGACAAACGTCGCAGAATTTTGGAATTCGAACAGGGTGACCATGTATTTCTGAGAGTCACACCTACTACTGGATTTGGTAGAGCATTGAAATCGAAGAAGTTGACTCCGAAATTCATTGGACCATATCAGATTTCTGCACGAATTGGGCCCGTTGCTTATCGTATTGCATTGCCTCCGATACTGTCCAATATTCATGACGTGTTTCATGTGTCACAGTTGAGGAAATATCTTGCAGATCCATCTCATGTGATCGAACCAGACACAATCCAGCTAAAGGATAATCTGTCATTCGAAGTACCACCTGTGAGAATTGATGATAGGAAGATTAAGCGATTGAGGACCAAGGATGTTTCGTTGGTTAAAGTGATTTGGAATCCAATTACTAGAGACGCGACCTGGGAACTGGAGAGCAAGATGAGGGAACAACACCCAGAGTTATTTATTGACGCATAGTTTCGAGGACGAAACTAATTTTAGGGGGGTAGTAATGTAAGACCCATAATTTTAAAGTTTACTTTATGTATTTTAATGGATTTTGGTGTTGAACTCAGGGGCTTTGTAGTCAAAGTTATTAATATTTTCGAGCTTATATAATCAAAAGGTATTTTGATGCCCGATTAGTATTACTCGGCGATAAATAAATTAAATTAACTACGGCGAATCTTTTGCGAAGAGTTTAATGCGTTATGGGTGAAAGGGTAATTTAATAAATATCTAAAGATTTTGAGATATTTGTTAATTATAATTAATATATATATATAAATATATATATATATATATATATATATATATATATAGAAAAGGAAGGGAAGGAATTGGAGAGAAAGCAAATAGAAAGGAAAGAAAAAGGAAGAAAGGAAAACTGAAGGAAAACAGAAAAATTTTCCGTCTCCTTCCTCTCTCTGCCTCACGCATACTCAAATTCCTCCTTCCTCCATTGTTGCTCGTTTTTGCTTCCTTTTCTTTCCATAGAGCTCGAAATTGATAGTGGGTTATAGGACAAGGATTTCTCAACTTCACTCTTCCTCTTTGATTCGAAAACGGAGAAAAACGGTTTTAGGGATTCAAACTCAAATCTCCCCGTTTCATCTAGATCTAAGCGTCGTTTCAAGAAGTGATAGAAGAGAAAGTTGCTCACTACTACACTACGGTGCTAGTGAGCTAACTTTGGAAGCGGCGTTGCGAGCAGAGATTTTTACCGGATTTGCTCACGATACCGAAATCGAACGAAAAAGCTAAAGTGAAGGTAAGGGCTCCTTCCAAACTTTTAGTTTGCATTTAGGGACTTACTTGTGGTTGTGTGGAAAAGAATTTGGTTAGGGTTAAAGTAAGGTTTTATGGAAAATGAATTTTAAACCCATTTATGTATGATCTTGAGTATATGAAACTTGTTGTGTTTGAGTGATGGATTGTGTTGATTTGTGTTCGTTGTTTTGACGTGTTCCAAATTGATAACTGATGAAACTTGAGTTTGTTTTGTGTGGTTTGTGTGGAAAATGATTTGGAATGAAGTAGGGATTGAATGTGAAAGTATGTTGGAGTTGGTTTCGTGTGGCTTGTGTGGAAAATGATTTGGAATGAAGTATGGATTGAATGTGAAAGTATGTGTGAGTTTGTTTTGTGTGGTTTGTGTGGAAAATGTTTTGGAGTGAATTTTGGATTGAATGTGAAAGTTGGTTTTGTGTGGAGTTTGAAAACCATTAAGTTAAACGAGTATTAAGAATGGGGAATCTCTTAATGTCTTGTTTACATAATGTGAGTTTGTGAAAATCGTTTAAGTTAAATGAGAATTAAGAATGAGGAATCTCTTAATGTCTCGTTTACTTAATGTTGTTTTGAAAATCGTTTAAGTTAACTGGGCGTTAAGAATGGGGAATCTCTTAATGTCTTAGTTACTTAACGCTGCTTGAAAATCGTTTAAGTTAACTGAGCATTAAGAATGGGGAATCTCTTAATGTCTTGGTTACTTAATGTTTCTTTATGAAAATCGTTTCAGTTAAATTAGTATTAAGAATGGGGAATCTCTTAATGTCTTATTTACTGAAGGTTTTGTTGTGGAAATCATTTAAGTCAAAAGTATATTATGAATGGGGAATCTCTTAATATGTCTGTTTGCTTAATGTTTGGCGTGAAAATCGTTTAAGTCAAATGAGTGTTAAAAATGGGGAATCTTTTAATAAGTGCATTTGCTTAACGATTGTTGTGAATGGAGTCAGTATACACTCATGCATTTTCATGCTTTTTGTAAATCGTGCAGACCCATGATAGGTGGCACCTTGATAAATAGTACTTTGGCCTGTGATAGGCGGTACATTTATGA
Source organism: Cicer bijugum (assembly GCA_037974875.1). Lineage (NCBI taxonomy): Eukaryota > Viridiplantae > Streptophyta > Magnoliopsida > Fabales > Fabaceae > Cicer > Cicer bijugum. Next base: position 1,276,616 of record JBBPBT010000958.1, on the reverse strand, counting down.
TTTACGTTTTTGTAAGTTGTGCAGACCCGTGATAGGTGGCACCTTGGTAAATAGTACTTTGGCCCGTGATAGGCGGTACATTTACGACTTACGGCTTTTTGTAAATTGTGCAGACCCGTGATAGGTGGCACCTCGGTAAAGAGTACTTTGGCCTGTGATAGGCGGTACATTTACAATTTACGTTCTTTTTAGTAAGCCGTACAGACCCGTGATAGGTGGCACCTTGGTAAACGATACGGGCCCGTGATAGGCAGTACGTTTATGGTTTACGCTTTTTAGTAAATCGTGCAGACCCGTGATAGGTGGCACCTCGGTAATTGGTACTTTGGCCTGCGATAGGCGGTACAATTATGATTTACGGCCCTTCGAGGAGGGTTTTGGTTTGGAATTCCGAGTCCATGCATTTTGGCATATACGCATTGCATTAGGGTGCTTGGCACACGAGTTGTGATTGATGCATATTTATGAGTGTGTTGTTTTTGCTAAGTGTTATGGTTTGAAACTATGTGTAAGTGTATTTGATTCAAATTGTGATTGTGTTGATTGTTCTAAGAGTTATGTGTGGAATCGTGTGATAGTATGTTGGGTTGTAAAACATTTTCGAAACTCATAATGTTGTGGTAATTGTATGGGTATTGCTAAGTGTTAAGGTTTGAAGTGGTGTTGGAATGTGATTGAGTTAAGTTTATGTATTTTTGAAAGATTAGACAGGGAAATCGATTTACCCAATCGATTTGATGAGTTACAGGGGCCCTGTCTTTCACGAAATCGATTTACCCAATCGATTTTGTAAGTTGTATTTCAAAATCATTTAAGAAATCGATTTGGTAAATCGATTGGACTCAATTGGATTCAAGTCAGGGGCCTTGTCATTCCAAAAATCGATTTCCCCAATCGATTGGATTCAATACAGGGGCTCTGTCCTTCACGAAATCGATTTACCCAATCGATTGGGCAATACAGGAGCTCAGTCCTTCTCGAAATCGATTGCTCCAATCGATTGATGCAAGTCTGGGACTCAATTTTCTCTAAGAACTTTTAAGTAATCGATTTGCCCAATCGATTGGCACAGTGGGAAATGTTATTTTGTGTTAGGAAATGGGTTTCTCAATTGATTTATCAATGCTTTGTTCAGTTATGTATTACTTGATGGATTGATAACTCTATTTGATGTCATTTACATTTGGCAAGCTTTACATGAACTTTTAGCATGTGGAAAAACCCATCTAATATGTATGATAAATTGAAAAGGTTATTTGTGCATTGAAAAGTTTAAATGTTATGTGTTAACTGTTAATTTCGGTTGGTGACCCTTTACAACTATTGTGGAAATCTGGGCTTTGCCCTCAGATGAGAGTCAGGATGATCCTACCGGTACGTACCCTCCGGAAGGGAATGTGGATGGGAGTGTTTGATTGGAGCTACGATAGGAGAATCTCAAGTGGCGCGTGGAGATTACTCAAGGCGTATAGTTTTTTTGTTATGTATAGAATGATCAGACTAGGTTGTCACTCAGGACACATATGTTTTTCTTTTGGGCTACCTTTATGTAAAGCTGAAAGGATGTACATGTACTATTGCTGACAGCAGGACATACTTTGGATTTATATTTTGAAAAACTTTTCCGCTGCTTGTAAATTTTAATGACTTAGTTATATATCGAAAGGTTTTATCTTATTTATTTCTCTGTTGTATTTTAATTTCTTTTGAAAAAAAAATACACCCTCGCTTAGAAAAATGGGGTGTTACATGGAGCCTTTGGTTATAGATTGTAACTCAACCTGTAGGTTGTGAGTCGTTATCTGATCATGCGTCGGGGTAATTGGTCTGAGTTGTCAGATCAGGGGTAGTTATTATGTGTTGATCTATTCGAAACTTAGTTTTAGAATTATTTGAAGTGGCGTTAACACTGCTTCTTGATGTTGGTTTTTCGGAAACACTACCTCCAAGAGGAAACGACGTTGCAAGGATGAACGTTAGTAGGGATGATCAAATGGTTGAAGCTACAAATAACGTGGATGTTTTGCTGTTGCACGAACTGCTGCAAAGACTTGATGGGATCTGGAGAAGAGGGAAAAAGGGATTTATGATATTAAGTCAAGAGGATTGAAAGATTTTCGTCATTACCATCCTCCAAAGTTCAAGGGTGATGAGAACTCAAGAAAGGAGATGTTTAGTGGAATTTATAAAATGGTTCCAAGGACACATAAGCTATGTGTTGGTGTAAACTCGAAAATGATGAGTATGGATGGATTAACATTAGACTAATAAGGGATTTCAAGTACATATCTAAGTTGAGGACTCTTGTTAAGGAAAGTATTAGATGTTTTCCTGGTAGATTTCAGGATGAAACTGGATGAAGTTTGACAACTGTCAAGGAGATGTGAACACCATGGAATTGTTGAGAAGATAAGGCTTCCATTTGGAATAACATTTGGTGCTTAGGTATCCATGAAAGAGACTGGTATTGAAGTTAAGGGAGCGTTGCACATTAGGTGTAAATACTCCTTTGGTTAGATAAAATACGCTTTAAGGAATAGTCGATACCTTGAGGGATAAAGTCGAGCATTCGAGTTAGACTGGATTCGCAACTTGGATTATTAAGTATGGATAGTAATATTGGATGAATCTATAGACATGTAAGTGTGAATTTTGAGCGATGTTCAGAGAAACATAATGAGTTAAGCCTTGATGTATTGAACTCTATGTTACCATTAAGTGGAATTTGAAGTATCGAGTACGAGAATACTTGAGATTGCGGTAACATAAGTTTGAGAGTCTATTAAAGGATGGAAATTACTAAGAGGACGTTAATATTTTGATAGGTTGGAAGGATTATTTGAGATTTGATTTGGGGTCCTAAGATGGTTGATTTTATTAGTTGATGATTTAATATCCACAAAGTTGGATGGAGGACCAAGTAATGCTTAAAACATTCATAATCGAAGGAGTTGAGACAGGAAAGTGATAAATGATTCATGTTAAGGATGGAAGTATTTGGAGATTTTGAAGATCAAATTTGAGAATCCTATTAAATGATAGAAAGTGAAAAAGAAGAGATGGAATGAATGATTTATGATTTAGTTGTTGGTCTTGGGAAATCAAGCGTTGAGGTTTAAAATGAGTGTTGTAGTGGTTAGATGAACAATGAAAGGTATGTGGGTCTTTGAGACATTTTACTGCAAAATTTAGGACGATGAAGTTATAGATAATTAATTCTTAGGAAATGCTTATGGGGAATGTGTGAGAAATAATTCTTTAGGACGTTCGATTGTTAGGATTCCTTCTGTTTGTATCTCGGTGAAGGTTGTGAAGGAATAAGAATCCAGCAAGTGAAACAAATATTGAAAAATGTGCCAAGAGATTTGTTGGAGCAACACATAGAGGTGTAGCTTCTGACAATTAAAGATTCAGGAAAGGAATTATCTCACCTATAATTCAGACATTATTATTATAAAGGTATGCCAAGATATAAAGACATTACTTGAGTGCATGTCATGGGGATTGTTATTGTGTTCATCAATCAAAGGAGTTAAATGTTTGTTTGATGGGAAACAATTGAACATGAAGTGGAAAAGTTTGGTGGGAATTAGTAAGCCTTGATTTATTGGAATCACTATAATGAAGATGTATCAAGGTTCGAGATAAAAATTCAAGATTTGTATAAATGGAAAAGTGATGGAGTGAGTACAATGCGGTTGACCTGTCATAATGAAAGGATAATCATCAAGTTGCAAGTGAAGGACACAGCGAAATTAAGAAGTATCAGAATGAATGTTGGCAGTAGAGGTAGAAGGATTATTTTCAAGTTGTGCATAATTGCGAAGTATGTATGAAATTTTATAGTGAAGCGTCAATTTGAGGTGTTAGGCATGAGACAAATGTAGACCTTGATCTGTGAATTAAATTCAAGTTGGATTTTAATGGAAAACGTGACTCTTGAAATGAAGTACTAAACTGAAAGGAAGTTTGTGTGTGTCCCAAGTGGTACAGTCTTTGGCATGATTTCGAAAATATTTGAGGAAGCTTTGATCACCAAGCATATGTGAGGATGGAATTATTAAATTTATAACTAGAATAACATACTGATAAGAACACTATAGTTTGACGTAGTTGTACGACTTAAGAAAAATCGAGGATTTATGGACAAGGGAGAAATTTAGGAGTTCTCGGATGTAGTGATTGATCTATGCTCAGTGTGTTGGGGTCATTCTAAGTGTTTCAGTTTGGTACCAAATGGATGTTTCGTACCAAGTGGATGCAAATGAGACTACGTGACATAGGTATGGGATATTTTACTTCGTCGACAGGATCAAAGTTATAGGAAAATAAGGGAAACTCAATGGACTTTGAGAAGATTGTTGACTGCTTGTACATTAAGATAACCTCAGTTGTAAGATACAAGGAGCGCTATTACAGTTCGGTTAAGATAGTCTATGCCACTATCATGGTTGTTGGTTATTTATTGACAAATTGAGGGACTGATCATCCTTAATCTCTTGTCGATAGTAGACAAAACCATGTTGAATGGAACAGACGAGCCTTACCGACTATGAATGGGTGCAGAGTTATTAAGCACCCTATGAAAAGGGGTAGGCAACACACTCTTCGAGAAGGCCGGGTGAAACAAGTTGTGACTGGTATGTCGAATTCGGATAAAAACCAAGTGTGGATTGCTACTCGTACTTTAAGTTTCGAGGACAAAACTAATTTTAGGGGGGTAGTAATGTAAGACCCTTAATTTTAAATCTTAAATTATACCATTTTATGGTATTTGGTGTGGAATTTCTTAGGCTGTTAGGCCAGTTTTTGGTATTGAGTGAGTTAAATGCCAAAAATATATTTTGGAAATTGGATTAAAATTATTTGTCGGAAAATAATTTATTTACGTTACGAAGGATTTAATACCGGGCAATTTTATTAAATTAGATTAAGAGGGGAATGAAATGATGGGGGTAAGAGTTGTAAGATAATTGTTGGTTTTGTTTTAATTATAATATATTAATATATAAATATTTATGTATATAATGTATGTAATATATATATATATATGTGTGTGTGTATATATATATATGGTTGGAGGGAAATAGAAAGAAGAGAAAATAGAAAAGAAGGAAAAAGAAAGAAAAGAAAAGAAAAGGAAAGAAAGGCAAAAGAAAGAAAACGTGAAAACTTCGCCTTCTTCCTCTGCCTCGCGCATCTTCCTTCTCCCTTTTCCTTCATTCGTTGGTTTTGTTTCCCTTTTCTTTCTTTGACTTCAGGAATAGAAATCCAAGGATTAGTGGGTGAGAAAGCAAGGATTTCTCAACTTCATACTTCCTCGTTGTTTCGAAAACAAAGAAAAACGGCGTTAGGGATTTCAAAACCGTCAAACACAAACCTCCCTGTTTCATCTAGATCTATGCTTCGTTTCGCAAAGAGATAGAAGGCAAAGTTGTTCACTACCATGCTACATTTACGATTTACGTTTTTTCTTCTAGTAGATCGTGTTGACCCGTGATAGGTGGCACCTCGGTAAACAGTACTGACGCGTGATAGGTGGTACGTTTACGATCTACGCTTTTTAGTAAATCGTGCTGACCGGTGATAGGTGGCACCTCGGTAATTTAGTACTTTGGCCTGCGATTGGCGGTACGATTATGATTTACGGCTCTTCGAGGAAGGTTTTGGTTTGGAATTTCGAGTCCATGCAATTTGGCATATACGCATTTCATTAGGGTGCTTGGCACACGTGTCGTGTTTGATTCAAGTTTATGATTGAGTGTTTGAACTTGAGATGTCACTGTGATTGTGTTGATTTTGCTAAGTGTTGTGTTTTGAAATTATGTGTAAGTGTGTTTGATTTCAAAAGTATTTTGAAACTCAAGCTGGCATGGTGATTGTGTTTTAGTTCTCAAGTATGGATGTTTTGGAATTGTGTGATAGTATGTTTGATTGCAAAATTTACTTCGAAGCTCATGATGTCGTCGTGATTGTGTTGGAATTGCTAAGTGTTATGTTTGGATTTGTGTGTGAATGTGATTGAGTTAGTTTATGTTGTTTTAGGAAAACATGCAGGGAAATCGATTCCCAAAATGATTCTATGAAAACCTATTCCTCGAAATCGATTTGGCAATCGATTGGAATTATCACATGAGCTCAGCCATTTTGACAAAATCGATTTGCCAATCAATTTGGCCATTACAGGAACTCAGCAAATTTGACAAAATCGATTTGGAGGAAATCGATTTCCCAATCGATTGAATTAAGCCTAGAGTACAGATTTCACTAAAAACCTTCAGGAAATCGATTTCCCAATCGATTGGCTTAGTAGAAATTCTTATTTTGAGTTAGATAATCGATTGCTCAATTGATTTATCAATGTTTTGGTCAGTTATGTATTACTTGATGGATTGAGAACTTTATGTTTATTTCATTTTTATTTGGCAAGTATTATATGAACTTTTAGCATATGGAAAATCCTTTTAGGGTGCATGCTAAGTTGAAAGGGTATTTTGTGCATTTAAGAACTTAAATGTTATGTGTTAACTGTTAATTTTGGTTGGTGACCTTTTACAACTATTGGGGAAATCTGGGCTTTGCCCTCAGATGAGAGCCAGGACAACCCTACTGGTTCGTACCCTATGGATAGGAGGATCTTATGAGGTGCGTGGAGATCACTCAAGGTGTATAGTTTTTTTGGTAGAATGATCAGATTAGGTTGACATAGAGGGAACATATGTCTTTATTTTGGATTGCGTTTATTTTAAATTGGAAGATTGTATATTTACTACTATTGTCAGCATGACATCTTATGTTAATGGATTCCATGTATCACTGGCTATTGTGTAAATACTTTGGACTCATATTTCAAAAACTATTCCGCTGTGTATCAATTATATTGACTTATATAATTATTCAAAGGTATTTTACTTAATTATTCTTTGTTTCATGAATTTGTTTTGAAAAAAAAAATACACCCTCGCTTTGAAAATCTAGGTGTTACAAAGAGGCTCATAAGAGTAAGTTGAGTATTCATCCTGGAGCAACAAAGATGTATCAAGATTTGAGACAGAATTATTGGTGGCCCAGAATGAAGAAACATGTAGCGAAGTATGTATCAACTTGTCTAACTTGTCAAAAAGCGATGGTGGAACATCAACGACCTGTTGGGATGTTGCAACCTTTAGATATACTTGAATGGAAGTGGGACATCATTTCCATGGATTTTATAACTGGATTGCCTAAAACAAGGAGAATGAATGATTCTATATGGGTGATAGTGAATCGACTGACTAAATTCGACCACTTTTTGCCAGTAAAGACCACCTATAAGGTAGATCAGCTAACAGAGATCTACATTGCTAAAATTGTGAGGTTTCACGGGGTACCATCGAATATTGTATCAGACCGTGATCCAAAGTTCACATCACATTTTTGGGGAGCATTGCACGAAGCATTGGGAACGAAACTACGATTGAGTTCAGCTTACCATCCACAAACGGACGGAAATACTGAAAGGACGAATCAGTCCCTTGAAGATCTGTTGAGAGCATGTGTGTTAGATGATAGAGGAAGTTGGAATGATGTACTTCCGTTGATTGAGTTCTCCTACAACAATAGTTTCCACACAAGTATTGGAATGGCACCATATGAGGCTTTATATGGGCGCAAGTGTCAAACGCCCAAGTGTTGGTATAAGGACGGTGAAAATATGATTGTCGGACCAGAGATGGTGCAACAGACTACAGCTAAGGTAAGGAAGATCAAGGAGAAAATGAAGACTTCACAAGATCGTCAGAAGAGTTACGCGGACAAGCGTTGCAGACTTTTAGAATTCGAACAGGGTGACCATGTATTTCTAAGAGTCACACCTACTACTGGAGTTGGTAGAGCCTTGAAATCGAAGAAGTTGACTCTGAAATTCATTGGACCATATCAGATTTCTGCATGAATTGGGCCTGTTGATTATCGGATTGCATTGCCTCCGATACTGCCCAATATTCATGACGTGTTTCATGTGTCACAGTTGAGGAAATATCTTGCAGATCCATCTCATGTGATCCAACCAGACACAATCCAGCTAAAGGATAACCTGTCATTCGAAGTGCCACCTGTGAGAATTGACGACAGGAAGATTAAACGATTGAGGACAAAGGATGTTTCGTTGGTCGAGGTGATTTGGATCCCAATTACTAGAGATGCGACTTGGGAACTAGAGAGCAAGATGAGAGAACAACACCCAGAGTTATTTATCGACGCGTAGTTGCGAGGACGAAACTAATTTTAGGGGGGTAGTAATGTAAGACCCATAATTCTGAATTATACTTTATGTATTTTAGTGTATTTTGGGTATTGAACTCGGAGGCTTTTAGCCAAGTTATTAATATTTTGTGAGCTTAAATGCCCAAAAATATATTTTGATACCCCAATTAAAATTGTTCGTCGATAAATAAATTAAATTAAGTGCGGTGAATCCTTTACGAAGAATTAAATTCTGAGCAGTTTCGTTAAAAATGTCTCGGACTGCTAAAAATTGTATCTGTTAATTGAGTTGCGACGAGAGTAGATATTTTTAACAAAAAGTGGTTTGGGAAGTTATGGGTGAAATGGTAATTTTAATAAATATCTAGATATTTTGAGATATTTGTTAATTATAATATATATATATATATATATATATGTGTGTGTGTGTGTGTGTGTGTTTGTGTGGAGGGAAAAGAGGAGGAAATAGAAAGAAAAGAAATAGAAAGGAAGGAAAAAGGAAGAAAGGAAAAGAGAAAGAAAGAAAGAAAACATTTCCATCTCCTTCCTCTCCCTGCCTCGCGTGAAACTCCCTTCCTTCTTCTTCCATTTTCGTTTTCTTTGCTTCCTTTTAGTTCAAGAAAAGAAACCCAAGGCTTAGTGGGTGAGAAAGATCAAATTCCCAGCTTCTTCCTTCTTCCCGGATTCGAAAACGGAGTTAGGGATTTCGAAACCGTCAAACACAAACCTCCCCGTTTCATTTAGATCTAAGCTTCATTTCGCGAAGAGATAGAAGGGAAAGTTGCTCACCACCACGCTACGATGCTAGGGAACCAACTTTGGAAGCGACGTTGCGAGCAAAGATTTTACCGGATTTACTCGTGGTACTGTAATCGCACGTTAAAGCTAACGTGAAGGTAAGGGCTCCTTCCAAACTTCTAGTTTGCATTTAGGGACTTAGCTGTGGTTGTGTGGAAAAGAATTTGTTAGGGTTGAAGTGTTGATTTAGGGAAAATGAATTTAATGCTTTTATGGGTGAAATTCTAATGTGGGGTTTTGGTGATATTGATGAATGTTTCGTGGAAAATGAATTTAACTCATTTATGTATGATTTTGAGTAAATGAAATTTGATGTGATTGAGTGGTATGTTGTGATGATTTGTGTTCATCGTATTTGACGTGTTCATAATTAATGCTTATGAAATTTGATATGTGTATGGTTAGATTTTGTGGAGAAATGAATTGATGTGTTTTGCTGTGAATTATGAATATGTTTGAGTCTGTTCTGTGTGGAATTTGAAAACCATTAGAGTTAAATGAGTATTAAGAATGGGGAATCTCTTAATGTCTACGTTTACTTAATATTGTCGTGAAAACCATTAGAGTTAAACGAGTATTAAAAATGGGGAATCTTTTAATATCTCAGTTTACTTAATGTTTGTTGTGAAAATCGTTTAAGTTAAATGAGTATTAAGAACGGGGAATCTCTTAATATCCTTGTTTACTTAATGTTTGTTATGAAAATCATTTAAGTTAAATGAGTATTAAGAATAGGGAATCTCTTAATATCCTTGTTTACTTAATGTTTGTCATGAAAACCATTAGAGTTAAACAAGTATTAAAAATGGGGAATCTTTTAATATCTCTATTTACTCAATGTTTGTTGTGAAAATCATTTAAGTTAAATGAGTATTAAAAATGGGGAATCTTTAGAATATCTGCATTTGCTTAACGATTGTCGTGGATGGAGTCAGAGTATGCTCATGCATTTTTATTTTTTTTGTAAATCGTTCAGACCCGTGATATGTGGCACCTTGATAAATAGTACTTTGGCCTGTGATAGGCGGTACATTTATGATTTACGTTTTTGTAAATTGTGCATACCAGTGATAGGTGGCTCCTTGGTAAATAGTACTTTGGCTCGTGATAGGCGGTACATTTACGATTTACGGTTTTTTGTAAATTTTGCAGACCCGTGATAGGTGGCACCTTGGTAAAAAGTACTTTGGCCTATGATAGGCGGCACCTTGGTAAAAAGTGCAGACCCGTGATAGGTGGCACCACGGTAAACGGTACGGGCCCGTGATAGGCAGTACGTTTATGGTTTACGCTTTTTAGTAAATCGTGCAGACCTGTGATAGGTGGCACCTCGGTAATTGGTTGTTCGGCCTGCGATAGGCAGTACAATTATGATTTACGGCCCTTCGAGGAGGGTTTTGGTTTGGAATTACGAGTCCTTGCATTTTGGCATATACGCATTGCATTAGGGTGCTTGGCACACGAGTCATGTTTGATTCAAGTTCATGATTGAGTGTTTGAACTTGAGATGTCGTGGTAATTATGTTGAAATTGCTAAGTGTTATGTATTGATATTGTGTGTAAGTGTGATGGATTGTAAAACTATTTCGAAACCCAAGTTGTCGTGGTGATTGTGTGGAAATTGTTAAGTGTTATGTTTTGGAGTTGTGTATGAATGTGATTGATTTAGTTTATGTAGTTTTAGAAAAACATTCAGGGAAATCGATTTCCAAATCGATTCTATGAAAAGGCATTATAAAAATCGATTTGCCAATTGATTTGATGTATTACAGGAGCTCAGCTATTTTGACAAAATCGATATACCAATCGATTTTGTAAATAAGTTTCATAAAACCAATTAAGAAATTGATTTCCCAATCGATTGTTGTGTCTCCTGTTTTCTTAAATCTTGAAAAGATATTGAGCCAATCGATTTGGCAATCGATTTGGGCTATTACAGTAGCTCAGCTAATTGGTCCAAATCGATTTGCCAATTGATTGAATTTGTTACAGGGGCTCAGCTATTCATTCAATCGATTGCCCAATCGATTGATTTAAGCCCAGAGTACAGGTTTCACTATTAAACCTTTAAGAAATCGATTTCCCAATCGATTTGCTTAGTAGAAACTCTCACTCTGAGTTAGATAATCGATTGCTCTATTGATTCATCAATGGATTGGTCAGATATTTGTTATTGATTGATTAAAAACAATTATTTTGATTTCATTTTACTTGGCAAGTATTATATGAACGTTTCGCATATGGAAAACCCTTTTAAGGTGCATGCTAAGTTGAAAGGTTATTTTGTACATTTAAAAGCTTAAATGTTATGTGTTAACTGTTACTTTCGGTTGGTGACCCTTCACAACTATTGTGGAAATCTGGGCTTTGCCCTCAGATGAGAGCCAGGACAATCCTCTCGGTTCGTATCCTGTGGATGGGAATCTAGATGGGAACGCCTGACTTGAGCTATGTTAGGAGGATCTTACGGGGCGCATGGAGATCACTCAGGGTGTTTAGTTGTTTTGTAGAATGATCAGATTAGGTTGACATAGAGGGAATGTCTTTCTTTTGAATTGTGTTTATTTTAAATTGGAAGACTGTACCTATACAAATATTGTCAGCATGAAATTTTATTTTCGATGGGTTCCATGTACTACTTTTTGATGTGTAAATACTTTGGATTCATATTTCGAAAAACCATTCCGCTTAAATATTTATCCAAAGGTATTTCCTTATTTATTTCTCTGTTTTATTTTAATTTCTTTTGAAAAAAATAATACACTCTCGCTTTGAAAATCGGGGTGTTACAATAAGTATACACTGTGGTGAATATAGAGAGAAACATTTTTCTAATAATAACCTTGCAACCAACCACTAACAAGGCAAAACCTATGTTTTATTGGCTTGTACAACTAAACTATATGAATTCAAAAATTTCTAATGAGAACCTTATAACCAACCACCAACGAATGAAGGCAACCTATATTTTGTTGGCTTGTACTACTAAATCCTATGAATTCAACCTGTTAGCAATATTTACCCCGAATTCTATGGACCCCTTTATAGTAGATCTCAAAATCAACTAAAGTTTTTTGATACCATGTTAACCATTATAAACAAACATAAACATAGAATGAAGGAAGATAAAGAGAGGAAGAAGAGAAGAAACTCATTAGGATTTTAGTAACAAAATGAACAAAAGTTTATGGTGATAGAGTTACAATACATATATATATATATTAACAAATAGAAAAGTCTAAAATATTATTACTACTAATATTTAATAATATTATCTAACATATTTAATAATATTATCTAACATGATTCACTCTATGATGTTGATTTAATAATATTATCTAACATGATTCACTCTATGATGTTGATTACATACAAGTAAGACTAAATAATTGGCTCAAATTAAGTTAGCTAACGAAGTTAAAACATCGAACTTAAAAAATGAGAAAACAAAAACTTTATGTAAAGTAAAATTTCTCCAAAAGGAACGCCTTTGTAAACAAGGGATGCAAGTAAGGAGGAGCCCACTTCAAAATATTGGAAGTGATATATAATTCAAAGGCAGAAAAACGGAGAATGTTCTGCAGAATAGAAAAAGCAGAAAACTAGAAACAGAGAATGTTCTGTAGAAACAGAAAAAATAGAAAACCAGAAAAACAGAGAATGTTCTGCAGAAATAGAAAAACCAGAAAACCAGAAAACGGAGACTGATTAACTTTCTCCATTTTCTGCAGTTTTGTAAAAATCAGTTTTTCTGTTTTTTTTTTGTTGTAATTCAGTTTTGCTTGCTGTTTCTATTGGTTAATCTAAGTTGTAGATTCCAATATTGTTGTAACTGAAAATACTCTCTTCCAATAATCTCTCTTTTCTCCACCTTCTTCTCCAAACCACATTTTTTTTTCAATTATTGATTTTCACCATTGATTCACCCTGCACTCTTGATTGTGTTCCAACATTTGGCATCAAGAGCTTTGGTTCAGATCCAATTTCCGCTGCAAACATGTCTGTTTCCAATGACAAATTTCATTCTTGCGTCGATAGTGACAACTTTGAAAAGGTTGGCGATTGCGATTCGGCGAAGACAACTTGGGGTATCCTTGAGAAAGCTTATGCTGGTGCAGATAAGGCGAAGGTGGTGAGGTTACAAACTCATAAGCGGCAGTTTGAGTTACTTCAAATGGAAGACAAGGAAACGATTAACGATTACGTGACGCGTGTGACACGCTTGGGGAATCAAATGAAGTCGTGTGGTGAAGCCGTTTCCGAACAGAATTTTGTGTCGAAGGTATTGTGTTCTTTAACACCAAGATTCGATAATATTGTGGTGGCGCTTGAGGAATCGAAGGATCTCAAGACGATGACGAAAGATGAACTTCAAAGATCATTGGAAGCTCATGAACAAAGGATGGACGAAAGAGGAAACGATAAAGCCAAAGCAGAAGTTGCTTTGCAAGCCCGTTTCAACGAGAAGAATAAGAAATCGAAAGGGAAATGGCCTTCTAGAGGAAAGAAAAATTTCTAGAATTTTGATGAAAAAGAGTCACCAAATTCAAGGAAAGGTTTGGGCAGTTCCAAAGTTGGTGGTCAAGGCAACTACAAGCCGTTCGACAAAAGTACCTAGAAGTGTTACAATTGTCAAAAGCTTGGGAATTTCGCAAGAGAGTCTAGAGCGAAACCAAGGGAGAATCATGCGGATGAGGCTAAGGTTGCTAGGAAAGACGTGGATGATGATAACACGGTTCTTGTGATGATCCTGGAAGAGAACTACAACATTAAAGAGGTGCTGGACAACAACTGTGACAAGATGAAGTTGTTGGACAGCAACTATTGCAGTGCAGAAAAATCTGCAAAAACGCATTCGGAGAAAAGCGCAATGATAACAGTTCGAGATGGAGTCCAATTGAAAAATGAGTGGTACTTAGACTCAGGTTGTTCGATACATATGATCGGAAGAAAGGATTGGTTCGTGAAGATCAATCAAGCCACGTGAAGTAGAGTGAAATTCGCGGATGATACGACATTAGCGGCCGACAGTGTCGGTGATATTTTGATCATGAGAAGGGACGGTGGTCATTCCTTGATCAAAGATGTGTTGTACATTCCAGGAATCAAGTGTAATCTCTTGAGTATTGGCCAATTGCTTGAGAGGAATTACATGATTCAGATGGAAAACAAGGTTTTGCGCGTTTTGGACAAAAATGGTGTTTTGATCCTTAAGGCTCCTATCGCTACCAATAGGACTTTCAAGATTGAGTTGGAAATCATGGAGCATAGGTGCTTAGCTACAACAGCAAGTCGTGATGAGTGGTTGTGGCACTACCGTCTTGGACACTTGAATTTTCGAGATCTCTACGCATTGCAAAAGTATGAGATGGTAACCGGACTGCCAAGTATCAATGTTCCAGCTGAGATATGTGAAGAGTGTGTACAAGGGAAGCAACACAAGAATAGTTTCAGCAAAGATGCAGGTCATAGGACCAAACATCATCTTAAGGTGGTGTATTCCGATGTGTGTGGACCGATGCAAGTCAATTCGTATGGAGGTAATCGATACTTTGTCACATTTATCGATGATTTTAGTAGAAAATTGTGGATTTATCTCATAAAGAGGAAGGATGAGGTGTTTGAGGTGTTCAAACAATTTAAATCCATGGTTGAGCGGCAAAGCGGTCACAAACTCAAAATTCTCAAAACTGATGGCAGAGGTGAATTTACTTCGAGTGAGTTTGGGAAGTATTGTGATGATGAAGGTATAGTGCGTGAGGTTGTACCATCCTATACGCCTCAGCAAAATGGCGTGGCCGAGAGGAAAAATCGGACGATTATGAACATGGTGCGTAGCATGTTGAAAGGGAAGAATTTGCCGAAAGAGCTTTGGGGAGAAGCTGTTGCTACAACTGCCTATGTGTTGAATTGGTGTCCTACAAAGAAGCTGGAAAAGGTGACTCTAGAAGAGGTATGGTCCGGATTCAAACCGAATTTGAGTCATTTGCGCGTTTTCCGTTCGGTAGCATTTCGTCATATTCCGGGACAGCTTCGAAAGAAGCTTGATGACAAGAGTGAAATGATGTTGCTTGTCGGATATCATCCTACAGGAGGCTACAAGTTGTTTGATGTGAGTAGCAAGAAGATCGTAATTAGTCGAGATGTGATCGTGGATGAGATACGGCAGTTTGACAGCAGAAAACGTACCATAACAGTTCAAGAAATCGATTTCTGCCATTAAAATCAACATCCTGGAGCTGCTGGAACTGTTTCTAGTGAAGTGGAAATCGATTTACCTCCAAGAGAAATCGATTTGCTGCAGGAAAATGGGAATTTTCAACCTGCTGTAGGTGCTGTACAGCAACCTTTCGGAACCGAAACAAGCTTCCTGATTTCTCTTGATTTTATTGAGAAACAACCTTTTCAGCTTCCTGATTTTATTGCTGCCACAGGAATTGGGAAAATCAGACAGGCCTATATTGAAAAAGAAGAGAGCAAAAGGTTGAAATAAAAGCAAAGGGAACACATGCAACCAAAAATGGATATTGATTATCAGGTTCTTCATGATGCATTCTTTAAATATCAGACAAAGCCAAAGCTGACATCTCTTGGGGACTTGTGTCATGAAGGAAAAGAATTTGAGGTAAAGTTGAGGGAGTTTGAAATGGCTGATCTTGGCACAATGAATGACATGGGAAAAAGTTGCGACTTACTTAGATACACCGACTCCAATTTGTGCGGAGATAAGGATGATCGGAAATCAACGGCCGGTTATGTCTTTATGTTCGGAGGGGCACCAATCTCTTGGTGTTCTAAAAAGGAGCCAGTGGTTGCTCTCTCTTCTTGCGAGCCGGAGTATATCGCAGCTTCGTTATGTGCATGCCAAGTTGTGTGACTAGTGAACCTGCTGCGTGAGCTGGACAGCAACACGAGAGCTGCTGTTTTGCTGTTGATGGACAATGTTTCAGCCATCAACCTTGCTAAGAATCCCATAGCACATGGGAGGAGCAAGCATATTGAGATGAGGTTTCACTATTTGAGGGAATTAGTGAATTTCGGACAGTTACGTTTGGGGTACTGCAGAAGCGAAGAACAAGTTGCAGATTTGTTGATGAAAGGCGTTACAAATGAGGTTTTCAAGAAACTTGTGATGAAGCTAGGCATGAAGAATGTGGAGCATTTGAATTAAGGTGGTGTATTGGAATTGATATATAATTCAAATGCAGAAAAATGGAGAATGTTCTGCAGAACAGAAAAAGCAGAAAACCAGAAACAGAGAATGTTCTGCAGAAACAGAAAAAACAGAAAACCAGAAAAACGGAGAATGTTCTGCAGAAATAGAAAAACCAGAAAACCAGAAAACGGAGACTGATTAACGTTCTCCGTTTTCTGCAGTTTTGTAAAAATCAGTTTTTTCTGTTTTTTTTTTTTTGTAATTCAGTTTTGCTTGCAGTTTCTATTGGTTAATCTAAGTTGTAGATTCCAATATTGTTGTAACTGAAAATACTCTCTTCCAATAATCTCTCTCTTTTCTCCATCATCTTCTCCAAACCACATTTTTTCAATTATTGATTTTCACCATTGATTCACCCTCCACTCTTGATTGTGTTCCAACACAAAATAGGATGATAATTATTTTTGATAGTTTGTAGAGGATCAAAATTTGATTTTAGAGTTTACAATTTGATGCATTATCGTCAATTAAACGTTACTTTAAAATTAAATATAATTAAATATATAATCCTATGATAAATGGTAGGACATTAAATTAGTTTCTTTGACGTTAACATTTCTTTCTCTAACTAATTACGAACATTTACATTATAAAAAAAATCAAATATTCTTAATTATCTTAGTCATTAAGTTGATAGTAAATGAATTAAATTTATTTGCTAATCCTATTTTTTAAAGAGGATTTATAATTAATCCTACTTATTGGCTTAGTAATCTTAAAACCAATTTTCTTTTTGTAAAAAAAATCTTTAAAGCAATCTGAGTAGCACGGTTTAACCAACTACCTAATCTAACACTATATTAAGACACTTTATATATCTGTGTGTGCCATGTAATGGCTGAATTCAATATTTAGGAAAAGCTCTTCAACAAATTTACAGAAATTTGTATTAAAAAGACAAAATCACGATTTGTATAAATCCTTCTCTTTTCTCAGGTGGTAATCAAAATATTTAGATTAAAAAAAAACTTAAATATAGTTTTGATTTCCCATTAGAATTGTCTCTTTCTCGCTATCATTGTTATCTCATTCTCGTTCTGTTGTGTTCTTTGTAATGGATTTATGGGAAAAAAAGGGACGGAAATTGCGGAACTCAATTGCGATGGAACTCCAAAAAATATATATGATTGAATAATTTCTATGATTCAATACTCAAATGTAATGATGTAATGTTATTGATAATGATTTGATATGCAAATCCAAAATAAAAATATTTTCTTCGGTTTGTGGAATTTAGAGATTGTTCTTGGAATGAAATTTAGGAATTTAATCCATAAATTTTGGGGATTGTAATTGGAATAGAATTTTGGGATTTAATAAATTTTTTAGTTTTATTAGAATTTTCACTAAACCCTTTTCTAGTTTGTTTGTTGTAAATAAATGGGACAAAAAAGTATGCAACATTTTTTACTAGATTGATGAAGATATAACCAATCGTGCTAAGAAGTTTATAATATCTCTAAAGAAAAAGAATGAAGATTTGATGAAATAGATGAATGACTCAAAGATAAATGAAGATGAGTTGAAGAAGAAGATTAAAATTATGAAGAAGAAAATTAAAATTAAGGATTTTTTCTGGTTTATCTTGGGTGTTTGTTGTAATACTTGTGTTTGCATTAATTGCAACATATGTTTTAAAATAGATTGTTGTTTAGCTTCTTGTTTAGGTTCATGTATAGCTTGTTATTTTTGTGTAAGATGTTGTAATTGTGTGAAGATGTAATGAATATGTTCATATAATCAAATGATTTTCTTTTTAATGAAATGTTGTAATTGTGTCAAATGTTCTAATTGTACTAATTGCCATAATGAAGCCAATACCAATAACGCAGAAAAATAATATGTCAAATTAGTGTGTTAAATTGTCATGTTGTATGCATGCTACCAAATAGTGTGTCAAATTGGGTGCATGTTGACAATTTCTTTTGCTTGTTATCTTGTGTTAATTGATGTCAAAGAAACTTTTCTATACCAATTCCAAATAATAGTCACTAATGAGTTTCAATATAAACCAATTCCAATTAAATTAGCTTCAATATAACAAGTCCCAAACCAAAATCATTATAAACTAGTCCTAATAAAATCAGCCTTAAATAAGACGCAATTAAATCAGTCCTAAACTAGTCCCAAACCAATCTCAATATACATCAGTCCCAATTTAATCAGTTCCAATATAACTAGTCTCAAACCAGTCTCAATATAACTAGTCTCAAACAAGTCCCAATATAACTAGTCCAAAACCAATTTCAATTAAACTAGTTCCAATACAAATCAGTCATAAACCAGTTCCAAGCCAATCTCAATATAAACCCGTCCCAATTAAATCAGTTCTAACTAAACTAGTCCCAATTAAATAAGTTCCAAACAAGTCCCAAACTAGTCTCAATTAAACTAGTTCCAAACTTGTTCTAATACAAATCAAACCCAAACCAGTCTCAATTAAACAAGTACCAATATAAATCAGTCCCAAATTAAAACAGAAAATAAATAAATAAAACTAGAATAAACACAAATTAAATCAATTTGGTATTAAACCAACAATTAAACTAGTAATGTATACAAACCAAGTCATACAAAATCAGAGGGTCGGTTGAAGTTCTCTTACTAAACCACATATGAAAATGACATTCCCTCGTGCAATTTACAATCATCCTTTTTTTATCACTTGTTTGAAGTATAATTGTTTTTCCATAGTATATTGTTTTATAGCCGCTTTTACACCGGATGTTGTGTTAAACTTCATTACCAACTCAAACTGAACACAATCATTACCTACATGAATCTTAAAGTTTGGGAACTTTGGCCTTGAGTCCTCATGTTCATGACTCCCTAAAGGTGTTTCTAATTGATCAAAATCTTCTTTCTTATCTTCAAAATCATCTTTCTTATTTGAATACACATTGAGTGAAGTTCCTACATCGGGTTGAGACGGAAGTACAGTAGTCCAATTCATATCTTTTCACTTTCATCAGAACTCTCATTATCTTTACTAACATCATCTTCACTACTCCAAACATATTCATTATCTTCACTACCCTTCATTTTCAAATTCAGGTCCATCTTGAATTTTAGGTTCGACTTCTTTAACTACAATTGTAGATTCATCTTCACTTTCAACTACAACTTCAGGTTCACTATCACATTCACCACCACCACCGTCAAACTTGTATTCATCAACATCAATAACTATTTTCTCATCAATACTTTGTCTCTTCTTATTTTTGTCATTCACAACTATAATTAGAGTATCGATAATGTATGTTTACGATCTACGCTTTTTAGTAAATCGTGCTGACCGGTGATAGGTGGCACCTCAGTAATTTAGTACTTTGGCCTGCGATTGGCGGTACGATTATGATTTACGGCTCTTCGAGGAGGGTTTTAGTTTGGAATTTCAAGTCCATGCAATTTGGCATATACGCATTTCATTAGGGTGCTTGGCACACGAGTCGTGTTTGATTCAAGTTTATGATTGAGTGTTTGAACTTGAGATGTCACTGTGATTGTGTTGATTTTGCTAAGTGTTGTGTTTTCAAATTATGTGTAAGTGTGTTTGATTTCAAAAGTATTTTGAAACTCAAGCTGGCATGGTGATTGTGTTTTAGTTCTCAAGTATGGTTGTTTTGGAATTGTGTGATAGTATGTTTGATTGCAAAATTTACTTCGAAGCTCATGATGTCGTCGTGATTGTGTTGGAATTGCTAAGTGTTATGTTTGGAGTTGTGTGTGAATGTGATTGAGTTAGTTTATGTTGTTTTAGGAAAACATGCAGGGAAATCGATTCCCAAAATGATTCTATGAAAAACTATTCCTCGAAATCGATTTGGCAATCGATTGGAATTATCACATGAGCTCAGCCATTTTGACAAAATCGATTTGCCAATCGATTTGGCCATTACAGGAACTCAACAAATTTGACAAAATCGATTTGGAGGAAATCGATTTCCCAATCGATTGAATTAAGCCTAGAGTACAGATTTCACTAAAAACCTTCAGGAAATCGATTTCCCTATCGATTGGATTACTAGAAATTCTTGTTTTGAGTTAGATAATTGATTGCTCAATTTATTTATCAATGTTTTGGTCAGTTATGTATTACTTGATGGATTGAGAACTTTGTGTTTATTTCATTTTTATTTGGCAAGTATTATATGAACTTTTAGCATATGGAAAATCCATTTAGGGTGCATGCTAAGTTGAAAGGGTATTTTGTGCATTTAAGAACTTAAATATTATGTGTTAACTGTTAATTTTGGTTGGTGACCCTTTACAACTATTGTGGAAATCTGGGCTTTGCCCTCAGATGAGAGCCAGGACAACCCTACCGGTTCGTACCCTACGGATGGGAATGTAGATGGGAACGCTTGACTGGAGCTATGTTAGGAGGATCTTATGAGTTGCGTGGAGATCACTCAGGGTGTATAGTTTTTTTGGTAGAATGATCAGATTAGGTTGACATAGAGGGAACATATGTCTTTATTTTGGATTGCGTTTATTTTAAATTGGAAGATTGTATCTTTACTACTATTGTCAGCATGACATCTTATGTTAAAGGATTCCATGTATCACTGGCTATTGTGTAAATACTTTGGACTCATATTTCAAAAACTATTCCGCTGTGTATCAATTATATTGACTTATATAATTATCCAAAGGTATTTAACTTAATTATTCATTGTTTCATGAATTTGTTTTGAAAAAAAAAAATACACTCTCGCTTTGAAAATCGGGGTGTTACAAAAAGGCTCATAAGAGTAAGTTGAGTATTCATCCTAGAGCAACAAAGATGTATCAATATTTGAGACAGAATTATTGGTGGCCCAGAATGAAGAAACATGTAGCGAAGTATGTATCAACTTGTCTAACTTGTCAAAAAGCGATGGTGGAACATCATCGACCTGTTGGGATGTTGCAACCTTTAGATATACTTGAATGGAAGGGGGACAACATTTACATGGATTTTATAACTAGATTGCCTAAAACAAGGAGAATGAATGATTCTATATGGGTGATAGTGAATCGACTGACTAAATTCGCCCACTTTTTGCCAGTAAAGACCACCTATAAGGTAGATCAGCTAACAGAGATCTACATTGCTAAAATTGTGAGGTTTCACGGGGTACCATCGAATATTGTATCAGACCGTGATCCAAAGTTCACATCACATTTTTGGGGAGCATTGCACGAAGCATTGGAAACGAAACTACGATTGAGTTCAGCTTACCATCCACAAACGAACGGACATACTGAAAGGACGAATCAGTCCCTTGAAGTTCTGTTGAGAGCATGTGTGTTAGATGATAGAGGAAGTTGGAATGATGTACTTCCGTTGATTGAGTTCTCCTACAACAATAGTTTCCACACAAGTATTGGAATGGCACCATATGAGGCTTTATATGGGCGCAAGTGTCAAACGCCCTTGTGTTGGTATAAGGACGGTGAAAATATGATTGTTGGACCAGAGATGGTGCAACAAACTACAGCTAAGGTAAGGAAGATGAAGGAGAAAATGAAGACTTCACAAGATCGTCAGAAGAGTTACGCGGGCAAGCGTCGCAGACTTTTAGAATTCGAACAGGGTGACCATGTATTTCTAAGAGTCACACCTACTATTGGAGTTGGTAGAGCCTTGAAATCGAAGAAGTTGACTCTGAAATTCATTGGACCATATCAGATTTCTGCATGAATTGGGCCTGTTGATTATCGGATTGTATTGCCTCCGATACTGCCCAATATTCATGACGTGTTTCATGTGTCACAGTTGAGGAAATATCTTGCAGATCCATCTCATGTGATCCAACCAGACACAATCCAACTAAAGGATAACCTGTCATTCGAAGTGCCACCTGTGAGAATTGACGACAGGAAGATTAAACGATTGAGGACAAAGGATGTTTCGTTGGTCGAGGTGATTTGGATCCCAATTACTAGAGATGCGACTTGGGAACTAGAGAGCAAGATGAGAGAACAACACCCAGAGTTATTTATCGACGCGTAGTTGCGAGGACGAAACTAATTTTAGGGGGGTAGTAATGTAAGACCCATAATTCTGAATTATACTTTATGTATTTTAGTGTATTTTGGGTATTGAACTCGGAGGCTTTTAGCCAAGTTATTAATATTTTGTGAGCTTAAATGCCCAAAAATATATTTTGATACCCCAATTAAAATTGTTCGTCGATAAATAAATTAAATTAAGTGCGGTGAATCCTTTACGAAGAATTAAATTCTGAGCAGTTTCGTTAAAAATGTCTCGGACTGCTAAAAATTGTATCTGTTAATTGAGTTGCGACGAGAGTAGATATTTTTAACAAAAAGTGGTTTGGGAAGTTATGGGTGAAATGGTAATTTTAATAAATATCTAGATATTTTGAGATATTTGTTAATTATAATATATATATATATATATATATATATATATATATATATATATATATATTTATGTGTGTGTGTGTGTGTGTGTTTGTGTGGAGGGAAAAGAGGAGGAAATAGAAAGAAAAGAAATAGAAAGGAAGGAAGAGATAGAAGGGAAAGTTGTTCAGCACCACGCTACGGTGCTAGGGAACCAACTTTGGAAGCGACGTTGCGAGCAGAGATTTTACCGGATTTACTCGTGGTACCGTAATCGCACGTTAAAGCTAACGTGAAGGTAAGGGCTCCTTCCAAACTTCTAGTTTGCATTTAGGGACTTAGCTGTGGTTGTGTGGAAAAGAATTTGTTAGGGTTGAAGTGTTGATTTAGGGAAAGCGAATTTAATGCTTTTATGGGTGAAATTCTAATGTGGGGTTTTGGTGATATTGATGAATGTTTCGTGGAAAACGAATTTAACTCATTTATGTATGATTTTGAGTAAATGAAATTTGATGTGATTGAGTGGTATGTTGTGATGA
Organism: Cicer bijugum; assembly: GCA_037974875.1. Taxonomy (NCBI): domain Eukaryota; kingdom Viridiplantae; phylum Streptophyta; class Magnoliopsida; order Fabales; family Fabaceae; genus Cicer; species Cicer bijugum. The sequence continues at coordinate 1,253,468 of JBBPBT010000958.1, read as the reverse complement.
TTTGTGTTCATCGTATTTGACGTGTTCATAATTAATGCTTATGAAATTTGATATGTGTATGGTTAGATTTTGTGGAGAAATGAATTGATGTGTTTTGTTGTGAATTGTGAATATGCTTGAGTCTGTTCTGTGTGGAATTTGAAAACCATTAGAGTTAAATGAGTATTAAGAATGGGGAATCTCTTAATGTCTACGTTTACTTAATATTGTCGTGAAAACCATTAGAGTTAAACGAGTATTAAAAATGGGGAATCTTTTAATATCTCTGTTTACTTAATGTTTGTTGTGAAAATCGTTTAAGTTAAATGAGTATTAAGAACGGGGAATCTCTTAATATCCTTGTTTACTTAATGTTTGTTATGAAAATAATTTAAGTTAAATGAGTATTAAGAATAGGGAATCTCTTAATATCCTTGTTTACTTAATGTTTGTCATGAAAACCATTAGAGTTAAAACGGTATTAAAAATGGGGAATCTTTTAATATCTCTATTTACTTAACGTTTGTTGTGAAAATCATTTAAGTTAAATGTGTATTAAAAATGGGGAATCTTTTAATATCTGCATTTGCTTAACGATTGTCGTGGATGGAGTCAGAGTATGCTCATGCATTTTTATTTTTTTTGTAAATCGTTCAGACCCGTGATATGTGGCACCTTGATAAATAGTACTTTGGCCTGTGATAGGCGGTACATTTATGATTTACGTTTTTGTAAATTGTGCATACTCGTGATAGGTGGCTCCTTGGTAAATAGTACTTTGGCCCGTGATAGGCGGTACATTTACGATTTACGGTTTTTTGTAAATTTTGCAGACCCGTGATAGGTGGCACCTTGGTAAATAGTACTTTGGCCTATGATAGGCGGTACATTTACGATTTACGTTTCTTTTTAGTAAACCGTGCAGACCCGTGATAGGTGGCACCACGGTAAACGGTACGGGCCCGTGATAGGCAGTACGTTTATGGTTTACGCTTTTTAGTAAATCGTGCAGACCTGTGATAGGTGGCACCTCGGTAATTGGTACTTCGGCCTGCGATAGGCAGTACAATTATGATTTACGGCCCTTCGAGGAGGGTTTGGGTTTGGAATTGCGAGTCCATGCATTTTGGCATATACGCATTGCATTATGGTGCTTGACACACGAGTCGTGTTTGATTCAAGTTCATGATTGAGTGTTTGAACTTGAGATGTCGTGGTAATTATGTTGAAATTGCTAAGTGTTATGTATTGATATTGTGTGTAAGTGTGATAGATTGTAAAACTATTTCGAAACCCAAGTTGTCGTGGTGATTGTGTGGAAATTGTTAAGTGTTATGTTTTGGAGTTGTGTATGAATGTGATTGATTTAGTTTATGTAGTTTTAGAAAAACATTCAGGGAAATCGATTTCCAAATCGATTCTATGAAAAGGCATTATAAAAATCGATTTGCCAATCGATTTGATGTATTACAGGAGCTCATCTATTTTGACAAAATCGATATACCAATCGATTTTGTAAATAAGTTTCATAAAACCAATTAAGAAATCAATTTCCCAATCGATTGTTGTGTCTCCTGTTTTCTTAAATCTTGAAAAGATATTGAGCCAATCGATTTGGCAATCGATTTGGGCTATTACAGTAGCTCAGCTAATTGGTCGAAATCGATTTGCCAATCGATTGAATTTGTTACAGGGGCTCAGCTATTCATTCAATCGATTGATTTAAGCCCAGAGTACAGGTTTCACTATTAAACCTTCAAGAAATCGATTTCCCAATCGATTTGTTTAGTAGAAACTCTTACTCTGAGTTAGATAATCGATTGCTCAATTGATTCATCAATGGATTGGTCAGATATTTATTATTGATTGATTAAAAACATTTATTTTGATTTCATTTTACTTGGCTAGTATTATATGAACGTTTAGCATATGGAAAACCCTTTTAAGGTGCATGCTATGTTGAATGGTTATTTTGTGCATTTAAAAGCATAAATGTTATGTGTTAACTGTTAATTTCGGTTGGTGACCCTTTACAACTATTGTGGAAATCTGGGCTTTGCCCTCAGATGAGAGCCAGGACAATCCTACCGGTTCGTATCTTGTAGATGGGAATCTAGATGGGAACGCCTGACTTGAGCTATGTTAGGAGGATCTTACGGGGCGCATGGAGATCACTCAGGGTGTTTAGTTGTTTTGTAGAATGATCAGATTTGGTTGACATAGAGGGAATGTCTTTCTTTTGAATTGTGTTTATTTTAAATTGGAAGACTGTACCTATAGAAATATTGTCAGCATGACATTTTATTTTCGATGGGTTCCATGTACTACTTTTTGATGTGTAAATACTTTGGATTCATAATTCGAAAAACCATTCCGCTTAAATATTTATCCAAAGGTATTTCCTTATTTATTTCTCTGTTTTATTTTAATTTCTTTTGAAAAAAAAATACACTCTCGCTTTGAAAATCGGGGTGTTACAATAAGTATACACTGTGGTGAATATAGAGAAAAACATTTTTCTAATAATAACCTTGCAACCAACCACTAACAAGGCAAAACCTATGTTTTATTGGCTTGTACAACTAAACTATATGAATTCAAAAATTTCTAATGATAACCTTATAACCAACCACCTACGAATGAAGGCAACCTATATTTTGTTGGCTTGTACTACTAAATCCTATGAATTCAACATGTTAGCAATATTTACCCCGAATTCTATGGACCCCTTTATAGTAGATCTCAAAATCAACTAAAGTTTTTTGATACCATGTTAACAATTATAAACAAACATAAACATAGAATGAAGGAAGATAAAGAGAGGAAGAAGAGAAGAAACTCATTAGGATTTTAATAACAAAATGAACAAAAGTTTATGGTGATAGAGTTACAATACATATATATATTAATAAATAGAAAAGCCTAAAATATTCTTACTACTAATATTTAATAATATTATCTAACATATTTAATAATATTATCTAACATGATTCACTCTATGATGTTGATTATATACAAGTAAGAGTAAATAATTGACTCAAATTAAGTTAGCTAACGAAGTTAAAACATCGAACTTATAAAATGAGAAAACAAAAACTTTATGTAAAGTAAAATTTCTCCAAAAGGAACGCCTTTGTAAACAAAGGATGCAAGTAAGGAGGAGCCCACTTCAAAATATTGGAAGTGATATATAATTCAAATGCAGAAAAACGGAGAATGTTCTGCAGAATAGAAAAAGCAGAAAACTAGAAACAGAGAATGTTCTATAGTAACAGAAAAAATAGAAAACCAGAAAAACAGAGAATGTTCTGCAGAAACAGAAAATCCAGAAAACCAGAAAACGGAGACTGATTAACGTTCTCCATTTTCTGCAGTTTTGTAAAAATCAGTTTTTCTGTTTTTTTGTTGTAATTCAGTTTTGCTTGTTGTTTCTATTGGTTAATCTAAGTTGTAGATTCCAATATTGTTGTAACTGAAAATACTCTCTTCCAATAATCTCTCTGTTTTCTCCATCTTCTTCTCCAAACCACATTTTTTTTCAATTATTGATTTTCACCATTGATTCACCCTGCACTCTTGATTGTGTTCCAACATTTGGCATCAAGAGCTTTGGTTCAGATCCAATTTCCGCTGCAAACATGTCTGTTTCCAATGATAAATTTCATTCTTGCATCGATAGTGACAACTTTGAAAAGGTTGGCAATTGCGATTCGGCGAAGACAACTTGGGGTATCCTTGAGAAAGCTTATGCTGGTGCAGATAAGGCGAAGGTGGTGAGGTTACAAACTCATAAGCGGCAGTTTGAGTTACTTCAAATGGAAGACAAGGAAACGATTAACGATTACGTGACGCGTGTGACACGCTTGGGGAATCAAATGAAGTCGTGTGGTGAAGCCGTTTCCAAACAGAATTTTGTGTCGAAGGTATTGTGTTCTTTAACACCAAGATTCGATAATATTGTGGTGGCGCTTGAGGAATCGAAGGATGTCAAGACGATGACGAAAGATGAACTTCAAAGATCATTGGAAGCTCATGAACAAAGGATGGACGAAAGAGGAAACGATAAAGCCAAAGCGGAAGTTGCTTTGCAAGCCCGTTCCAACGAGAAGAATAAGAAATCGAAAGGGAAATGGCCTTCTATAGAAAAGAAAAATTTCCAGAATTTTGATGAAAAAGAGTCACAAAATTCAAGGAATGGTTTGGGCAGTTCCAAAAATGGTGGTCAAGGCAACTACAAGCCGTTCGACAAAAGTACCAAGAAGTGTTACAATTGTCAAAAGCTTGGGCATTTCGCAAGAGAGTGTAGAGCGAAACCAAGGGAGAATCATGCGGATGAGGCTAAGGTTGCTAGGAAAGACGTGGATGATGATAACACGGTTCTTGTGATGATCATGGAAGAGAACTACAACATTAAAGAGGTGCTTGACAACAACTGTGACAAGAGGAAGTTGCTGGACAGCAACTATTGCAGTGCAGAAAAATCTGCAAAAACGCATTAGGAGAAAAGCGCAATGATAACAGTTCGAGATGGAGTCCAAGGGAAAAATGAGTGGTACTTAGACTCAGGTTGTTCGATACATATGACCGGAAGAAAGGATTGGTTCGTGAAGATCAATCAAGCCACGTGAAGTAGAGTGAAATTCGCGGATGATACGACATTAGCGGCCGACAGTGTCGGTGATATTTTGATCATGAGAAGGGATGGTGGTCATTCCTTGATCAAAGATGTGTTGTACATTCCAGGAATCAAGTGTAATCTCTTGAGTATTGGCCAATTGCTTGAGAGGAATTACATGATTCAGATGGAAAACAAGGTTTTGCGCGTTTTGGACAAAAATGGTGTTTTGATCCTTAAGGCTCCTATCGCTACCAATAGGACTTTCAAGATTGAGTTGGAAATCATGGAGCATAGGTGCTTAGCTACAACAGCAAGTCGTGATGAGTGGTTGTGGCACTACCGTCTTGGACACTTGAATTTTCGAGATCTCTACGCATTGCAAAAGTATGAGATGGTGACCGGACTGCCAAGTATCAATGTTCCAGCTGAGATATGTGAAGAGTGTGTACAAGGGAAGCAACACAAGAATAGTTTCAGCAAAGATGCAGGTCATAGGACCAAACATCATCTTGAGGTGGTGTATTCCGATGTGTGTGGACCGATGCAAGTCAATTCGTATGGAGGTAATCGATACTTTGTCACATTTATCGATGATTTTAGTAGAAAATTGTGGATTTTTCTCATAAAGAGGAAGGATGAGGTGTTTGAGGTGTTCAAACGATTTAAATCCATGGTTGAGCGGCAAAGCGGTCACAAACTCAAAATTCTCAAAACTGATGGCGGAGGTGAATTTACTTCGAGTGAGTTTGGGAAGTATTGTGATGATGAACGTATAGTGCGTGAGGTTGTACCACCCTATACGCCTCAGCAAAATGGCGTAGCTGAGAGGAAAAATCGGACGATTATGAACATGGTGCGTAGCATGTTGAAAGGGAAGAATTTGCCGAAAGAGCTTTGGGGAGAAGCTGTTGCTACAACTGCCTATGTGTTGAATAGGTGTCCTACAAAGAAGCTGGAAAAGGAGACTCCAGAAGAGGTATGGTCCGGATTCAAACCGAATTTGAGTCATTTGCACGTTTTCGGTTTGGTAGCATTTCGACATATTCCAGGACAGCTTCGAAAGAAGCTTGATGACAAGAGTGAAATGATGTTGCTTGTCGGATATCATCCAACCGGAGGCTACAAGTTGTTTGATGTGAGTAGCAAGAAGATCGTAATTAGTCGAGATGTGATCGTGGATGAGATACGGCAGTTTGACAGCAGAAAACGTACCATAACAGTTCAAGAAATCGATTTCTGCCTTGAAAATCAACATCCTGGAACTGCTGGAACTGTTTCTGGTGAAGTGGAAATCGATTTACCTCCAAGGGAAATCGATATGCTGCAGGAAAATGGGAATTTTCAGCCTGCTGTAGGTGCTGTACAGCAACCTTTCAGAACCGAAACAAGCGAGTCAAGTAGACGACCAACAAGGCAAAGAGGATTGCCTCAAAGACTCCGTGATTGTGAATTATTCCGAGATAGCGAGGTCAACAATGAGGGTGATCTTATTCACTTTGCTCTAATGGTCGAATCCGAACCGGTGAATATGGAGGAGGCATTAAGCGATCCAAAGTGGATGTGTGCTAAGAAGGATGAGTTAGCAGAAAATGTAATTGCTAAGAAAAAGGCAGACTCTGATTCTGAAGAGGAAGAAAATGATACCGGTCAAAAGAGAAAATTCTTACAGGGGAAAAGGGGTATTGAGAAACAACCTTTTCAGCTTCCTGATTTTATTGCTGCCACAGGAATTGAGAAAATCAGACAGGCCTATATTGAGAAAGAAGACATCAAAAGGTTGAAACAAAAGCAAAGGGAACACATGCAACCGAAAATGGATATTGATTATTAGGTTCTTCATGATGCATTCTTTAAATATCAGACAAAGCCAAAGCTGACATCTCTTGGGGACTTGTATCATGAAGGAAAAGAATTTGAGGTAAAGTTGAGGGAGTTTGAAATGACTTATCTTGGCACAATGAATGACATGGGTAAAAGTTGCGAATTACTCAGATACACCGACTCCAATTGGTGCGGAGATAAGGACGATCGGAAATCAACGGCCGGTTATGTCTTTATGTTCGGAGGGGCACCAATCTCTTGGTGTTCTAAAAAGGAGCCAGTGGTTGCTCTCTCTTCTTGCGAGGCGGAGTATATCGCAGCTTCGTTATGTGCATGCCAAGCTGTGTGGCTAGTGAACCTGCTGCGTGAGCTGGACAGCAACACGGGAGCTGCTGTTTTGCTGTTGATGGACAATGTTTCAGCCATCAACCTTGCTAAGAATCCCATAGCACATGGGAGGAGCAAGCATATTGAGATGAGGTTTCACTATTTGAGGGAATTAGTGAATTTCTGACAGTTACGTTTGGGGTACTGCAGAAGCGAAGAACAAGTTGCAGATTTGTTGACGAAAGGCGTTACGATTGTGGTTTTCAAGAAACTTGTGATGAAGCTAGGCATGAAGAATATGGAGCATCTGAATTAAGGTGGTGTATTGGAATTTATATATAATTCAAATGCAGAAAATGGAGAATGTTCTGCAGAACAGAAAAAGCAGAAAACCAGAAACAGAGAATGTTCTGCAGAAACAGAAAAAACAAAAAACAAGAAAAACGGAGAATGTTCAGCAGAAATAGAAAAACCAGAAAACCAGAAAACGGAGACTGATTAACGTTCTCCGTTTTCTGCAGTTTTGTAAAAATCAGTTTTTTCTGTTTTTTTTTTGTTGTAATTCAGTTTTGCTTGTTGTTTCTATTGGTTAATCTAAGTTGTAGATTCCAATATTGTTGTAACTGAAAATACTCTCTTCCAATAATCTCTCTCTTTTCTCCATCATCTTCTCCAAACCACATTTTTTCAATTATTGATTTTCACCATTGATTCACCCTCCACTCTTGATTGTGTTCCAACACAAAATAGGATGATAATTATTTTTGATAGCTTGTAGAGGATCAAAATTTGATTTTAGAGTTTACAATTTGATGCATTATCGTCAATTAAACGTTACTTTAAAAGTAAATATAATTAAATATATAATCCTATGATAAATGGTAGGACATTAAATTAGTTTCTTTGACGCTAACATTTCTTTCTCTAACTAATTACTAACATTTACATTATAAAAAAAATCAAATATTCTTAATTATCTTAGTCATTAAGTTGATAGTAAATGAATTAAATTTATTAGCTAATCCTATTTTTTTAAGAGGATTTATAATTAATCCTACTTATTGGCTTAGTAATCTTAAAACCAATTTTCTTTTTGTAAAAAAAATCTTTAAAGCAATCTGAGTAGCACGGTTTAACCAACTACCTAATCTAACACTATATTAACACACTTTATATATCTGTGTGTGCCATGTAATGGCTGAATTCAATATTTAGGAAAAGCTCTTCAACAAATTTACAGAAATTTGTATTAAAAAGACAAAATCACGATTTGTATAAATCCTTCTCTTTTCTCAGGTGGTAATCAAAATATTTAGATTAAAAAAAAACTTAAATATAGTTTTGATTTCCCATTAGAATTGTCTCTTTCTCGCTATCATTGTTATCTCATTCTCGTTCTGTTGTGTTCTTTGTAATGGATTTATGGGAAAAAAAGGGACGGAAATTGCGGAACTCAATTGTGATGGAACTCCAAAAAATATATATGATTGAATAATTTCTATGATTCAATACTCAACTGTAATGATGTAATGTTATTGATAATGATTTGATATGCAAATCCAAAATAAAAATATTTTCTTCGGTTTCTGGAATTTAGAGATTGTTCTTGGAATGAAATTTAGGAATTTAATCCATAAATTTTGGGGATTGTAATTGGAATAGAATTTTGGGATTTAATAAATTTTTTAGTTTTATTAGAATTTTCACTAAACCCTTTTCTAGTTTGTTTGTTGTAAATAAATGGGACAAAAAAGTATGCAACATTTTTTACTAGATTGATGAAGATATAACCAATCGTGCTAAGAAGTTTATAATATCTCTAAAGAAAAAGAATGAAGATTTGATGAAATAGATGAATGACTCAAAGATAAATGAAGATGAGTTGAAGAAGAAGATTAAAATTATGAAGAAGAAAATTAAAATTATGGATTTTTTCTGGTTTATCTTGGGTGTTTGTTGTAATACTTGTGTTTGCATTAATTGCAACATATGTTTTAAAATAGATTGTTGTTTAGCTTCTTGTTTAGGTTCATGTATAGCTTGTTATTTTTGTGTAAGATGTTGTAATTGTGTGAAGATGTAATGAATATGTTCATATAATCAAATGATTTTCTTTTTAATGAAATTTTGTAATTGTGTCAAATGTTCTAATTGTACTAATTGCCATAATGAAGCGAATACCAATAACGCAGAAAAATAATATGTCAAATTAGTGTGTTAAATTGTCATGTTGTATGCATGCCACCAAATAGTGTGTCAAATTGGGTGCATGTTGACAATTTTTTTTTGCTTGTTATCTTGTGTTAATTGATGTCAAAGAAACTTTTCTATACCAATTCCAAATAATAGTCACTAATGAGTTTCAATATAAACCAATTCCAATTTAATTAGCTTCAATATAACAAGTCCCAAACCAAATTCATTATAAACTAGTCCTAATAAAATCAGTCTTAAATCAGACGCAATTAAATCAGTCCTAAACCAGTCCCAAACCAATCTCAATATACATCAGTCCCAATTTAATCAGTTCCAATATAACTAGTCTCAAACCAGTCTCAATATAACTAGTCTCAAACAAGTCCCAATATAACTAGTCCAAAACCAATTTCAATTAAACTAGTTCCAATACAAATCAGTCATAAACCAGTTCCAAGCCAATCTCAATATAAACCCGTCCCAATTAAATCAGTTCTAACTAAACTAGTCCCAATTAAATAAGTTCCAAACAAGTCCCAAACTAGTCTCAATTAAACTATTTCCAAACTAGTTCTAAAACAAATCAAACCCGAACCAGTCTCAATTAAACATGTACCAATATAAATCAGTCCCAAATTAAAACAGAAAATAAATAAATAAAACTAGAATAAACACAAATTAAATCAATTTGGTATTAAACCAACAATTAAACTAGTAATGTATACAAACCAAGTCATACAAAATCAGAGGGTCGGTTGAAGTTCTCTTACTAAACCTCATATGAAAATGACATTCCCTCATGCAATTTACAATCATCCTTTTTTTATCACTTGTTTGAAGTATAATTGTTTTTCCATAGCATATTGTTTTATAGCCGCTTTTACACCGGATGTTGTGTTAAACTTCATTACCAAGTCAAACTGAACACAATCATTACCTACAGGAATCTTAAAGTTTGGGAACTTTGGCCTTGAGTCCTCATGTTCATGACTCCCTAAAGGTGTTTCTAATTGATCAAAATCTTCTTTCTTATCTTCAAAATCATCTTTCTTATTTGAATACACATTGAGTGAAGTTCCTACATCGGGTTGAGACGGAAGTACAGTAGTCCAATTCATATCTTTTCACTTTCATCAGAACTCTCATTATCTTTACTAACATCATCTTCACTACTCCAAACATATTCATTATCTTCACTACCCTTCATTTTCAAATTCAGGTCCATCTTGAATTTTAGGTTCGACTTCTTCAACTACAATTGTAGATTCATTTTCACTTTCAACTACAACTTTAGGTTCACTATCACATTCACCACCACCACCGTCAAACTTGTATTCATCAACATCAATAACTATTTTCTCATCAATACTTTGTCTCTTCTTATTTTTGTCATTCACAACTATAATTAGAGTATCGATAATGTAACACCCCGTTTTTCTAAGCGAGGGTGTATTTTTTTTCAAAAGAAATTAAAATACAACAGAGAAATAAATATGGTAAACCCTTTGGATAAATAATTAAGTCATTAAAATTTACAAGCAGCGGAAAAGTTTTTCAAAATATAAATCCAAAGCATGTCCTAATGTCAACAATAGTACAGGTACATCCTTTCAACTTAACATAAAGGTAGCCCAAAAGAAAGACACATGCATCCTGAGTGACAACCTAGTCTGATCATTCTATACATAACAAAAAACTATACGCCTTGAGTAATCTCCACGCGCCCCATGAGATTCTCCTAACGTAGCTCCAATCAAGCACTCCCATCCACATTCCCGTCCGGAGGGTACGAACCGGTAGGATCATCCTGACTCTCATCTGAGGGCAAAGCCCAGATTTCCACAATAGTTGTAAAGGGTCACCAACCGAAATTAACAATTAACACATAACATTTAAGCTTTTCAATGCACAAATAACCTTTTCAATTTATCATACATCTTAGAAGGATTTTCCACATGCTAAAAGTTCATGTAATGTTTGCCAAATATAAATGAAATCAAAAGAAAGTTCTCAATCCATCAAGTAATACATAACTGAACAAAACATTGATAAATCAATTGAGCAATCAATTATCAAACTCAAAATAAGCTTTTCCACTGAGCCAATCGATTGGGTAAATCGATTTTTGGCAAGGGAAGTCCCTGTAACTCATCAAATCGATTGGGCAAATCGATTTCGTGAAAGACAGAGCCCCTGTATTGGCCAAATCGATTGGGTAAATCGATTTTGTGAAAGACAGAGCCCCTGTATTGAATCCAATCGATTTACCAAATCGATTTCTTAAATGATTTTGAAAAACATATTACAAAATCGATTGGGTAAATCGATTTCATGAAAGACAGAGCCCCTGTAACTCATCAAATCGATTGGGTAAATCGATTTCCCTATATATTCTTTCAAAAATACATAGACTAACTCAAACACATTCCAACACCACTTCAAACCTTAACACTAAGCAATACCCATACAATCACCACGACATTATGAGTTTCGAAAATGTTTTACAATCTAACATACTATCACACAATTCCAAAACATAACTCTTAGAACGATCAACACAATCACAATTTGAATCAATCACAACTCGTGTGCCAAGCACCCTAATGCAATGCGTATATGCCAAAATGCATGGACTCGGAATTCCAAACCAAAACCCTCCTCGAAGGGCCGTAAATCATAATTGTACTTCCTATCGCAGGCCAAAGTACCAATTACCGAGGTGCCACCTATCACGGGTCAGCACGATTTACTAAAAAGCGTAAATCATAAACGTACCACCTATAACGGGTCAGTACTGTTTACCGAGGTGCCATCTATCACGGGTCAGCACGATTTACCAAAAGAAAAGCGTAAGTCGTAAGGGTACCGCCTATCACAGGCCAAAGTACTACTTACCGAGGTGCCACCTATCACGGGTCAATGTAAGTCATGAGCTTCCCTGATCAAGTTTTTGATTTAAATCCTAAACATACAATACACATGAAATATTTGCTTTATCTAATGTTTTGAATTGAGAAACATTTCAGGCAAACATGAAGACACAACACACATGGAACAATAGCTTGTAACTCAAGTAATCAACCAAAGTTGGAAGATGCACTTGAGGAAGATGCAAAATTGTATAGTGGTATTAGGTGTCAAAGTATCAAGTTGAGTAGACTAATCACTAAGGTCTCACACTTAAGTCATTGCCAATGAACTTTTATCATTCATTCAAGTTTTATCAAACTCAACTCTGAAACAATCGAATAGACAATCGATTGAATGGTTCATCAATCGAATGGCACATAGACTGAATAAAATAGTTGAGGTATGTAACAGGCTCACTCGATTGTCAACTCGATTGCACAATGGATTGACAATTCGATTGACGCTAAATGTTGAGTTACAGATGTTGGAAAACTATGACTTCTTTTTGATTAAAAACAAGAGAATCAAGATCAACTCCAACTAGTTAGACATAATTCCCAATTCAATTATGCACCAATCATACAATTTACACACATAGAGGAAACTAAAAATCACATACAAGATTTATTCAAGGAGCATGCACAACAAGCAATTAAACAATGCTGAAAATTAAAGAGAAGGGATAGGAAAGATTGCACCAAGATTTATCCTGGTTCAGTCGTTGATCCAACGGCCTACATCCAGTCCTGTAATAATAATCATGATTCCAGCCTTTTTCACTATAGAATGAATTCGAGTACTTTTACAGATTTTCCAGTCTTCTACACGACCTATCAATCTAACTCCCTTCACTTCTATCTTGTCACCCCTTTGATCCTTGTAGTTTATCCCCAAACTCACACAAGATCAAAGTAGACTTCCTCTTGATGATCCCACACCAACAAGGATAGCCACGAGTTTCTAAACTGGATTTGTTACAGCTTCAATTACAGAGAATTGTCTTTGTCACGAACAAAGAATAGTATCAAGAAATGTGTTCAATCACTCTAGCACCACACAAAAGATTTGATATGCCAAGATGAATATTTTTGTGTGTTGAAAAAAACTTTTCTTTCAAAATGTTTTCAGAGATATGCAAGATTGAGAGCAAGAGGTTTTGAAATTGTGAAAAGTTTTTTTATTGGGTTATTTTGTTTTGGTTGTTATTCGGTTATATTTGAAAAATATTTGAGGCACCATATATATATTCAAGACAAACACCAGGACAATCGATTGCCCAATCGAATTTGTAAGGATACAATCGATTGCTGCATCGAGTGTTGTATATTCTGGGTTTCTGGAATCTTGAATTATATAGGCTTCACTTGATTGGTCAATCGATTGATCAAGTTACTGAATCAAACCTGATGCTATGAAAACCTTTCAATCGAGTGAGCAATCGAGTTGGCCAAAACTGGGTGCTCACTGTGATATGAAATGTTGCATCAATCGATTGGTCAATCGATTGTCGTGATCCAATGATTCAGACCTGATGCCATAATTTCCTTTCAATCGAGTGAGCAATCGAGTTGTTCAAAACTGGGTGCTCACTGTGATTTGAAATATTGCATCAATCGATTGATCAATCGAGTATCGTGGTCAAAATGACTCAGATACTACAGACAATCAAGTTGCCAATCGAGTGAACAATCGAGTGGTCAATCGAGTTGGCACAGACTAAGTGCTCTCTGTAACTTGAATTTGAGCATCAATCGAGTTGTCAGTCTATTGTGCAATCGACTGGACAATCGACTGATCTTGTTACAGACCTCAGTTGTTTAAGACAGTTTATGTGCCATTCGATTGATAACCCATTCAATCGATTGTTCAATCGAGTGTTTACAGTTTTAAGTTTCATAACACATGAATGAATGACAAAAACTCATTGGCATGTCTTGTGTGAGACTCTAGTGATTGTTTACTTAACTTGATACCTAGACACTTAATACAACTATACAAAAACTGCATCTTCCTCAAGTGCGTCCTCCAACTATGGTTGATTCCTTGAGTTGCAAACTATTGTTCCAAGTGTTGTAGTGTCTTCATGTATGCCTGAAATGTTTCTTGATTCAAAACATTAGATCAAGCAACTATTTAATGTGCACTTGTATGTTTGGTACATAAATCAAAAACTAGATCAGGGAAGCTTATTGCTTACAACAGAGAGCACTCAATTTTATGCCAACTCGATTGACCACTCGATTGTCCACTCAATTGTCAACTGGATTGATTGAAGTGTCTGAGTCAATTTGATCACGACACTTGATTGACAAATCGATTGATGCTAGTTTTCTAGTTACAAAGAGCACTCAGTTTTGGCCAACTCGATTGCTCACTCGATTGAAAGAAAATTATAGCATCAGGTATGTATCAGAAATTAAATGAATCGATTGTCCAATCAAGTGAAGCTTATATAATTCAAGTTTCCAGAAACACAAGTCATACGACACTCGATGCAGCAATCGACTATGCCTTTATAAACTCCATTGGGCAATCGACTGTCCTGGTGTTTTCCTTGAATATATATAAGATGTTTCAATCATTTTTAAACATAACTCTTGCACAAAACGTTTCATAATTTTCAGAATCTTTTGCTCTCAATTTTTGCATACCTCTAAAAAACACTTTGAAAGAAAAGTTTCTCAACACACAAAAATATTCATTGGTAAATCAATTCTTTGTGTGATGCTAGAGTGATTGAATGCAATTCTTGATACTTCTTTTCTTTGTTCATGTAAAAGACAATTTCTTTGTATTTGAAGTTGTAGAAAATCCAGTTTGGAAACTTGTGGCTATCCTTGTTGGTGTGATATCATCAAGAGGAAGTTTACTTTGATCTTGTGTGAGTTTGGGGATAAACTATAAGGATCAAAGGGTGACAAGATAGGAGTGAAGGGAGTTAGATTGATAGGTCGTGTAGAAGTATAGAAAATCTGTAAAAGTACTCGAATTCATTCTATAGTAAAGAGGCTGGAATCATGTTGTGATTTCGGGACTGGATGTAGGTCGTTGGATTAACGGCTGAACCAGGATAAATCTTGGTGCAATCTTTCCTATCCCTTCTCTTTAATTTTCAGTATTGTATACCCGCTTATTCTTGTATGCTTCTTGATAATTTTGTATGTGATTTTAAATTTCCGCTGTGTGTGAGTTGTATGAATGTTGTATGATTAATATGGGAATTATGTCGAACTAGTTGGATTTGATCTTAATTCTCTCGTTGTTAATCAAAAGAAGTCATAGTTTGCCAACAATTGGCATCAAGAGCCTGACTTTTTTAGAGAAAAACTCATAAAATAAAATGACTTCTTTAGATTTCCTAGGAGAAGGAGCATCTCTGTAAGACCCATAATTTTGAGTGTACTTTATGTATTTTAATGGATTTTTGGTATTGAACTCAGGGGCTTTTTAGCCAAGTTATTAATATTTTGGAGTTTATATGATCAAAAAGATATTTTGATGCCTGATTAAAATTACTCGTCGATAAATAAGTTAATTAACTGCGGTGAATCTTTTACGAATAGTTTTATGCGTTTTGGGTAAAAGAGTAATTTAATAAATATCTATAAAGTTGGAGATATTTGTTAATTATTATTAATATATATATATATTTACATATATATAGAAAAGGAAAAGAAAGAAATAAGGAGAAGAGAAGTAGAAAGGAAAGAAAAAGAGAGAAAGGAAAAACAAAGGAAGGAAAATCAGAATTCCATCTTCCTCACTGCCTCGCGTGAACAAATTTCTTCATTCTTCCATTGTTGCTCGTGTTTGCTTCCTTTTCTTTCCATAGAGTTCGAAATTGATAGTTGGTTATAGGACAAGGATTTCTCAACTTCACTCTTCACCTTTGATTCGAAAACGAAGAAAAACGGTTTTAGGGATTCAAACTCAAATCTATCCGTTTCATCTAGATCTAAGCCTCCTTTCAAGAAGTGATAGAAGGGAAGGTTGCTCACCTCCGTGCTACGGTGCTAGTGGACCAACTTTGGGAGCGGCGTTGCGAGCGGAGATTTTACCGGATTTGCTCACGGTACCGTAATCGAACGTAAAAGCTAAAGTGAAGGTAAGGGCTCCATCCAAAATTTTAGTTTGCATTTAGGGACTTATCTGTGGTTGTGTGGAATGGAATTTTGTTAGGGTTGAAGTATTGATTTGGAGAAAATGAATTTAACTCATTTATGTATAATTTTGAGTAAATGAAATTTGATGTATTTGAGTGTTATGAATTCGTGATTTGTGTTCATCGTACTTGGCGTGTTCATATTTGATGTTGTTGACTGATGTGATTTGGTGTGAATCATTGATTGATTTGGAGGGAATTTGATAACATGTTTGACATGTGTTTGTGTGGCTTGTGTGGAAAAATGATTTTGTGTCAGTTATGGATTGAATGTGAACGTACGTTTGAGTTTATTTTTGTGTGGGATTTGAAAACCGTTAAGTGAAACGAGTATTAAGAACGAGGAATCTCTTAGTGTCTTGTATACTTAATGAGAGTTTGTGAAACTCGTTTAAGATAAATGAGCATTAAGAATGGGGAATCTCTTAATGTCTTATTTACTTAATGTTATCGTGAAAACCATTAGAGTTAAACGAGTATTAAGAATGGGGAATCTCTTAATGTCTCGTTTACTCAATGTGTGTTTTGGAAAATCGTTTAGGTTAAATGAGAATTAAGAATGGGGAATCTCTTAATGTCTTATTTACAAGAAGTTGTTTTGAAAATCGTTTAAGTTAATTGGGCGTTAAGAATGGGGAATCTCTTAATGTCTTAGTTACATAATGTTTGTTTTGAACATAGTTTCAGTTAAATGAGTATTAAGAATGGGGAATCTCTTAATGACTTGTTTACTGAATGTTTTGTGTGGAAATCGTTTAAGTCAAATGAGTGTTAAAAATGGGGAATCTTTTAATAACTGCATTTGCTTAACGATTGTTGTGAATGGAGTCAGTATACGCTCATGCATTTTCATGCTTTTGTAAATCGTGCAGACCCGTGATAGGTGGCACCTTGATAAATAGTACTTTGGCCTGTGATAGGCGGTACATTTATGATTTACCTTTTTGTAAGTTGTGTAGACCCATGATAGGTGGCACCTTGGTAAATAGTACTTTGGCCCGTGATAGGCGGTACATTTACGACTTACGATTTTTTGTAAATTGTGCAGACCCGTGATAGGTGGCACCTCCGTAAAGAGTACTTTGGCCTGTCATAGGCGGTACCTTTACAATTTACGTTCTTTTTAGTAAGCCGTGCAGACCCGTGATAGGTGGCACCTTGGTAAACGATACGGGCCCGTGATAGGTGGCACCTTGGTAAACGATACGGGCTCGTGATAGGCAATACGTTTATGGTTTACGCTTTTTAGTAAATCGTGCAGACCCGTGATAGGTGGCACCTCGGTAATTGGTACTTTGGCCTACGATAGGCGGTACAATTATGATTTACGGCCCTTCGAGGAGGGTTTTGGTTTGGAATTCTGAGTCCATGCATTTTGGCATATACGCATTGCATTAGGGTGCTTGGCACACGAGTTGTGATTGATGCAAATTTATGAGTGTGTTGTTTTTGCTAAGTGTTATGGTTTGAAACTATGTGTAAGTGTATTTGATTCAAATTGTGATTGTGTTGATTGTTCTAAGAGTTATGTGTGGAATCGTGTGATAGTATGTTAGGTTGTAAAACGTTTTCGAAACTCATAATGTCGTGGTAATTGTATGGGTATTGCTAAGTGTTAAGGTTTGAAGTGGTGTTTGAGTGTGATTGAGTTAGTTTATGTATTTTTGAAAGAATACATAGGGAAATCGACTTACCCAATCGATTTGATGAGTTACAGGGGCTCTGTCTTTCACAAAATCGATTTACCCAATCGAGTTTGTAATATATTTTTCAAAACCATTTAAGAAATCGATTAGCCAAATCGATTGGATTCATTACAGGGGCTCTGTCTTTCACGAAATCGATTTGCCAAATCGATTGGATTCAATACAGGGGCTCTGTCTGTCTGTCAATCGATTTACCCAATCGATTGATTTAAGCCCAGAGTTCAGTTTTCACTAAAAACTTTCAGGAAATTGATTTCAGGTAAGTTCTCAATTGATTTATCAATACTTTGTTCAGTTATGTATTACTTGATGGATTGATAACTCTATTTGATGTCATTTACATTTGGCAAGCTTTACATGAACTTTTAGCATGTGGAAAAACCCATCTAATATGTTTGATAAATTGAAAAGGTTATTTGTGCATTGAAAAGTTTAAATGTTATGGGTTAACTGTTAATTTCGGTTGGTGACCCTTTACAACTATTGTGGAAATCTGGGCTTTGCCCTCAGATGAGAGTCAAGATGATCCTATAGGTACGTACCCTCCGGAAGTGAATGTGGATGGGAGTGCTTGATTGGAGCTACGTTAGGAGAATCTCACGGGGCGCGTGGAGATTACTCAAGGCGTATAGTTATTTTTGGTTATGTATAGAATGATCAGACTAGGTTGTCACTCAGGACACATATGTCCTTCTTTTGGGCTACTTTTATTGTAAAGTTGAAATGATGTACATGTACTATTGCTGACAGCAGGACATGCTTTGGATTTATATTTTGAAAAACTTTTCCGCTGCTTGTAAATTTTAATGACTTAGTTATATATCCAAAGGTTTTATCTTATTTATTTCTCTATTGTATTTTAATTTCTCTTGAAAAAAAAAATACACCCTCGCTTTGAAAAACGGGGTGTTACATTGTGGTATCAGAGCTTTGGTTTGGTTTTCTTTGGGGGCTGTGGAACCTTTAGTTATAGATTGTAGGGTAGGAGTTGTTGTCTGATCATGTGTCGGTTTAGGTGGTTTGAGTTGTCAAGTTCAGAATAATTATTATGTGCTGATATGGTCGGAATGTTATTTTGGAATTATTGAAGTAGTGTTAAGACTCTACTTGATGATGGTTTTATAGGGAAGCCATGCCGCCAAGGAGGAATGACGTTCCGAGAGCCAATGCCAATAGGAATGATCGAATGGCGGAGGCTATGAATAACATGGCCGCTTCTGTTGTTGCACAGACTGCTGCCAAGACTCAACGTGACCTCGAAAAGAGGGAAAGAGAGATTCGTGATGCGGAGTCAAGAGGGCTAGAAGACTTCTGTCGTTACAATCCTCCTAAGTTTAAGGGGGATGAGAACTCGGAGAAAGCGGATCAGTGGATCCAAGAAGTGGAGAAGATCTTCGAAATGATTAACTGTCAGGCGGCAGCGAAGGTCAACTATGCCACTTACATGCTATTGGGGGATGCTGAGTACTGGTGGAGGAGTGTAAAACTATTGATGAGATCAGCTCACGAGGAGGTGAACTGGGAATCATTCAAGAGGAAGTTTTTAGACAAATACTTCCCGATGAGTACCAGGACTAAATTGGGCGACAATTTCCTGAAACTGCATCAGGGGAACATGACCGTGGGCGAATATGCCGCTAAATTTGAATCGCTTTCAAGGCATTTCCGGTTTTCCCGTGAAGAGATTGATGAACCATTCATGTGTCACCGCTTCCAAGACGGACTAAAGTATGAGATTCAAGACTCTGTCTTGCCCTTGGGAATTCAACGTTTCCAAGCCCCTGTGGAGAAATGTAGGGAAGTTGAGGATATGGAGAACAAGAGGGCTAGCCGAGGAGGAAACTTTAATGCAGGAGGGCCCAGTCGGGTGAATTATCAGAACAACAAGGGGAAACAAATTGCTAAACCTTATGATCGACCACGAATTAACAACAGTGGGCAGAATCGCCCAGGGAACCAGAATTTTGGGAGAAAATTGGGACGAGCGGTGCGATGTTTCCGATGTGGGGAAGAGGGACATTATGCAAATGCTTGTACCCCTAATACTCCCACCTGCTACAATTGTCAGAAACCAGGACACATGGCAAAGGATTGCACGGCTCCGAAGGCAGAACCAGTTGTGAATGTAGCTAGGGCTACTCGTCCTACTACTAGAGGACGCATTTATTGTGTGAGTGTTGAAGAGGGGAATCCATCTGGCAATCTGATTCAGCGTGACTGTGAGATTGCAGGTAACACTCTAACTGCACTTTTTGACTCGGGGCGACCCATTGCTTCATTGCTATGGATTGTGTGAATCGTTTGAAGTTATCTGTGTCTGCTTTACCTTTTGATTTGGTTGTTTCCACGCCTGCTAAGACTTTGACAGTAAATTCTGCATGTTTACATTGTCAAATAACTATTCAGAATAGAGATTTCTTGGTTAATTTGATTTGTCTACCTCTACAATCACTCGAGGTCATTCTCGGTATGGATTGGATGTCGTATCATTATGTAATCTTAGACTGTACTCGCAAATTGGTTCTTTTCCCCGAACCAGGAGTTGTTAAGTATTTAGCCGCTAACAAACTTCGAGTGTCGCTAGGTGAAGGGACTCATGAGTTTTTGTCTCTGGCCCATGTGGAGGCAAAGATAAATGTGAACATAGAAGATGTGACACTTGTCAATGAGTACCGGGATGTATTTCCAACGGAAATTCCAAGATTGCCACCGGTAAGAGAAGTGGAATTTTTCATTGATTTGCACCCAGGAACGGGACCAATTTCCATTGCGCCATACCGAATGTCCCCATTGGAATTAAATGAGCTCAAGGGCCAAATTGAAGATTTGTTGAAAAGGAAATTTATTAGACCAAGCGTATCGCCATGGGGAGCTCCAGTTTTGCTAGTTAAGAAGAAGGACGAAAGCTCACGCTTATGCGTGGATTATAGACAGCTTAATAAGGCAACTATTAAGAATCGCTATCCTTTGCCACGCATCGATGATTTAATGGATCAATTGAGAGGGGCCGCGATATTTTCGAAGATTGACTTGAAGTCGGGTTACCATCAGATTCGAGTAAGGGAAGGAGACATTCAGAAAACTGCTTTCCGAACCCGTTACGGGCATTATGAATATCTGGTTATGCCGTTTGGGGTTACCAATGCACCAGCAATTTTCATGGACTACATGAACAGAATCTTTAGTCCATTCCTTGATAAGTTTGTTGTGGTGTTCATTGATGATATACTAATTTATTCGAGAACTGAAGAAGAGCATGGAGAACATTTACGTCAAGTTCTTGAGATTTTACGCGAGAAAAGATTGTATGCCAATATGTCGAAGTGTGAGTTTTGGCTAGAAAAAGTGAATTTCTTGGGACATGTGATAACCAAGGAAGGAATCGCTGTAGATCCAGCTAAGATTGAGGCGGTTCTTGCTTGGAAACAGCCTCAGACTGTCACGGACATACGAAGTTTTGTAGAACTGGCAGGGTACTACAGGAGGTTTATTGAAGGTTTCGCAAAGATTGTGACCCCATTGACACATCTTACTAGAAAGGATCAACCTTTCACATGGACGGAGAAGTGTGAGGAAAATTTTCAGTTACTGAAGACGAAATTGACGACCTCACCAGTGTTGTGATGCGTCTCACCAAGGGTTGGGATGTGTTCTGATGCAACACAAGAAAGCTGTAGCTTATGCCTCCAGGCAATTGAAGATTAATGAGAGAAACTATCCTACTCATGATTTGGAGCTTGCTGCGGTTGTTTTAGCACTGAAGATCTGGAGACACTACTTATATGGGTGCACGTTCACTGTGTTCAGTGACCATAAGAGTTTGAAATATTTGTTTAATCAAAAGGAATTGAACATGCGTCAGAGAAGATGGATGGAGACTCTCAAGGATTTTGGTTTCACACTGCAGTACTACCCTGGGAAGGCCAATGTAGTGGCTGATGCATTGAGTAGAAAAAGTGTATCGGTGTCTTCAATAATTATGACTAGACAACAAGAGTTGTGGGAAGCTTTTCGAAACCTACACTTGAACGTAGAGTTTGCACCGGGAATTTTGAGACTCGGAATGATTAAGATTTCGAGTGCACTACTTGAAGACATTGCAAATTCTCAAAATGATGTCTTAATTCAGGAGAAGAGGAACCTAATAGTGCAAGGGAAGACAACAGAGTTCCAAATTGGAGCAGATAATATTCTACGATGTAATGGTAGGATTTGTGTACCAGAAATTACGGATATGAGGAAAACAATTCTAGAAGAGGCTCATAAGAGCAAGTTGAGTATTCATCCTGGAGCAACAAAGATGTATCAGGATTTGAGACAGAATTATTGGTGGCCAGGAATGAAGAAACATGGAGCGGAGTATGTATCAACTTGTCTGACTTGTCAGAAAGCGAAGGTGGAACATCAGCGACTTGCTGGGATGTTGCAACCTTTAGATATACCTGAATGGAAGTGGGACAGCATTTCCATGGATTTTATTACTGGATTACCCAAAACGAGGAGAAAGAATGATTCTATATGGGTGATAGTGGATCGATTGACTAAGTCCGCACACTTTTTGCCAGTAAAGACCACCTATAAGGTAGATCAGTTAATAGAGATTTACATCGCTGAAATTGTGAGGTTACACGGGGTACCATCTAGTATTGTATCAGACCGTGATCCGAAGTTCACCTCGCATTTTGGGGAGCATTGCACGAAGCGTTGGGAACGAAACTACGATTGAGTTCATCTTACCATCCCCAAACGGATGGATAGACTGAAAGAACGAATCAATCCCTTGAAGATCTGTTGAGAGCATGTGTGTTAGATGATAGAGGAAGTTGGGATGATGTACTTCCGTTGATTGAGTTCACCTACAACAATAGTTTCCACGCGAGTATTGGAATGGCGCCATATGAGGCTTTATACGGGCGCAAGTGTCAAACGCCCTTGTGTTGGTATAAGGACGGTGAAAATATGATCGTCGGACCAGAGATGGTGCAACAGACTACAGCTAAGGTGAGGAAAATCAAGGAGAAAATGAAGACTTCACAGGATCGTCAGAAGAGTTATGCGGACAAGCGTCGCAGACTTTTAGAATTCGAACAGGGTGACCATGTATTTTTTAGAGTCACACCTACTATTGGAGTTGGTAGAGCATTGAAATCGAAGAAGTCGACTCCGAAGTTCATTGGACCATATCAGATTTCTGCACGAATTGGGCCCGTTGCTTATCGGATTGCATTACCTCCGATACTGTCCAATATCCATGATGTGTTTCATGTGTCACAATTGAGGAAATATCTTGCAGATCCATCTCATGTGATCGAACCAGACACAATCCAGCTAAAGGATAACCTGTCATTCGAAGTACGACCTGTGAGAATTGATGACAGGAAGATTAAGCGATTGAGGACCAAGGATGTTTCGTTGGTTAAAGTGATTTGGAATCCAATTACTGGAGATGCAACCTGGGAACTGGAGAGCAAGATGAGAGAACAACACCCAGAGTTATTTAATGACACATAGTTTCGAGGACGAAACTAATTTTAGGGGGGTAGTAATGTAAGACCCATAATTTTGAGTGTACTTTATGTATTTTAATGGATTTTTGGTATTGAACTCAGGGGCTTTTTAACCAAGTTATTAATATTTTGGAGTTTATATGATCAAAAAGATATTTTGATGCCTGATTAAAATTACTCGTCGATAAATAAGTTAATTAACTGCGGTGAATCTTTTACGAATAGTTTTATGCGTTTTGGGTAAAAGAGTAATTTAATAAATATCTATAAAGTTGGAGATATTTGTTAAATATTAATATATATATATATATATATATA
The DNA here is from genome assembly GCA_037974875.1 of Cicer bijugum. Lineage (NCBI taxonomy): Eukaryota > Viridiplantae > Streptophyta > Magnoliopsida > Fabales > Fabaceae > Cicer > Cicer bijugum. The sequence goes on along the minus strand of JBBPBT010000958.1, from coordinate 1,229,924 downwards.
TATATATATATATATATATATATATAGAAAAGGAAAAGAAAGAAATAAGGAGAAGAGAAGTAGAAAGGAAAGAAAAAGAGAGAAAGGAAAAACAAAGGAAGGAAAATCAGAATTCCATCTTCCTCACTGCCTCGCGTGAACAAATTTCTTCCTTCCTCCATTGTTGCTCATTTTTGCTTCCTTTTCTTTCCATAGAGTTTGAAATTGATAGTGGGTTATAGGACAAGGATTTCTCAACTTCACTCTTCACCTTTGATTCGAAAACAAAAAAAAAAAACGGTTTTAAGGATTCAAACTCAAATCTCTCCGTTTCATCTAGATCTAAGCCTCCTTTCAAGAAGTGATAGAAGGGAAGGTTGCTCACCTCCGTGCTACGGTGCTAGTGGACCAACTTTGGGAGCGGCGTTGCGAGCAGAGATTTTACCGGATTTGCTCACAGTAACGTAATCGAAAGTAAAAGCTAAAGTGAAGGTAAGGGCTCCTTCCAAACTTTTAGTTTGCATTTAGGGACTTATCTGTGGTTGTGTGGAATAGAATTTTGTTAGGGTTGAAGTATTGATTTGGAGAAAATGAATTTAACTCATTTATGTATAATTTTGAGTAAATGAAATTTGATGTATTTGAGTGTTATGAATTCGTGATTTGTGTTAATCGTACTTGGCGTGTTCATATTTGATGTTGTTGACTAATGTGATTTGGTGTGAATCATTGATTGATTTTGAGGGAATTTGATAACATGTTTGACATGTGTTTGTGTGGCTTGTGTGGAAAAATGATTTTGTGTCAGTTATGGATTGAATGTGAATGTACGTTTGAGTTTATTTTTGTGTGGGATTTGAAAACCATTAAGTTAAACGAGTATTAAGAACGGGGAATCTCTTAGTGTCTTGTATACTTAATGAGAGTTTGTGAAAATCGTTTAAGATAAATGAGCATTAAGAATGGGGAATCTCTTAATGTCTTATTTACTTAATGTTGTCGTGAAAACCATTAGAGTTAAATGAGTATTAAGAATGGGGAATCTCTTAATGTCTCGTTTACTCAATGTGTGTTTTGGAAAATCGTTTAGGTTAAATTAGAATTAAGAACGAGGAATCTTTTAATGTCTTATTTACTTGAAGTTGTTTTGAAAATCCTTTAAGTTAACTGGGCGTTAAGAATGGGGAATCTCTTAATGTCTTAGTTACTTAATGTTTGTTTTGAACATCGTTTCAGTTAAATGAGTATTAAGAATGGGGAATCTCTTAATGACTTGTTTACTGAATGTTTTGTGTGGAAATCGTTTAAGTCAAATGAGTGTTAAAAATGGGGAATATTTTAATAACTGCATTTGCTTAACGATTATTGTGAATGGAGTCAGTATATGCTCATGCATTTTCATGCTTTTGTAAATCGTGCAGACCCGTGATAGGTGGCACCTTGATAAATAGTACTTTGGCCTGTGATAGGCGGTACATTTATGATTTACGTTTTTGTAAGTTGTGCAGACCCGTGATAGGTGGCACCTTGGTAAATAGTACTTTGGCCCCGTGATAGGCGGTACATTTACGACTTACGGTTTTTTGTAAATTGTGCAGACCCGTGATAGGTGGCACCTCGGTAAAGAGTACTTTGGCCTGTGATAGGCGGTACCTTTACAATTTACGTTCTTTTTAGTAAGCCGTGCAGACCCGTAATAGGTGGCACCTTGGTAAACGATACGGGCCCGTGATAGGCAGTACGTTTATGGTTTACGCTTTTTAGTAAATCGTGCAGACCTGTGATAGGTGGCACCTCGGTAATTGGTACTTTGGCCTGCGATAGGCGGTACAATTATGATTTACGGCCCTTCGAGGAGGGTTTTGGTTTGGAATTCCGAGTCCATGCATTTTGGCATATACGCATTACATTAGGGTGCTTGGCACGCGAGTTGTGATTGATGCAAATTTATGAGTGTGTTGTTTTTGCTAAGTGTTATGGTTTGAAACTATTTGTAAGTGTATTTGATTCAAATTGTGATTGTGTTGATTGTTCTAAGAGTTACGTGTGGAATCGTGTGATAGTATGTTAGGTTGTAAAACGTTTTCGAAACTCATAATGTCGTGGTAATTGTATGGGTATTGCTAAGTGTTAAGGTTTGAAGTGGTGTTAGAGTGTGATTGAGTTAGTTTATGTATTTTTGAAAGAATACACAGGGAAATCAATTTACCCAATCGATTTGATGAGTTACAGGGGCTCTGTCTTTCATGAAATCGATTTACCCAATCGAGTTTGTAATATGTTTTTTAAAACCATTTAAGAAATCGATTGGATTCATTACAGGGGCTCTGTCTTTCACGAAATCGATTTGCCAAAATCGATTGGATTCAATACAGGGGCTTTGTCTGTTTGTCAATCGATTTACCCAATCGATTGAGTCAATCGATTTACCCAATCGATTGATTTAAGCCCAGAGTTCAGTTTTCACTAAAAACTTTCAGGAAATTGATTTCCCCAATCGATTGGTTCATTGGGAAATCTTATGTTGAGTTTGATAATTGATTTCTCAATTGATTTATCAATGCTTTGTTCAGTTATGAATTACTTGATGGCTTGATAACTCTATTTGATGTCATTTACATTTGGCAAGCTTTACATGAACTTTTAGCATGTGGAAAAACCCATCTAATATGTTTGATAAATTGAAAAGGTTATTTGTGCATTGAAAAGTTTAAATGTTATGTGTTAAGTGTTAATTTCGGTTGGTGACCCTTTACAACTATTGTGGAAATCTGGGCTTTGCCCTCAGATGAGAGTCAAGATGATCCTACCGGTACGTACCCTCCGGAAGGGAATGTGGATGGGAGTGCTTGATTGGAGCTACGTTAGGAGAATCTCACGGGGCGCGTGGAGATTACTCAAGGCGTATAGTTTTTTTTGGTTATGTATAGAATGATCAGACTAGGTTGTCACTCAGGACACATATGTCCTTCTTTTGGGCTACTTTTACTGTAATGTTGAAAGGATGTACATGTACTATTGCTGATAGTAGGACATGCTTTGGATTTATATTTTGAAAAACTTTTCCGCTGCATGTAAATTTTAATGACTTAGTTATATATCCAAAGGTTTTATCTTATTTATTTCTCTGTTGTATTTTAATTTCTGTTGAAAAAAAAATTCACCCTCGCTTTGAAAAACGGGGTGTTACAATCTCTAACCAGACCCCCTGCCTTTAATGGTACAGCATACATGTACTGGAAAGAAAGGATGCTTCTCTTTCTAGAAGCATGTGGGCTGGATATTTTAGATGTAGTGGAAAATGGCCCCCTACGTGCCCAAAATTGCAGGCATTGAGGGATCATCCACCATCATCAAACCAAGATCTGATTGGTCTGATGATGACAAAAAGAAAGTTGGTTACAATGCTAAAGCAAAGAATATTATAACATCAGCTTTAAGTGCAGAAGAATTCTTTAGAGTGTCAAACTGCAAGACTGCAAAGGAAATGTGGGACACATTGCAAGAAACACATGAAGGTACTACAGATGTCAAACGGGCAAGAACAAATACACTTATGCGCGAGTATGAACTTTTCTGCATGAAGAAAGACGAATCTATAAATGATCTACAAACAAGATTCACTCACATTATCAACAATCTACATGCCCTGGGAAAAGTTGTGGATAATGAACAGCACATAGGAAAAGTTATGAGGTGTTTGTCAAGGGAATGGCAGCCCAAGATAACTGCTATTGCTGAGTCTAAAGATCTTGCCAATATGACCATAGCAACACTGTTTGGAAAGCTTCGTGAACATGAGATGGAACTACACAGATTAAATGAGACAGAGCAATCAAACAGAAAAAGCAAAGGACTTGCATTGAAGACTCAAACTCACAAAGCAAAATCTGAACCAGATTCAGAAAGATCAGAAAGTGAATCAAGTGAAGAGCCTGAGATAGGTATGTTGGTCAAAAAATTTAAAAAGTTTCTGAAAAAGAAAGAAACCAGCCAAGAAAACCTATGAATTCCAAGACAAAAGGTTTCAGCAAGGGTGATACCAGTGATAGCAAAGTCATAACTTGCTATGAATGTGGGAAAACAGGCCACATCAGATCTGAGTGTTACAAGCTGCAAAACAGAAACAAGCCTACGAAGACTAAGGGCAAGGATCAACAGCCTTCAACCAGTTTTGGAGGGAACCTATATAGCTATGTTTTGGTAGATGATTACACCAGGTTCACATGGACATATTTTCTGACTCACAAGAGTGAGGCATTCTCAACTTTTAAGAAATTTGCTGCTTTGGTTCAAAATGAGAATAATCAGAAAATCATATCCATAAAAAGTGATCATGGAGGTGAATTCCAAAATGATGCTTTTCAAACCTAGTGTGAACATCATGGTATCAAACACATATTTTCAGCCCCTAGAACTCCACAGCAGAATGGAGTAGTAGAAAGAAAGAATAGATCCTTAGAAGAGCTTGCTAGAACCATGCTTAAGGATTCTAATCTTCCTAAATACTTTTGGGCTGATGCCATTAACACTGCATCTCATGTAGTGAATAGGGTTCTCATTAGACCTATACTTAGAAAGACTCCCTATGAGTTATACAAAGGGAGAAAGCCTAACATCTCCTACTTTAAGATTTTTGGGTGTAAGTGCTTTGTGTTAAACAATGGCAAGGGACATCTAGGTAAGTTTGATCCTAAGGCAGATGAGGGTATCTTTCTAGGTTATTCCCAAGTTAGTAAGGCCTATAGAATCTACAATAAAAGAACCAAAACTGTAGAGGAGTCTGTACATGTCAAATTTGATGAAAACTTGAACAACACTCTTTCTATAGTTGGTAACTCTTTGGATGATATTGTGGATTCCGAACCTGTAGAAACCAGTGAGCCTGAACCCCCAACCAACCTTGACTGTGTGGAACCCATTAGGGAAGATGATCTACCCAAAGAGTGGAAGTTTGCCAAGAACCATCCCATAGACAACATAATTGGAGAGATTTCAAAAGGAGTTTCAACTAGAAAATCCCTTAGAGAGTTTTGCAACCTTACAGCTTATGTTTCTCAGGTAGAACCCAAAAACATTAAGGAAGCTCTTATGGACCATGACTGGATAGTAGCCATGCAAGAAGAGCTCAATCAGTTTGAGAGAAACCAAGTGTGGACTCTTGTTCCAAGACCAGAGAATAAACATGTCATAGGAACTAGGTGGGTTTTCAGAAACAAAATGGATGAGAATGGTGTGATTACTAGGAATAAAGCTAGGTTAGTGGCCAAGGGTTACAACCAGGAAGAGGGAATAGACTATGATGAGACCTATGCCCCAGTAGCCAGACTAGAAGCTATTAGGATACTGCTGGCCTATGCTTGTATAATGGATTTCAAATTATTTCAAATGGATGTTAAAAGTGCTTTTTTGAATGGAGACATTCAGGAGGAAGTTTTTGTAAGTCAAACTCCTGGTTTTGAAGATCCTAAGCTTCCAAATCATGTGTTTAAACTTACAAAAGCCCTCTATGGCTTGAAACAAGCTCCAAGAGCTTGGTATGATAAGGTGAGCAATTTCCTTTTACAAGAAAATTTTTCAAGGGGAAATGTAGATAAAACACTTTTTATCAAAAGACAAGGAAAAGACATTTTATTGGTCCAAATTTATGTTGATGACATAATATTTGGATCAACAAATGATAAGCTTTGTAAAGATTTTGAAAATACAATGAAAGGCAGATTTGAAATGTCCATGATGGGAGAACTGACTTACTTCCTGGAATTTCAAATCAAACAAAGCAAAAATGGCATTTTCCTTAGTCAATCCAAATATTGCAGTGATCTTTTAAAGAAATTTGATTTTGAAAAATTTAAATCCATTGACACGCCTATGAGTCAATCCTGCTACTTAGATAAGGATGAACAGGGTAAAGTTGTAGATGTGACTGTCTTTAGAAGCCTGATAGGGTCCTTACTTTACCTAACAGCTAGTAGACCAGATATCATGTTTAGTGTGTGTATGTGTGCTAGATACCAGGCCAATCCTAAGGAATCCCACCTCAGTGTTGTTAAGAGAATCTTCAGATATCTCATAGGAACCAAAGATCTAGGTTTGTGGTATCCTAAGGGATCTACTTGCACTCTAGTTGGTTATTCTGACTCTGACTTTGCTGGATGCAAATTGGACAGAAAAAGTACTTCTGGTACTTGCCAACTATTAGGGAACTCTCTTGTTTCTTGGCATAGCAAGAAACAAAACAGTGTAGCACTCTCGACTGCTGAAGCTGAGTATGTTGCTGCTGGTAGTTGTTGTGCTCAAATTCTTTGGATGCAGCAACACCTCTCTGATTTTGGTGTGGACCTAGGGACAGTGCCTATTATGTGTGATAATACTAGTGCTATTAACATTACTAAGAATTCTGTCATGCATTCTAGGACCAAGCACATAGAAATAAGGCATCACTTCATTCGAGATCAATATCAACAGGGCAAGATTAAGTTGGAATATGTCAATACTACTGAGCAGTTGGCTGACATTTTCACCAAGGCCTTGCCTAAGGACAATTTCTTCTTTATAAGAATGAAACTGAGCATCATTGATCCCAATGAAATCTGATCCTTATACCCAAATCGACTGCATAATCTAGTGTCCTGTGGCCAGATAAGAACTTTTTATTAAAAATTCGATTGCAAAATCGAATGTTTGATGAACAGTGCTTCATTTTGTCAAATTGGAAACACGATATTCGATTGCAAATTCGATTATTTGGGTCTCAGTTTTTTTTATTTTCTATATATGTCTGTTACTTCAATTTCTTCAATCGGATGGACAATCGAGTGTTGATATCTCAGAAGCCTGATTGTTGAAGATTTCATCACGTCAATCGGATGGTAAATCGAGTGTTGATATCTCAGAAGCCAGACTGTTGAAGATTGTGTTACGTCATTCGAATGGTCAATCGAATGATGAATTGGAATATGGTTAAAAAAATTCGACTGGACAAGCGACTAATTGGACTAAGTAACTCACAAGTTTGAGATTGTTTGTTTTTCAAAACCCGAGCATCGACTGGACAATCGATTGGGATATATCCGTTGAGAAAAATTATAGCCGTTGGATGAGTGTAACAGTTACTTATTAAACCCAGAAGTTTAATCATCCAATTGGGCAATCGGATTTCTACAGTGCTATATAAATCTGGAAAACCCTAATTCGATTTCCCAATCAAATTTCTCACTCTGCTATCATCTCCATCATCCAACTTCAGTCTTTCTCTGCACCCAATCAATCTCCAATCTACTGCTACAATGGCTCGCGTTAAACAAACTGCTAGACGACCATCTTTCTCTGTTGCTAAAACCATTCCCTAGAACAGCTCATCTTCTTTCTCCTCTACTTCAAGTGGAAGAACACCTTCACCCTCACCTCCTTCACCTCCAGCCAAGAGAGTATCAATTCCTACACACAAAGTTTTGGCTAAGAATAAGGGAAAAGTTGTTGCCACTACTCCAGAAACCATCAAAAAGAGGAAGGCTCCTCCATCTAAGAAACTGTTGGGTGATGCTATGAAGGAGTTAACCAAGAAGAAGAAGAAGCCTTCATCTCCACCAAAGAAGGCTAAGCCTTCAAAGGAGAAACCTGTTGAAGGTAAAGTTGTTCCTGACTCTTTTATTAAAAGAAAAATCCAAGAGGCAAGAACATTGGATTTTCCTTATTTTGATAAAAATGGTTTTTCGTTTCAAAACCATTTAAGGTTTCATGGTTTGGAAAACTTTTTGTCCTGTTCTTTGGATGTGTATCCAAGGCTAGTGAGAGCCTTCTACTCTACTTTTGTTCTGACCAAGATTGGTTTTGCGGCTGAAGTGAAAAACAAAAGGATTGTAATGACTTTTGAAGAGTTTTCCAAGATGACTGGTTTACCATTCTGTGGGTATACCATTGATGGAAGAGCACAAGATGCTCTTGAGGATGAAGGATGGGAAAACTCAATAGACAAACATGCTGCATTACAGGAACTGATGATTGAAGGTTTCACTGAGAAAGGGACTATACTGACAGGACAAATGAAGGTTGAGCACAGGTTGCTCATGTACGTGCTAACAAGGATGTTAGTACCTAGAGCTGGAAACCATGCAGTTGTACAGCGGCTGGACATTGTCCTGCTGTGGGGGCTATACAAAGAGCTCAGGATGAGCTAGACGTGGATTGTGCTGCTGAACATGTTGGAATCAGCACAAGGAAAGCACATCCTGCCCTACCCCCAACTGGTGATGAGGATTCGGAGGCATTTCAAGGTGTCTCTAGCCGATGAAGAATCTCTCACAACCACTCATACATTTGGTGAAGCAATAGTGAACCAAATGCAGATTCGACGCATCAACAACGTTGGGACAAGGACTCTATCTACTGCTGATCATGCACAACCCAGTGCTGATCAAGCCCAATCTAGTGCCCAAGCACCTGCACCAGCTGAAGGTTCATCTGAGATCATGGCAAAGCTGATGGAGGTCTTAAAACTTCAAGCTGAACACAGTGAACGGGTGGAAACCTCTCTTCTCAAGCTTCAAGCTTCTTTGGAATCTGTTCAGAAGGATGTTTCTACTATTCAGGAGCACATAGGGCTTAAAATGTCTTTTGAAGACATTGCAGAGATTGGTAGGCAATCAACTGCAGAACCAAACCCAGACGACGTGGACGGCTCTGATTCTCTTGGGGAGAAGACACCTGCTGAGGCTAATACAGCGGTCTCTCCTCCTCCTGCTGGTGATAATGAGGATCAGCCCTAGTGTCTTTGTTTGTTTAGGTTTAGTGTAGTTGCTTGTTTAGTATTTTTTTGCCTTGTTCTTAAAACTGTTGTTTAATTTCCTCTTGTATCTATGTCTTTTTGTATTAACGACAAAAGGGGGAGATTAATTTGAGATTATTTGCCTTGCATCTGATTATTTGCATCTGATATGCTATTATGCTTTGATATGGTATAATCTGATATTGTATATGCTCTGATATTGTATATGCTCTGATTGATACATATTATAATTGTGATCTGATACATACTACATATTATGCATCTGTTTTGATACATATTATACTCCATGATGCACCCTGTTTATGTGCTGAAAATGTTTTGTATCATACATTCCAAAACTCAGGGGGAGATTTTAAAATAATCTCAACATTAACTGTATGTTTGTCATTAAAACAAAAAGGGGGAGTTTGTAAGTCATGAGCTTCCCTGATCAAGTTTTTGATTTAAATCCCATACATACAGTACACATGAAATATTTGCTTTATCTAATGTTTTGAATTGAGAAACATTTCAGGCAAACATGAAGACACCACACACATGGAACAATAGTTTGCAACTCAAGGAATCAACCAAAGTTGGAAGATGCACTTGTGGAAGATGCAAAATTGTATAGTGGTATTAGGTGTCAAAGTATCAAGTTGAGTAGACTAATCACTAGGGTCTCACACTTAAGTCATTGCCAATGAACTTTTATCATTCATTCAAGTTTTATCAAACTCAACTCTGAAACAATCGAATAGACAATCGATTGAATGGTTCATCAATCGAATGGCACATAGACTGATTAAAATAGTTGAGGTCTGTAACAGGCTCACTCGATTGTCAACTCGATTGCACAATGGATTGACAATTCGATTGACGCTAAATGTTGAGTTACAGAGAGCACTCAGTTTTATGCCAACTCGATTGTCCACTCGATTGTCAACTGGATTGATTGAAGTGTCTGAGTCAATTTGATCACGACACTTGATTGAAAAATCGATTGATGCTAGTTTTCTAGTTACAGAGAGCACTCAGTTTTGGCCAACTCGATTGCTCACTCGATTGAAAGAAAATGATAGCGTCAGGTCTGTTTCAGAAATTAAATGAATCGATTGTCCAATCAAGTGAAGCTTATATAATTCAAGTTTCCAGAAACACATGTCATACGACACTCGATGCAGCAATCGACTATGCCTTTTTAAACTCGATTGGGCAATCGACTGTCCTGGTGTTTTCCTTGAATATATATAAGATGTTTCAATCATTTTTTAACATAACTCATGCACAAAACTTTTCATAATTTTCAGAATATTTTGCTCTCAATTTTTGCATACCTTTGAAAAACACTTTGAAAGAAAAGTTTCTCAACCCACAAAAATATTCATTGGCAAATCAATTCTTTGTGTGATGCTACAGTGACTGAATGCAATTCTTGATACTTCTTTTCTTTGTTCATGTAAAAGACAATTTCTTTGTATTTGAAGTTGTAGAAAATCCAGTTTGGAAACTGGTGGCTATCCTTGTTGGTGTGATATCATCAAGAGGAAGTTTACTTTGATCTTGTGTGAGTTTGGGGATAAACTACAAGGATCAAAGGGTGACAAGATAGGAGTGAAGGGAGTTAGATTGATAGGTCGTGTAGAAGACTGGAAAATCTGTAAAAGTACTCGAATTCATTCTATAGTAAAGAGGCTGGAATCATGTTGTGATTTCGGGACTGGATGTAGGTCGTTGGATTAACGGCTGAACCAGGATAAATCTTGGTGCAATCTTTCCTATCCCTTCTCTTTATTTTTCAGTATTGTATACCCGCTTATTCTTGTATGCTTCTTGATAATTTTGTATGTGATTTTAAATTTCCGTTGTGTGTGAGTTGTATGATTAATATGGGAATTATGTCGAACTAGTTGGATTTGATCTTAATTCTCTCGTTGTTAATCAAAAGAAGTCATAGTTTTCCAACAGTCAACACAACTTACCAAAAAGTAAATCGTAAACGTACCACCTATCACGGGTCATTACAGTTTACCAAGGTGCCATCTATCACGGGTCAGCACAATTTACCAAATGAAATGCATGAGCATACACTAACTCCATTCACAACAAGCGTTAAGTAAATGCAGATATTAAAAGATTCCCCATTTTTAATACTCATTTACTTAACCGATTTTCACACCAAAACATTAAGCAAACAGACATATTAAGAGATTCCCCATTCTTAATATACTTTTGACTTAAACGATTTCCACAACAAAACATTCAGTAAACAAGTCATTAAGAGATTCCCCATTCTTAATACTCATTTCACTGAAACCATTTTCAAAAACAAACATTAAGTAACCAAGACATTAAGAGATTCCCCATTCTTAACGCTCAGTTAACTTAAACGATTTTCAAACAACATTAAGTAACTAAGACATTAAGAGATTCCCCATTCTTAACGCCCAGTTAACTTAAACGATTTTCACAAACTCACATTAAGTAAACAAGATATTAAGAGATTCCCCATTCTTAATACTCGTTTAACTTAATGGTTTTCAAACGCCACACAAAACCAACTTTCACATTCAATCCAGAATTCACTCCAAATCATTTTCCACACAAACCACACAAAACAAACTCACACATTCTTTCACATTCAATCCATATTTCACACCAAATCATTTTCCACACAAACCACACAAAACACATCTCAAGTTTCATTAGTATTAACAAAGAATACGTCAAAAACAACGAACACACATCAACACAATCCACCACTCAAACACACAAGTTTCATTCATTCAAAATCATACATAAATGAGTTTAAATTCATTTTCCACGAAGCATTCATCAATATATCCAAAACCTAGCTCTAAGATTTTACCCATAAAGCCTTAGATTCATTTTCCCCCAAATCAACACTTTAATCCTAACAAAATCTTTTCCACACAACTACAGATAAGGCCCTAAATGCAAACTAAAAGTTTGGAAGGAGCCTTTACCTTCACTTTAGCTTTACCGTCGATTTATAGTACCGTGAGCAAATCCGGTAAAATCTCCGCTCGCAACGCCGCTTCCAAAGTTGTTCCCCTAGCACCGTAGCATGGTAGTGAGCAACTTTTCCTTCTATCTCTTTGCGAAACGAAGCTTGGATCTAGGTGGAACGGGGTGATTTGAGTTTGAATCCCTAATACCGTTTTTCTCTATTTTTGAATCAAAGAGGAAGAATGAAGTTGAGAAATCCTTGTCCAATCACCCATTATCAATTTCGAATTCAAAGGAAAGAAAAGAAAGCAAAAACGAGCAACAATGGAGGAAGGGAGAAAATGGTTCACGCGAGGCACTGAGGAAGATGGAAAATTTTGTTTTCTCTCCTTTCTCTTTCTTTCCTTTGTTTTTCTGTTCTTCCTATTTCCTTCCTTTCCTTTTCTTTATATATAAATATATATATATATAGATATATATTAATAATAATTAACAAACACCTTCAAAACTTTAGATATTTATAAAATTAACCTTTCACCCGTAACGCATTAAACTCTTCGCAAAAGATTCACCGCAGTTAATTTAATTTATTTACCGATGAGTAATTCTAATCGGCATCAAATATCTTCTTGGTCATATAAACTCCATAATATTAATAACTTTGGCTAAAAAGCCTCTGAGTTCAATACCAAAAAAACACCAAAATACATAAAGTACACTTAAAAATTATGGGTCTTACATTACTACCCCCCCCCCCTAAAATTAGTTTCGTCCTCGAAACTATGCGTCGATAAATAACTCTGGGTGTTGTTCTCTCATCTTACTCTCCAGTTCCCAAGTCGCATCTCCAGTAATTGGGTTCCAAATCACCTTGACTAACGAAACATCCTTGGTCCTCAATCGCTTAATCTTTCTGTCATCAATTCTCACAGGTGGTACTTCAAACGACAAGTTATCCTTTAGCTGGATTGTGTCTGGTTCGATCACATGAGATGGATCTGCAAGATATTTCCTCAATTGCGACACATGAAACACATCATGGATATTGGACAGTATCGGAGGTAATGCAATCCGATAAGCGACGGGCCCAATTCGTGCAGAAATCTGATATGGTCCAATGAATTTCGGAGTCAACTTCTTCGATTTCAATGCTCTACCAACTCCAGTAGTAGGTGTGACTCTCAGAAATACATGGTCACCCTGTTCGAATTCCAAAAGTCTGCAACGCTTGTCCGCATAACTCTTCTGACGATCCTGTGAAGTCTTCATTTTCTCCTTGATCTTCCTTACCTTAGTTGTAGTATGTTGCACCATCTCTGGTCCGACGATCATATTTTCACCATCCTTATACCAACACAAGGGCGTTCGACACTTGCGCCCATATAAAGCCTCATATGGTGCCATCCCAATACTCGCGTGGAAACTATTGTTGTAGGTGAACTCAATCAACGGAAGTACATCATCCCAACTCCCTCTATCATCTAAGACACATGCTCTCAACAGATCTTCAAAGGACTGATTCGTCCTTTCAGTATGTCCGTCCGTTTGGGGATGGTAAGTTGAACTCAACCGTAGTTTCGTTCCCAACGCTTCGTGCAATGCTCCACAAAAATGCGAGGTGAACTTCGGATCACTGTCTGATACAATACTCGATGGTACCCCGTGTAACCTCACAATTTCAACAATGTAGATCTCTGTTAGCTAGTCTACCTTATAAGTGGTCTTTACTGGCAAAAAGTGTGCGGATTTAGTCAATCGATCCACTATCACCCATATAGAATCATTCTTTCTCCTTGTTTTAGGTAATCCAGTTATGAAATCCATGGAAATGTTGTCCCACTTCCATTCGGGTATATCCAAAGGTTGCAACATCCCAGCAGGTCGCTGATGTTCCACCTTCGCTTTCTGGCAAGTTAGGCAAGTGGACATGTACTCCGCTACATGTTTCTTCATTCCTGGCCACCAATAATTCTGTCTCAAATCCTGATACATTTTTGTTGCTCCAGGATGAATACTCAACTTACTCTTATGCGCCTCTTCTAGAATCACCTTCCTCATATTTGTAATTTCTGGTACACAAATCCTACCATTGCATCGCAAAATATTATCCGATACAACCTTGAAATCTGTTGTCTTCCCTTGCACTATTAGGTTCCTCTTCTCTTGAATCAAGACGTCATCTTGAGAATTTGCAATTTCTTAAAGTAGTCCACTCGAAATCTTAATCATTTCGAATCTCAAAATTCCCGTTGCAAACTCTACGTTCAAGTGTAGATCTCTAAAAGCTTCCCACAACTCTTGTTGTCTAGCCATAATTGTTGATGACACCGATACACTTCTTCTACTCAACGCATCAGCCACTACATTGGCCTTCCCAGGGTGGTACTGCAGTGTGAAATCAAAATCCTTGAGAGTCTCCATCCATCTTCTCTAACGCATGTTCAATTCCTTCTGATCAAACAAGTATTTCAAACTTTTATGGTCACTGAACACGGTGAACGTGCACCCATATAAGTAGTGCCTCCAGATCTTTAATGCAAAAACAACCGCAGCAAGCTCTAAATCATGAGTAGGATAGTTTCTCTCATGAATCTTCAATTGCCTGGAAGCATAAGCTACAGCTTTCTTGTGTTGCATCAGAACACACCCCAACACTTGGTGAGACGCATCACAATAAACTTCATAGGGTTCATCTGATTGCGGTAACACCAACACTGGTGAGGTCGTCAATTTCGTCTTCAGTAACTGAAAATTTTCCTCACACTTCTCTGTCCATGCGAAAGGTTGATCCTTTCTGGTAAGTTGTGTCAATGGAGTCACAATCTTAGCAAAACCTTCAATAAACCTCCTGTAGTACCCTGCCAGTCCTACAAAACTTCGTATGTCCGTGATAGTCTGAGGCTGATTCCAAGCAAGAACCACCTCAATCTTAGCCGGATCTACAGCGATCCCTTCCTTTGTTATCACATGTCCCAAGAAATTCACTTTTTCTAACCAAAATTCACACTTCGATAGATTGGCATACAATCGTTTCTCGCGTAAAATCTCAAGAACTTGACGTAAATGTTCTCCATGGTCTTCTTCAGTTCTCGAATAAATTAATATATCATCAATGAACACCACAACAAACTTATCAAGGAATGGACTAAAGATTTTGTTCATGTAGTCCATGAAAATTGCTGGTGCATTGGTAACTCCAAACGACATAATCAGATATTCATAATGCCCATAACGGGTTCTAAAAGCGGTTTTCTGAATATCCCCTTCCCTTACTCGAATCTGATGGTAACCTGACTTCAAGTCAATCTTCGAAAATATCGCGGCCCCTCTCAATTGATCCATCAAATCATCGATGCGTGGCAAAGGGTAATGATTCTTAATAGTTGCCTTATTAAGATGTCTATAATCCACGCATAAGCGTGAGCTTCCGTCCTTCTTCTTAACTAGTAAAACTGGAGCTCCACATGGCGATACGCTTAGTCTAATAAATTTCCTTTCCAACAAATCTTCAATTTGGCCCTAGAGTTCATTTAATTCCAATGGTGACATTCGATATGGCGCAATGGAAATTGGTCCCGTTCCTGGGTGTAAATCAATGAAAAATTCCACTTCTCTTACCGGTGGCAATCCTGGAATTTCCGTTGGAAATACATCCCGATACTCATTGACAAGCATCACATCTTCTATGTTCACATTTATCTTTGCCTCCACATGGGCCAGAGACAAAAACTCATGAGTCCCTTCATTTAGCGACACTCGGAGTTTGTTAGCGGCTAAATACTTAACAACTCCTGGTTCGGGGAAAAGAACCAATTTACGAGCACAATCCAAGATCACATAATGGTACGCCATCCAATCCATACCGAGAATGACCTCGAGTGATTGTAGCGGTAAACAAATCAAATTAACCAAGAAATCCCTATTCTGAATAGTTATTTGACAATGTAAACATGCAGAATTTATTGTCAAAGTCTTAGCATGTGTGGAGACAACCAAATCAAATGGTAAAGCAGACACAGATAACTTCAAACGATTCACACAATCCATAGCAATGAAGGAATGGGTTGCCCCCGAATCAAAAAGTGCAGTTAAATTGTTACCTGCAATCTCACAGTCACATTGAATCAGATTGCCAGATGGATTCCCCTCTTCAGCACTCACACAATAAATGCGTCCTCTAGCAGTAGGACAAGTAGCCCTAGCCACATTCACCACTGGTTCCACCTTTGGGGCCGTGCAATCCCTTGCCATATGCCCTGGCATCCGACAATTGTAACAGGAGAGGACATTAGAGGTACAAGCACTAGCATAATGTCCCTTTTCCCCACATCGGAAACATTGAAGCACTTGTCCCAATTGTCTTCCAAAATTCTAGTTCCCGGGGCGATTCTACCCACTATTGTTATTTTGTGGTCGATTATAGGGTTTAGCCACTTGTTTCCCCTTGTTATTCTGATAATTCGTCCGACTAGGCCCTCCTGCACCAAAATTCCATCCTCGGCTAGCCCTCTTATTCTTCATATCCTCAACTTCCCTGCATTTTTCCACAAGGGCTTGGAAACGTTGAATTCCCAAGGGCAAGACGGAGTCTTAAATCTCATACTTTAGTCCGTCTTGGAAGCGATGACGCATGAATTGTTCATCAATCTCTTCACGGAAAAACCGGAAATGCTTTGATAGCGATTCAAATTTAGCGGCATATTCGCCCACGGTCATGTTCCCTTGATGCAGTTTCAGGAAATCATCACCCAGCTTGGTCCTGGTACTCATCGGGAAGTATTTATCTAAAAACTTCCTTTTGAATGATTCCCAGTTCACTTCCTCGTGAGTCGATCTCATTAACAATCTGGCACTCCTCCACCAGTACTCAGCATCCCCTAGTAGCATATAAGGGGCATAGTTGACCTTCAGTGCCGCCTGACAGTTAATCATTTTGAAGATCTTCTCCACTTCTTGGATCCACTGATCCGCTTTCTCTGAGTTCTCATCCCCCTTAAACTTAGGAGGATTGTAACGACAGAAGTCTTCTAACCCTCTTGACTCCGCAGCACGGATCTCTCTTTCCCTCTTTTCGAGATCACGTTGAGTCTTGGCAGCAGTCTGTGCAGCAACAGAAGCAGCCATGTTATTCGTACCCTCCGCCATCCGATCATCCCTATTGGCATTGGCTCTCGGAACGTCATTCCTCCTTGGCGGCATGGTTCTCCTATAAAACCATCATCAAGTAGAGTCTTAACACTACTTCAATAATTCCAAAGATAACTTTCGACCACATCAGCACATAATAATTATTCTGAACTTGACAACTCAAACCACCTAAACCGACACATGATCAGACAACAACTCCTAACCTACCATATAGAACTAAAGGTTCCACAGCCCCCAAAGAAAACCAAACCAAAGCTCTGATACCACAAATGTAACACCCCGTTTTTCTAAGCGAGGGTGTATTTTTTTTTCAAAAGAAATTAAAATACAACAGAGAAATAAATAAGGTAAACCCTTTGGATAAATAATTAAGTCATTAAAATTTACAAGCAGCGGAAAAGTTTTTCAAAATATAAATCCAAAGCATGTCCTGATGTCAACAATAGTACATGTACATCCTTTCAACTTAACATAAAGGTAGCCCAAAAGAAAGACACATGCGTCCTGAGTGACAACCTAGTCTGATCATTCTATACATAACAAAAAACTATACGCCTTGAGTAATCTCCACGCGCCCCGTGAGATTCTCCTAACGTAGCTCCAACCAAGCACTCCCATCCATATTCCCGTCCGGAGGGTACGAACTGGTAGGATCATCCTGACTCTCATCTGAGGGCAAAGCCCAGATTTCCACAATAGTTGTAAAGGGTCACCAACCGAAATTAATAGTTAACACATAACATTTAAGCTTTTCAATGCACAAATAACCTTTTCAATTTATCATACATCTTAGAAGGATTTTCCACATGCTAAAAGTTCATGTAATGTTTGCCAAATATAAATGAAATCAAAAGAAAGTTCTCAATCCATCAAGTAATACATAACTGAACAAAACATTGATAAATCAATTGAGCAATCAATTATCAAACTCAAAATAAGCTTTTCCACTGAGCCAATCGATTGGGTAAATCGATTTTTGGCAAGGGAAGTCCCTGTAACTCATCAAATCGATTGGGCAAATCGATTTCGTGAAAGACAGAGGCCCTGTATTGGCCAAATCGATTGGGTAAATCGATTTTGTGAAAGACAGAGCCCCTGTATTGAATCCAATTGATTCCAATCGATTTACCAAATCGATTTCTTAAATGCTTTCGAAAAACATATTACAAAATCGATTGGGTAAATCGATTTCGTGAAAGACAGAGCCCCTGTAACTCATCAAATCGATTGGGTAAATCGATTTCCCTGTATATTCTTTCAAAAATACATAAACTAACTCAATCACATTCCAACACCACTTCAAACCTTAACACTTAGCAATACCCATACAATCACCACGACATTATGAGTTTCGAAAACGTTTTACAATCTAACATACTATCACACAATTCCAAAACATAACTCTTAGAACAATCAACACAATCGCAATTTGAATCAAACACACTTACACATAGTTTCAAACCATAACACTTAGCAATACCCATACAATCACCACGACATTATGAGTTTCGAAAATGTTTTACAATCTAACATACTATCACACAATTCTAAAACAAAACTCTTAGAACGATCAACACAATCACAATTTGAATCAATCACAACTCGTGTGCCAAGCACCCTAATGCAATGCGTATATGCCAAAATGCATGGACTCGGAATTCCAAACCAAAACCCTCCGTGAAGGGCCGTCAATCATAATTGTACCGCCTATCGCAGGCCAAAGTACCAATTACCGAGGTGCCACCTATCACGGGTCAGCACGATTTACTAAAAGGCGTAAGTCATAAACGTACCACCTATCACAGGTCAGTACTGTTTACCGAGGTGCCACCTATCACGGGTCAGCATGATTTACCAAAAGAAAAGCATAAGTCGTAAGGGTACCGCCTATCACAGGCCAAAGTACTACTTACCGAGGTGCCACCTATCACGGGTCAACACAACTTACCAAAAAGTAAATCGTAAACGTACCACCTATCACGGGTCAGCACAATTTACCAAATGAAATGCATGAGCATACACTAACTCCATTCATAACAAGCATTAAGTAAATGCAGATATTAAAAGATTCCCCATTTTTAATACACGTTTACTTAACCTATTTTCACACCAAAACATTAAGCAAACAGACATATTAAGAGATTTCCCATTCTTAATATACTTTTGACTTAAACGATTTCCACTACAAAACATTCAGTAAACAACTCATTAAGAGATTCCCCATTCTTAATACTCATTTCACTGAAACCATTTTCAAAAACAAACATTAAGTAACCAAGACATTAAGAGATTCCCCATTCTTAACGCTCAGTTAACTTAAACGATTTTCAAACAACATTAAGTAACTAAGACATTAAGAGATTCCGCATTCTTAACGCCTAGTTAACTTTAACGATTTTCACAAACACACATTAAGTAAACAAGACATTAAGAGATTCCCCATTCTTAATACTCGTTTAACTCAATGGTTTTCAAACTCCACACAAAACCAACTTTCACATTCAATCCAGAATTCACTCCAAATCATTTTCCACACAAACCACACAAAACAAACTCACACATTCTTTCACATTCAATCCATATTTCACACCAAATCATTTTCCACACAAAACACATCTGAAGTTTCATCAGTATTAACTAAGAATACGTCAAAAACAACGAACACACATCGACATAATCCACCACTCAAACACACAAGTTTCATTCATTCAAAATCATACATAAATGAGTTTAAATTCATTTTCCACGAAGCATTCATCAATATATCCAAAACCTAGCTCTAAGATTTTACCCATAAAGCCTTAGATTCATTTTCCCCCAAATCAACACTTTAATCCTAACAAAATCTTTTCCACACAACTACAGATAAGGCCCTAAATGCAAACTAAAAGTTTGGAAGGAGCCCTTACCTTCACTTTAGCTTTAACGTCGATTTACAGTACCGTGAGCAAATCCAATAAAATATCCGCTCGCAACGCCGCTTCCAAAGTTTTTCCCCTAGCACCGTAGCGTGGTAGTGAGCAACTTTCCCTTCTATCTCTTTGCGAAACGAAGCTTGGATCTAGGTGGAACGAGGAGATTTGAGTTTGAATCCCTAATACCGTTTTTCTCCGTTTTCGAATCAAAGAGGAAGAATGAAGTTGAGAAATCCTTGTCCTATCACCCACTATCAATTTCGAACTCAAAGGAAAGAAAAGAAAGCAAAAACGAGCAACCATGGAGGAAGGGAGAAAATGGTTCACGCGAGGCAGTGAGGAAGATGGAAAATTTTGTTTTCTCTCCTTTCTCTTTCTTTCCTTTGTTTTTTTGTTCTTCCTATTTCCTTCATTTCCTTTTCTTTATATATAAATATATATATATATATTAATAATAATTAACAAACATCTCCAAAACTTTAGATATTTATTAAATTAACCTTTCACCCGTAACGCATTAAACTCTTCGCAAAAGATTCGCCGCAGTTAATGTAATTTATTTATCGACGAGTAATCCTAATCGGCATCCAATATCTTCTTGGTCATATAAACTCCAAAATATTAATAACTTTGGCTAAAAAGCCTCTGAGTTCAATACCAAAAATACACCAAAATACATAAAGTACACTTAAAAATTATGGGTCTTACAGATAAGGTACTCCATATATACTTCTACAAGTTCATTACCTTTCACATCTTCAATAAATTTTATAACATTAGCATATGAGTTAAGAGGCGTCAATCCACGAGTAAGTGAAAACTTAGGGTGCCTATACCAGAGACATCTAACTTCTTTATAATCCAAAGTTCTTATCATTTTTTTTATATCCATATACAACATGGGGTCTACATCCCAATCCCAATCCATTTCATCAACTTGACCTTGAACATAAAATTTGCAAGGATTATTTACAAACATTTCGCTATGGTATATTCATAATCTAACAATTTGAACCATTGATAGCCTGTAAAAAGTCATAACTTGATTAAACAAAGTCACAAATAAACCCTAAACAAAATAACCACATAAATCAGAACTTGATTCAAAAAAATCTTTAGAATACGATGAGCGAACAATTGTTACCTTGTAAAACACTAAATCATTCATGAAAACCCTAAACCCCATTCAAAACTAACAATATTTGAAAGCAACCAATACAAACACACATGACAAACCACAAAAATCACATACCTGGAAATATACTTTCCATCCTCTTTTGTGTATGAAGAAAGAACTGAATCATATGGATTTCTTGGAGTTCCATCGCAATTGAGTTTCGCGATTTCCATCTCATTTTTCCTTGAATCCATTACAAAAAACATATCATAACGATAATGAGTGCAAGAAAGAGACGATTTTAATGGGATTCACGATTAAAGCTCGTTCAGCGTCGTTTCTTGTTTTTCAATTTTGTGACTTTGTTCTTTTTCTTCTCTTTCTACGTTTGTGTTTCTACTTTGTCTATGTTTCTATTTTAGGGTTCATAAATTTGTTTAACAAATTTTAGTTTTCTTTTATTTATTTTTTAAAAGTATTTTGCTTTATATTTTAAAACTATAAAGTATTATAATGATATTAGCTACTTACTAATTAATAAAATTGAAAATTGAAAATTAAATATGATATAGATGACACATCAACTTTATTAGTTGTCACGTCATCAAATTCAAGAGTAAAGATCAAAGTTGAACAAAATGTCATAATTTTAAGAAATAGAAAGAATAAAATTACGAATAAAAAAATAAAGTGAGCAAAATTGCATATTGAATAAAATAAGGAAATTAAAAGTGTATTTAAGTTTTTTTTTTAATCTAAATATTTGGATTACCACCTGAGAAAAGAGAAGGATTTATACAAATTGTGATTTTGTCTTTTTAATACAAATTTTTGTAAATTTGTTGAAGAGCTTTTCCTAAATCTCATTAATTATCACGTCATCAAATTTTAGAGTCAAAATTAGAGTTAGACAAAATGTCAAAATTTTAAGATATAAGATGACTAAAATTGCAGATATAAAAATAGAAAGATCAAAATTACATATTAAGTAAAATAGAGGACTAAAACGGTATTTAAGAAGGAAAAAAAACGAATATAACCTTTACAAAACTTCAGCATGCAAAGGTAACAACAACATTCATACGATCCAGTAATAGCTATGATTTTTGTTTTGTTTCAAGCAAGAATAGTTTCTAGATCGACAAAGAATAATAGCCGTAAAATGTGTCTAATTGACTCCGATATTCATTGTTAGAATTATATATTACTTTGATCATAAACACAAATTATAGCATATTTACATAAGACATTAACATGAATTAGGTACCTTGTTAGAATGGAGAAGAAGGAAGAATACTCTTAAATAATTTAGTATGTAATATTAATTAACCATAATTAATTTCTAACAATTAATTTAACGATCTGATTGATAATTAATTAATCTAACAATTAATTTGACGATCCGATTGATAATTCTTTTTAAAGCGAATGAATCAGTATTAACATAAAATTCATAAGAATGAGTTGTTTTGTTTTTTTCTATCACTTTGCATACCTTACTCTGTAGTGATTTTGTATTTTTAATTTTTTTTAGGAACATTTTAATATATTTGTCTTTGGCCTTTCCAAAGAAGAAATAAGTCATTTATGATATATGTATTCATAAATAGCAGGTTTTAACATAGACCACTGTGATAGACTAGTATATTTTTTACCATTAAATCAAGTAGTACTCATAATTTGTTTTTTATTTTTATTTTTAAAGCAGTTTGTGACAAAGGTGTACCCTCCATGAATTCTTTTGTGGGGTTTTGAGTTGCAAAAGTTAAAGATGGTGAGAAAAAAAAAAATTAATATGGTGAGACTATAGTAAAATCATAAGTGCCATTTGATCTAATGGTAAAACATATGCTAGTCTTTCATGCCCCAACTTCAATAGTATGTTAAAAGCCACAATCATAAATACATTTTTTATGATGATGAAGGATAATTTGAATTTTTTTTTTTTAATGTGGGGATATAACTATAAAAAGAATAAAGAATAATAGTGGCAGGCTAACAAATGAAAAGTCACAATTTGTAAAAAGACAAAAGAAGAAAGAAAGAAAAGTCACAACATGTAGTCTAAGGTCTTTGTGATTGCAACCCAAACGTTTTCCTCACCAACATTGGAGACCCACGTTTTTTAATAAGAAGTTTAGCCCATTTTTACTCAAAATCACTCATTAATTAGTTTTTTTTTCCTTTCTCTCTTTTATCTATATAAATGATTTTGACATAGATTTAATTTTTCTTTCATGTTTTTATGTGATTTCATCGTTTTGGTGTCTCGTTTTTATTCGTTGTTTAAGAGTTACTTTGTTTTAGTTTTCCGTTTTGAGGCGATAGTCGTTTGACTTATATTGATAGATTATATTCACTCTAATACAAATTCATTTAAGGATATTAATGTCGTCAATGTTACATATTTCGATACTTGATTATCATGAACAGTTTGATTTTGTCATAGTTAATTATTTTGATTTTAATAATTTTGAATTTATGTTGTTATGGATCAGATGTATTTATGAATGTGAATGACTAAATACCATTTTTACTAAAAACAATGACAGTTCAACACAAGTAATGAAAAACCAAAAATAGAAAATGCTAATCACTCTACATGTTTATTTAGTTATGTATTGATACAATTTGATTTTAATTAAATTGATTTTAATTAAAAGCAAGTTGAATGTAGGATAATTTATGTTTGGATACATTTCCATAAAAGTGAATTGTACTATAAATTTAAGTGTAAAAATCTTATTTTGAGTCAAAAAATTACAAATTTTAATTTTAAATTAGAATAAATTATGAAAACAAAATCAATTAAACTATAAGACAATTAAAAGATGTCAAAATCAATTTCATAGATATCTGGAATCAATTTTGATTCCTTCAGAAGTGAAAGAAACATCCACTGTATTAATGCATTCACATATAGCCTAAAGATAAAGGATGAAAAATATATTCAAATTTAATAATAATAATAATAGTAATAATAATAATAATAATAAATTAAAAACAATTGAATAAATTTTCAATAGAAAATAACTAAAGATAAATAATTTTTTTCATCCAAATCTTTCGATTCATCCACGAAATAAACTCTGATAATTCAAAGTTCGACCAGAAAATAAATAAAATATAATTAAAGATTATTCAAACTCGAATAATTTCAATTAATTAGTCTTTAACTGAAATTCATTAATCTCTTATTTATATAAACATATATACATTATATTGGGGTTGATTGCAAGTCCCACATCGTTTAGTGTGGGAGAATAAGGAGAAGGTCAAGGCTATATATTGGGTTTTGGTCCTTAGTTTTCAAATGCACCAGCACCAGTCAGCATGTAGCACTTTAAGCTTGTATCTGACTTAGTTTAAATATTTGCTTTGTAAGAGTTTGGTTGTACTGGGGTGTTGGGTGTGGGTGACAGAAGTCTATGTGTTGTAACAATTTTCACATAGTGTTAATTCTTTGAGAGAAGTCTATGTGTTGTAACTATTTTCACATAGTGTTAATTCTCTGATTGTCGGTTTAGGCAACGGCCGTGGTTTTTTCTCCGGTTTTGGAGTTTCCACGTTATATTTTTGTGTTGTGATTGCGTCTTGATTCTTTTGAACTTATGCTATTTTTCCCAACACATTATACAATTACTATTACCTAATTAAAATAAATAACTAAAGAAATATAAAATATAACGCGAAATGTATGCATTTACTTGATGGCCAAGTTTGGTGCACCTCAAATAAAGACTTTTTTTGTCAATTGTCTTATAGAATATACAAGACTCTGTTTAGATTAAAGTTTGATATTTCCTTGTATTGTATGACAATAAACAACTATAAATAGAGCAAGTGGTGGGAAAGTATATTACAACATTAATAAACTTTGTCTAGCCTTTACATAGTATCATAGAAAATTTGTTATCGAGGGTTCTATCGTAAATGAATGAACTTTATTTTTTAAACTATATATTATTGATCGATATATTTTATGTTAATGTGCAATTCACTTTAAGGATTTCAAAGTATTCTGAAACAGATTCGTCGATTAATCTGTTTGCATCCAATACATATATATTGGGGGCAAATTGAACCTAAAGTTTAGTGTGATAGACACGTTTTTGAATTTATTTTCTCCTCCAAAGTATCTCTGTTTATAGAGAAATTCATATCAATAGATAAAAGAAAACAACTCTTGAAAAAAATTATAATATTTAATAACTTATCAGATGCATTTGTTTGAATTAAATTCAAACATTGCAACCATTTGAAAAAGCAGTATGTTAAATTATTTAATTTTGCTATACTAATATACTAATATAACTATTAGAGAATTCCAAATAAAAATTTCTCAAACAATATATATATATATATATATATATTGTTATTAGTACAAAATTGTCTTATGATATAAAAAGTCTATTGAATACATCTATACATATAGGGTAATTCAGTAAAAATATTCACAGTCTAATTATATACATTAATTATTCAATATTAAGTGTGTGTAAGAGTGTCAAAAGGTCTTATAAATGAGGATAAAGTTGATTGGGTTTTTTTTTTACTGGGAAGAATATTTTATATTGATAATGAATGAATATAAAACTTTATGTACGAGGTTACACATGATCTATATGATTGTGAATTTTTCATAACTTGTGCATGTGTGAACATTGTGGAACAGGCTTTGAAGGAAGGGGTGAGAGAGAAGGTTGATTTGGGTACCAAATTTGGAGCAACATATGCTGATGGAAAACTTGAGATTCGTGGTGATCTATCATATGTGAGGGCTGCATGTGAGGGTACTTTGAAAGAGACTTCATATTGATTGAATTGATCTCAATTATCAACATCGTATTGTTACTAGTCTTTCTATTGAAATCACGGTTTGACTCTTTTAATTTCTCTTTTTTTGAATTTTGATAGCTTAAATGAGATAGATTCATATTGGTATATTTATATTTAACTTAAAATTAGGTGAAATATTTTAATTATTAATTATTTTTTAACAATATTTTATAAATTTATTGAATATTCGTCTATTAAAATTCATTAATTGATGAATTAGATAATTTTTGGAATATTTGGTGACAAAAAAATGGCTTAAAAATATAAAATAAATGATAGGTTAATTGATTAAATCTTCTTAATATATTGTGAATGACTTGTTTAATGGATGAATTAATGTTTTTAATCTATTCAATTTAGTCAACTCAATTTTATCTAATGTATCTATTTATCACCCTATTTACAACTATATTAGGATAATATATGAAATTGAGGTACTATTTGTTGACACATATAAAGGACAATGAGTGATGACACAAAAAATAATTAAAAAAAGGACAATGTGTGATGATTTCAACTTTCCCTTTTTTACTATGGAAGATTAGGGAGCTTAAAAAACATGTTGACTAGGGAAAAATAAAATACATTGGTTTGTATGTATGAGGCCCATAGTTATAATTTTTTTTCTCATATAGTCATGATATAATTGGTTATTTATAAAAATTAGATTGTTCAAATTTAAAATATAAAATAAAAAATTATTTTTTTATAATCTAATCTCAAACGAACAACCATCGATCTTACAACTAGATGAATATCACTACGTCAAAAATGTCATTTAATAGCGCTCCTTTTATAGCGCTCCTTTTATAGTGCTTACTAAATACAAGCGCTGTTGTAAATATATTTTAAAAATAACGGAGCCTATCACAACGCTTTTTTGACAAGCGCTGTGAAAAAAGTGTTGTTGTAGGGTCATATAGCGTTTGCACATAATGTTTATAAGGCTTTTACCGCGCTTGTACAAAAGCGCTGTAAACTGAAGCGCCCTCACATATTATTTTACAGCGCTTTTTTCACAAGTGTTGTAAGCGACATGCGTTTTCAAATAATTAAATTACCTATTACAGCGGTTTTTGCACAAGCGCTGTAAAAGAAATGCGCTTTCAAATAATTTAATTACCTATTATAGCGCTTTTTTCACAAGCACAGTAAATGACATGCGCTTTCAAATAATTAAATTACCTATTACAGTGCTTTTTTTCACAAGTGCTGTAAAATCATTCACTTTAAATAAAAATCATTTACTTTTAAATAAATAAAAACAAATTTAAAACAAATTTATGAACCCTCACCACCTCTGCTCTAGGAACCCTCGTATCCTCTACGTACTATGCGGCCATCTACGTTGTCTCAGGTATTTATTAATTTATTTTTGTCAAAAAATGTTTAGTTTTTTAATAATTTAAAACTAATAAATTGTTATATATTAAATCTTTTTTTTTGAAATTTGTTGATCTGTTCTGTTTTGAAATATGTTATGTTTTGAAATTGTTATTAGATATATATGTTGATATTAGATATGTTGATATTGGTTTCTTTTTGAAATTTGTTGATCTGTTCAGTAGCTTATTATTTTTGTAACTACATTTATATAGGTCATATAATATGGATCGGAAATGCATGTCTGCCAATTGATTGTCAAAAGAGTATGAAAATGGAGTGAAGGAGTTTGTTGAGTTTGCAGTGAAGAATGCAAAAGATCCAAATAAATTCGTTTGTCCTTGTTTAAAATGTTGTTTTGGAAAACGCGTTAGAGAAGATGAATTGGAATGACATTTAGTATGTAATGGAATTGATCAAAGCTACACATGTTGGATAAGAAATGGTGAGAAAAAAAAAAAGGAAACATTAATTTTGAGAGTGGTTCGACATATGCTTCAACTGACTTCGATATAGATACATATGAGCCGGACCGAGTTGAGGAGATTGCAAAAGCAGTTGAAGAAGATCTTCGAGATTGTCCTAAAATGTTTGAGAGTTTGTTTAGTGATGTAGAGAAACCGTTATATAATGGTTGTACTAAATTCATAAGACTGTCGGCGATATTAAAGTTGTACAACTTAAAAGCGAGTAATGGATGGTCTGATAAAAGCTTCATAGAATTAGTAACACTCTTAAAAGATATGTTGCCAGATGATAATGAACTTCCCAGTCGAACCTACGAGGCTAAATGGATTTTGTGCTCTATTGGCATGAGTTACGAAAGGATTTGTGTATGTCCTAACGATTGCATTTTATTTCGAAACAAATATGAATTACTTAAGGCGTGTCCAAAATACAATGTCTCTCGATATAAGAAGAAAGAATCTACTCCAGCAAAAGTCGTGTGGTATTTTCCTATAATACCAAGATTTAGGCGCATGTATTGCAGTGAAGAAGATTCAAAACATTTGACATGACATACAGATGAAAGAATTAGAGATGGAATGTTTCGACACCCTGTAGATTCCCCACAATGGGCAAAAATTGATCACGAGTATCCCGAATTCGGGATAGAGTCAAGAAATCTAAGACTTGCACTTTCTACTGATGGAATGAATCCACATGGTCTTCAAAGCATCTCACACAACACTTGGCCTGTAATTTTGTTGATTTATAACCTACCTCCATGGTTATGTATAAACTTTATCAAATTTGTAGCTCAAATCTTCAAATACACTCATATTTGCCATTCTTTATTTGATGTTGTTAGAGATGAAAATATGAGTTTATTTAAAGATTTAAGTTATGAATTTGATGAAATTGCATTATATTGAGGATGATAATTAATTTGATGGGTTTTCTTTGAAATTTTTGATGAATTTTTTGAAATTTTGCAAAAAAATAAGGATAACATTGTTGACATTTTAAAACATAAAAGATCAAATTGTAACTTAAAATTAAAATAAAGGACCAAATCGGGACAAAAAAAGATAAAGGACTAAAACGTTAACTGAAATTAAGTTAAGGGACTATAGGTGGTATTTACCCTATTATTTATTTATATCTTTTTTAATTGATGAGATTTTAATTTATTAGTTGTGTATAAACAAAATTGCTTAACCAAATTTTTGTTGCTGTAGAGCACATTGGGTGCTCTTTGCAATCAATGCGACCTCTGAAGTTATATACTATTTGGATCCCTTGCATGATAATTACAACAATCACTCCGATATAAAGACTATGTTCGACACGTAAGTAATATTCATTTATTTCTTACATATATATATATATATATATATAAATAATGTGTTTGTTAATGCTATAATAATCACATTTATTTATTCGATAGTGCTTTACAAGTTTTTCGAGCTCAAAGAGGTGCTACAGTGTTGAAGCAAAAGTCTAATAACATCACATGGACTCCAATAAAGGTTTGAAATATATGCCTTTAAATTTTTATTTACAAATATATGCTTTTACAATCAATGCACAAATATTTTAATTACTTATATGTTTTATTTTACAGTGCCCTCGTCAAACAAACAACATCGACTGTGGGTACTATGTATTGCGATTCATGAAGGAGATTTGTTGACAGGAATAAAACTATTATCCCAAAAACGGTACGGTATTTACATTATATGATTTTCATATATAAATTATCAATATATTTCATTCTAACTTAATATGTTCAATTTTTATATTGCACAATACTTTGACAACTCCAATCCATCATACTCTGAGGAAGATCTAATGGAATTAAAGGAAGACTGGAGTCAGTATGTGCTTGAAATGAACATTATTTGATTTTCTTGGAAATAGCATGTTGCAAGGGATCTGAATATTATATGGTAGCTAGTTATATTATGTGTATTCTGTTAGTTATATGTATATGAATATGACACAATATATGAACATGTATATGAATATGTGTTGTTGTACAATATTTGTCAAATGTATATGTAGTTAATTAAGTTATATATATGTATTGAATGTTCTATTGTAAATTAATATATAAAGTAAAATTATATAGTTCTGTTTTTGTCTACTGATTGTGTGAACTGATTGTGAATTGATTCTGGATGAAAATAATTTTGCAAAAAAAATTAAAAGACAACGCTTTCTAAAAAAATGCCATAAAAAACTAAAAAGCGTTTTTCAAAAATTTAATTTACAACGTTTTTAAAAAAAATTGCAACTTTTACACCGCTTATTCGAAAAAGCGCTGTAATATGTGCACTATAATGCATATACTGGGAGCATATTTTACAGGGTTTTTTCAAAAAAGCGCTACAAAATATGCACTATAATGCATATATTTGGTGCACATTTTACAGCGCTTATTTGAAAAGGCGCTGTAAAATTTGCACCCAATATATGCATTATAGGTGCATATTTTACAGTGCTTTTTTGAAAAAGCGCTGTAAAAGGTGCATATAATGTGTGTGCAATTTACAATGCTTTTTCAAATAAGCGTTGTAAAATGTGCATAACAAGCGAGCAATATATCTACATGTTTTATAGCGCTTTTTGGTTTTAAAAAAGCGATGTTGTATCTTTTACAGCGCTCGATTGCACAACACTTTTTTTATAAAAAAAATGCTGTAAATTGGTTTAAAAAAGCGCTGTAAAATCCTATTTTCGCGTAGCGTATGGAACATCCTTGAGTGCAAGGAATTTGAATTAATGATATAAGTTGGCAAACATTATGTTTTGTTTGTCTAGCATTTCTCTTTTTGATAAAATTGCAATGATATGAAATCTAACTCTGAGTTATTATGATTTTCTTTCTTAGAGGACTTGTTGGCATTGTTGCATATTGTCCTCTCGGGAGATGATACTTTTTATCAGGAACAAAGATAGTTGATAACTTTACAAACGATGACTACCGTCAAGTTTGTGGAAAAGGATGCTCTTATAGAAATCCATGGCAATTAGTACATCTTAAGTTTGTTAATGAACTCGAGTAACGAGTGTGAAACAACAAGTAATTCGTCTCAAGTGATTAATAAACTATGTTAAAGACAAATTATTTAAAAGAATTTGAATTCTAATTATGACTAGAACGATCTTTGACTATGATTTAATTACCTCCTAACCAAATTATGTATCATCAAAGTCCCTTTTCTAGTAAATCAAAGGGTTTCGACAAAAAAAACTAGTAATTACTCTGATACATAGATATCAATTGTAATTTCAAAAAATAGAAATTATTGTACGCGAAAACATGTGTTGATGTCCTATTAGTGTTTGATATTGATATGCATCAAACATCAAACAAGTCTTTTATCTAAAGCATGAGGGTTATGTAGGAACCATATATTACGACTCTTGATTTAAGTCATTAATAAAATTGAAATAGAGAAAAGTAAATGGAATGATATTGATAATTAGAGAGAGTAAAGTACATCAGTAGATACATAGACTTATATGTCAATTAAATAAACAATTAATTAGTATAAAATAAGTAACTATTGGAACTAATTAACCAGCTAAAATTCATAACCTTTTATCAAAACATTGGTGCTTTATCTGTCAAACTAACAAAAGAAGAAATGGCAGAAATTGAGTCCTTAGCATATATTATTAAGGGTGTTAGATCAGGAAAAGAACCTACATTGAAGGAATCTAATACTCCACTCCTTGGAAAATTGCATCATTAAGCAGTTTAATTGTTTATTGCTCATATCAACATAATTTTAAATTGTGGTTGCAGTTAAATTGCAGACTGTTTATATATGTCGAAATATAGAAAAATGCGGCAAATGCAATTGCAGACCAAGATATAAAACCATGCATATGAGTGTCCCCTAGATATTTGTTGTTTGCTACCTTAAGAAATAAATTGGTGTGAGGAAATGGATTTTTGATTTATAAATAAACAACTACAGTTTCTAGCATGAGTGTCAATTTTATGTGGTTTGACTTCTATTGAAGATGAGTCTATTATATAGAGTTTAATTAAATTTTTATCAATAAATTGAAATAGCCCATAAATATTCTATTAGCTTATTTTAAGTGTGTGCTGGGATTTATTTATTTATTTTAGAAAACGTGAATTTTAATTTTACACTTGAGATAGGAGGAAGTAAAAGTTATAACTATGTAATCATGGAAGCCTTCAATCAATATTCATATTTATGAAAACATCAAATATAGTAAAAAGAGGGAATGTTTCTTCCATTTTTTGAAAAAACAAAGTTATTATCTTTTTCTTTTTTTCACAAAGTCATTTATCTTATTTAATTAATTATACTATATCTATCTTATACAATTTAAATAATTTTTTCAATTTTTTGAAAAATAATAATTACATGTCTAGAGTTTAGAGTGTTTTTTGTACTTGCAATTGCTTTGTTTTGAGATTAATTCATTTAATTATTTTTATTTAATTTATATCCTCGCAAATTATAACAAGTTTTAAAAGAAAGTTCTTTATGAATATTCTTTTAATAAAAAAATAATGAAATGAGTAATTTTAAATGAAGTGACAGATGATTACTGTGTAATTGTTGTTGATTAGATAATATTTAATATTTTTAAAATTAAAATTCATTTTATTGAAAACTTAAAACTAATTAATTAATTAACCAAGTAAATAATAAAAACTTAATAATCTTCATCTTCAATTCTAATTTTTTTGAATAAAAGTTCAACACCTTCATCTTCCACTCTAATTTCTTTATCTTCAAATCACTAATTCTCATATCTAATTTAAATCCTAAAAATTTAAATAACAAATTCTCAAATTCTCAAATTCTTCATCTCCAATAGTGATTTAGATGCAATTTTGTCTGTATAATATTATGATTTATATTTATATTTAATATTAATTTAAATAAATTTAAAAATAGGAATTAAAAAATGTGGTTTTATCTTTCCCTATACTACCATGTGCACCGTTTTATCTTCCAGTGTATTAAACAGCATTCTAACAATTCCTACGCCTCACAACCATTGCTGCGGTTTGAGAATTTTATCCTTTTCTACCATTATAATTGTTGATATATTACAATATTTTTTTCTTCATCTTTATAATTTTCAAAACAATAATTAAATTACTGTCAGTTAATAGAGAGCAAAACAATAATCAAAATAATAAAATAAGGAAGAAAATAAAATAGTACACTATTATTATATCACTATTAGTTAATATAAATATGATATTGTAGAAAAATAGATGAAAAAGTAAAAGATAATAAAATTATTTTAGTTTTTATTTTATCTTAATATTTATGGTTATATATTTTTAATAAAAAAAAATAGTTATGGATCGTACTTGGATAAATACTAATTGTTTGAGTGAAGTGCATAGGTGTGTATAAATTTTTACAATTTACTTTAAAACAACTTCATAAAAACTAAGGAAACTTCATAAATGAAAACCATTATATTTTGAAGAAATAAGAAATCATCTTAATTGTTATGGAATTTTGTTAGAGTTATACAAAACGGATATGACATGATGATTTGTTAAATTTGACTAATTTTGTAGTGTGACTATTATGTCATGTTACATATGTTGAACATTGTAACATAATTGATTTATGGATATTAGTATGTAATTTTTTCTAAATTGTTATTGATTGTGCTTTTTTATATTGTATGATAAAAAATTATAAGTTGTTATTGATTGTACTTTTTAATGTTTGTATGATAAAAAAATTAGGATTTAGCTGATATTGATTGTGTTTGTTTTTTCTTCAAGATATTTGATGACTCGAGATTATTTCATCTAGATCAAATTAAAGAAGTTCGAAAATATTGTGTGGATTTTATTTTGGAATTAATTGAAGGAAATGATAATGCTAATATATGTCTATTGAATATTACTATATTGTGATTTTCTAATTTTGTTAATTGACATCTAAACTTTTTTTTGACTTATCAAGATTAGTCAGAAATAGGATACATATTTTTTGTATGAACATGTGATATTGTATATTTTTTTATTAGATGGTTATATAAAATTATGGTTACAAGTACAAAATTCTGATTTGAAATTTAATTCGAAATATTATATATATATATATATATATATATATATATATATATGGACCAAGAGCATAAAAATAACATAAATAATTTAAAAAAAAAATTCATTATTTTAACTTTATCTATTAAGTCAGTTGATCAAAAGATCTGACTTAAAAAAATGATTTGTTGAATTGAATTTATGATGTTTAAGTCCGTTAAGCTGAATCGACTTAACAAGACGAAGCTTTGTTAAGTTGGTTCACGAAGCGAGTTAAAGAACATGTTTTTTAAGTCGTGTGATGTTAACTCGGACACAGAACAGACTTACAATGTATATTTTAATCCACTTAAAAACATAAAATTCTACTACTGTTAGATTATTTTGGATATTTAAGTTGAATGTAACATCATCCTCTCTTAAAATGACAAATTAATATATGTAAAATTTTCATCCGATCAAGAATATAATTGACCTATTTTCCAAAATTGATACACTCAAGAGCACAAATTAGAAGATACATATAATAAAAAATCATGCATATGAGTTTCCCCTAGATATTTGTTGTTTGCTACCTTAAGAAATAAATTGGTGTGAGGAAATAGATTTTCGATGTGTAAATAAACAACCATAGTTTCTAGCATTAGTGTCAATTTTATGTGGTTTGACTTCTATTGAAGACGAGTCTATTATATAAAGTTTAATTAAATATTTAATAATAAATTGAAATAGCCAATAAATATTCTATTAGCTTATTTTAAATGTGTGCTGGGATTTATTTATTTATTTATTTTAGAAAACGTGAATTTTAATCAATATTCATATTTACGAAAACATAGGATGAAGTAAAAATTATAACTATGTATTCATTAAAACCTTGAATCAATATTCATATTTACGAAAACATCAAATATAGGTCAAAAAAGGGAATGTTTCTTCAAATCCCATGCGCTGGAAAAAACAAAGTTATTATTTTTTTTTTCACAAAGTCATTTATCTTATTTAATTGTACT
>JBBPBT010000958.1:1151995-1193359 GCA_037974875.1 Cicer bijugum | reverse complement strand
ATATATATATATATATATATATATATATATGTATATATAAAATATCAAATATAACCAAATAGGTTACAATTTAAAAGATGAACAGCAGCCACACAGTGCTATAGTGGGAAAGATGAACCAGTCGCACTTGGAAGAAAAAAATAGAAAATTGGCACTGATCGATAACTATTTCAGAAAACTTTCTCCATTTTTTTTCAAATTTGAGTATGTTGTTTCTTATATTTAGTTAGTCAATTAAACATAATTTTCCATATTTTTTACAACCTCAATTTCTCTCTAAAATACCCGACTTATCCGTTTGTGGAATTCGTTATTTTGCATCGTTCTCCTTCACAGTAAGTCCGATTTGAGTGAAACCAACGCCAAAACGACCGTGTGAAAAGTGGCTATATTATCCACTGATTAGTTTTTTGTTTTATATTAATTTTCTTTGACCGATTTTTCGAATTTAGTTTTTTAGAATATCTCCTCATAATTTATTTTTGACGTTTACCCATAAATTATCAAGTTAGATCGATTGAAGGACCAATAGTCAAAGAACAATGATTATTTGGGCGTCGAATTGTATTCATAGTTGAAAGCGTCGAAATAAGGTAAGGGGTGATAGAGTGTTTGAATTCATGAGTATAATATATTGTGAGATGAAAGGAAAAACCGTATTTCCCAACGATTCATACGGGCTCGCTACGTATGGCAGTAGCCCTTTGAGGGATAAATTAATTAATATGCAAATATGGAAATTGTGAGATTAAAATATAGAATAGAAATATTTGTAGGGTGTTGATTGATTTAATTTATTTGAATGTGTGATATTGATATTATTGTGATATTGGATGTCAAATTAAATTTATATATGTGTGTGATTAGATGAGTTTATGTGATGTGATAACAAAATATGAACGTGTTGTGATAATTTTATGTAATGATGATGATGTAAGATTAATAATTGTGATGCAATAAATTTGTGATGAGTTTATGTGATGATGATGATATTGATGTTCTAAACCGTGATGAGAATATTGAATTAACCTCACAGTTGATGAAATAGTGGTGATTTTAATTTGTGTTTGAGATGACGGTTTTAATGGAGTATCATATACCAACGAGGGGAGAAAATAAATATTGTAAATTTGTGAAGTGGAGATTATTTTGTCATCATATATGTAAGACCCATAATTTTAAAGTGTACTATATGTATTTTAGTGTATTTTTGGTATTGAACTCGGAGGCTTTTAAGCCAAAGTTATTAATATTTTGGAGTTTATATGACCAAAAAGATATTTTGATGCCTGACTAGAATTACTAGTCGATAAATAAATTAAATTAAATGTGGTGAATCCTTTACGAAGAATTTAATGCGTTATGGGTAAACTGGTAAATTTAATATATATATATATATATATATATATATATAGAAAAGGAAAGGAAGGAATTGGAAGGAAAAGAAAAAGAAAGGAAAGAAAAAGGAAGAAAGGAAAAGCAAAGGAAAGAAAACAGAAACTTCATCTCCTTCCTCTGCCTCGCGCTCAATCCTCCTCCTTCCTCCATCTTCATCCATTTTCGTTGTTCTTGCTTCCTTTGAGTTCGAAAGTTGATAGTGGGTGATAGGACAAGGATTTTTCAACTTCACTCTTCCTCTTTGATTTGAAAACAAAGAAAAACGGTATTAGGGATTCAAACACAAACCTCCCCGTTTCACCTAGATCTAAGCTTCATTTCAAGAAGTGTGTAACACCCCGTTTTTCAAAGCGAGAGTGTATTTTTTTTCCAAAAGAAATTAAAATAAAACAGAGAAATAAATAAGGTAACACCTTTGGATAAATAATTAAGTCATTATAATTTACAAGCAGCGGAAAAAGTTCTCAAAATATGAATTCAAAATATTTACATAACAAAGGTGGTACAGTCTTCCAATTTAAAAATAAAAGCAACCCAAAAGAAAGACATATGTTCCCTCTGTATCAACCTAGTCTGATCATTTTACAAAACAACTAAACACCCTGAATGATCTCCACGCGCCCCGTGAGATCCTCCTAACGTAGCTCCAATCAAGCATTCCCATCTATAGGGTACGAACCGGTAGGATCATCCTAGCTCTCATCTAAGGGCAAAGCCCAGATTTCCACAATAGTTGTAAAGGGTCACCAACCGAAATTAACAGTTAACATTTAACATTTAAGTTTTTAAATGCACAAAATACCCTTTCCACTAAGCATGCACCTTAAAAGGATTTTCCACATGCTAAAAGTTCATGTAATGCTTGCCAAATATAAATGAAAACAAAAGAAAGTTCTCAATCCATCAAGTAATACATAACTCACCAAAACATTGATAAATCAATTGAGCAATCAATTATCTAACTCAAAATAAGATTTTCCACTAAGCCAATCGATCGGGGAAATCAATTTCCTGAAAGTTTTTAGTGAAAACTGAACTCTGGGCTTAAATCAATCGATTGGGTAAATCGATTGACTCAATCGATTGGGTAAATCGATTTCCTGACAGACAGAGCCCCTGTATTGAATCCAATCCACTGGGCAAATCGATTTCGTGAAAGACAGAGCCCCTGTAATGAATCCAATCGATTGAGCAAATCGACTTTTGGAAAGACAAAGCCCCTGTATTGAATCCAATTGATTCCAATCGATTTACCAAATCGATTTCTTAAATGATTTTGAAAAACATATTACAAAATCGATTGGGTAAATCGATTTCGTGAAAGACAGAGCCCCTGTAATGAATCCAATCGATTTGGCAATTCGATTTCTTAAATGGTTTTGAAAAACATATTACAAAATCGATTGGGTAAATCGATTTCGTGAAAGACAGGGCCCCTATAACTCATCAAATCGATTGGGTAAATCGATTTCCCTGTGTATTCTTTCAAAAATTCATAAACTAACTCAATCACATTTATACATAATCCCAAATCTTAACACTTAGCACTGATACGCAATCGCTACAACAACATGAGTTTCGAAATAGTATTGCAATTAAACATGCTATCACCAAATTCCAAAACATAACATTAAACACTTATAACACAATTACTACAACATCAGGAGTTTCGAAATGGTATTGCAATCAAACATGTTATCACCAAATTCCAAAACATAACACTTAACACTTATAACACAATAACTACAACATCAGGAGTTTCGAAATGGTATTTCTATCAAACATGTTATCACCAAATTCCAAAACATAACACTTAACACTTATAACACAATTACTACAACATCATGAGTTTTCGAAATGGTATTGCAATCAAACATGTTATCACCAAATTCCAAAACACAACACTTAACACTTATAACACAATACCCACACGGACAAAATGAACCAACAATTCACAATTTAACAGGGTGTGGTCTCTCACGGACAAACACCTGTGCAGTCTCTCACGGATAAACACAATTCAGCCGGGTGTAGTCTCTCACGGACAAACCCCTGTGCAGTCTCTCACGGACAAACACAATTCACCAAGAAACGTAAGTCGTAAACGTACTGCCTATCACAGGCCCGTACCGTTTACCAAGGTGCCACATATCCCGGTTCTGCACAACTTACCAAAAATCGTAAACCATAAACGTACTGCCTATCATGGGCCCGTACTGTTTACCAAGAAACGTAAGTCGTAAACGTACCACCTATCACGGGTCTGTACTGTTTACCGAGGTGCCACCTATCACGGGTCTGCACAACTTACCAAAAAGCGTAAACCATAAACTTACTGCCTATCACGGGCCCATACCGTTTACCAAGGTGCCAACTATCACGGGTATGCACGGTTTACTAAAACAAACATTAAGTAAACGAGTTATTAAGAGATTCCCCATTCTTAATACTCATTTAACTTAAGCGATTTTCAAAACAAACAATAAGTAAACAAGACATTAAGAGATTCCCCATTCTTAATTCTTATTTAACTTAAACAAATTTCAAAACAAACATTAAGTAAACGAGACATTAAGAGATTCCCCATTCTTAATGCCCAGTTAACTTAAATGATTTTTCACAAACACACATTAAGTAAACAAGACATTAAGAAATTCTCCATTCTTAATACTCGTTTAACTTAATGGTTTTCAAATTCCAAACAAAACAAACTCAAACATACTTTGACATTCAATCCATAATTTCACACCAAAACATATCAATCAACAAACATCAAGTATGAACACGCCAAATACGACAACACAAATTAACACAATCCATCAATCAAACACAACAAGTTTCATATACTCGAAATCGAAATTATACATAAATGGGTTTAAAATTCATTCTCCAAAAAACATTACTTTAACCCTAACCAAATTCTTTTCCACACAACCACAAGTAAGTCCCTAAATGCAAACTAAAAGTTTTGAAGGAGCCCTTACCTTCACTTTAGCTTTTTCGTTCGATTTCGGTACCGTGAGCAAATCCAGTAAAAATCTCCGTTCGCAACGCCGCTTCTAAAGTTAGCTCACTAGCACCGTAGTGTAGTGGTGAGCAACTTTCCCATCTATCACTTCTTGAAACGACGCTTAGATCTAGAGAGAACGCGGAGATTTGAGTTTGAATCCCTAATACCGTTTTTCTCCGTTTTCAAATCAAAGAGGAAGAGTGAAGTTGAGAAATCCTTGTCCTATCACCCACTATCAATTTCGAACTCAAGGAAGCAAGGAAGAACGAAAATGGATGAAGATGGAGGAAGGAGGAAACTGTTTCACGCAAGGCAGAGGGAGAATATGAACTTCTCTGTTTTTCTTTCTTTTCTTTTTCCTTTCTCCCTTTTTCCTTCCTCTCTAATTATTTTCTTTCTATTTCCTTCCTTTCCTTTTCTATATATATATATATATATTAGTTATAATTAACAAATATCTCAAAATCATTAGATATTTATTAAATTTACCAGTTTACCCATAACACATTAAATTCTTCGTAAAGGATTCGCCGCAGTTAATTTAATTTATTTATCGACGAGTAATTCTAATCGGGCATCAAAATATCTTTTTGATCATATAAACTCCAAAATATTAATAAGTTGGCTAAAAAGCCCTTGAGTTCAATACCAAAATCCATTAAAATACATAAAGTATAATTTAAAATTACGGGTCTTACAAAGTGATAGAAGGGAAGGTTGCTCACCTCCGTGCTACGGTGCTAGTCGACCAACTCTGGAAGCGGCGTTACGAGCGGAAAATTTACCGGATTTACTCGTGGTACCGTAATCGAACGTTTAAGCTAACGTGAAGGTAAGGGCTCCTTCCAAACTTTTAGTTTGCATTTAGGGCCTTATCTGTGGTTGTATGGAAAAGAATTTTGTTAGGGTTGGAGTATTGATTTGGGGAAAATGTATCTAAGGCTTTATGGGTAAAATCTTAGAGTTGGGTTTTGGTTATCTTGATGAATGTATCGTGGAAAATGAATTTAAACTCATTTATGTATGATTTTGAGTAAATGAAACTTGTGTGTTTGAGTGGTGGATTGTGTTGATTTGTGTTCGTTGTTTTTGACGTGTTCAAAATTGATACTGATAAAATTTGAGATGTGTATGGTTGCATTTTGTGGAAAAATGAATTGATGTGTTTTGATGTGGATTGATAATATGTTTGAGTTGTTTTGCGTGGAATTTGAAAACCATTAAGTTAAATGAGTATAAAGAATGGGGAATCTCTTAATGTCTTGTTTACTTAATGTGTGTTTGGGAAAATCGATAAGTTAACTGGGCATTAAGAATGGGGAATCTCTTAATGGCTTGGTTACTTAATGTTGCTTTGAAAATCGTTTAAGTTAACTGGACATTAAGAATGGTGAATCTCTTAATGTCTTGGTTACTTAATGTTTGTTTTTAAAAATCGTTTCAGTTAACTGGGTATTAAGAATGGGGAATCTCTTAATGTCTTGTTTACTGAATGTTTTGTTGTGGAAACCGTTTAAGTCAAAAGTATATTAAGAATGGGGAATCTCTTAATATGTCTGTTTGCTTAATGTTTGGTGTGAAAATCGGTTAAGTAAATGAGTATTAAAAATAGAGAATCTTTTAATATCTGCATTTACTTAACGATTGTTGTGAATGGAGTTAGTGTATGCTCATGCATTTCATTTGGTAAATTGTGTTGACCCGTGATAGGTGGCACCTTGGTAAACTGTACTGACCCGTGATAGGTGGTACGTTTACGATTTACTTTTTGGTAAGTTGTGCTGACCCGTGATAGGTGGCTACTCGGTAAGTAGTACTTTGGCCTGTGATAGGCGGTACCCTTACGACTTACGCTTTTTCTTTTGGTAAATCTTGCTGACCCGTGATAGGTGGCACCTCGGTAAACAGTACTGACCTGTGATAGGTGGTACGTTTATGATTTATGCTTTTTAGTAAATCGTGCTGACCTGTGATAGGTGGCACCTCGGTAATTGGTACTTTGACCTGCGATAGGCGGTACAATTAAGATTTACGACCCTTCGAGGAGGGTTTTGGTTTGGAATTCCGAGTCCATGCATTTTGGCATATACACATTGCATTAGGGTGCTTGGCACACTAGTCGTGTTTGATTCAAATTTATGACTGTGATGATATTACTAAGTGCTATGTTTTGGTACAGATTGTGTGTAGTGTGTTTGTTTCAAGTTTATGACTGAGTGTTTTGAAGCTGAGATGTCATTGTGATTGTGTTGAATTGATAAGTGTTACATATTGATTATCGTGTGT
This sequence comes from Cicer bijugum, assembly GCA_037974875.1. NCBI lineage: Eukaryota > Viridiplantae > Streptophyta > Magnoliopsida > Fabales > Fabaceae > Cicer > Cicer bijugum. The sequence goes on along the minus strand of JBBPBT010000958.1, from coordinate 1,186,665 downwards.
AAGTGTGATGAATGGTAAAACTATTTCGAAACCCAATTGTCGAGGTGTTTGTGTGGAAATTGCTAAGTGTTAAGATTTGGAGTTGTGTTTGAATATGATTTGAGTTAGTTTATGTATTTTTTGGAAGAATTTACAGGGAAATTGATTTACCCAATCGATTTGGTAATGTGTTTTTTTAAAACCACTTCAGAAATCAATTAGCAAATCGATTAGATTCATTACAGGGGCTCTTTCTTTCACGAAATCGATTTGCCCAATCGATTGGATTCATTACAAGGGCTCTGCCTTTCACGAAATCAATTTGCCCTATTGATCGGATTCATTTCAGGGGCTCTGTCTTTCACGAAATCGATTTGCCTAATCGATTGGCCAATACAGGGGCTCAGTCTTTCACGAAATCGATTTCCCCAATCGATTGGTATAAGTTCAAAGTTCAATTTTCACTAGAAACTTTCAGGAAATCGATTTGCCCAATCGATTGGCTCAGTGGAAAATCTTATTTTGAGTTAGATAATTGATTGCTCAATAGATTTATCAATTTTTTGGTCAGTTATATATTACTTGATGGATTGAGAACTTTATTTGATTTTACTTACATTTGCAAGCATTATATGAACTTTTAGCATATGGAAAATCCTTTTAAGGTGCATGCTTAGTTGAGAGGATATTGTGTGCATTTAAAAACTTAAATGTTATGTGTTAACTGTTAATTTCAGTTGGTGACCCTTTCCAACTATTGTGGAAATCTGGGCTTTGCCCTCATATGACAGCCAGGATGATCCTACCAGTTCGTACCCTACGGATGGGAATGTAGATGGGAATGCTTGATTGAAGCTACTTTAGGAGGATCTCACGAGGCGCGTGAAGATCACCCAGGGTGTTTAGTTGCTTTGTAAAGTGATCAGACTAGGTTGACACAGAGGGAACATATGTCTTTCTTTTGGGTTGCTTTTAGTTTTAAACTGGAAGATTGTACCACTTTTGTTATGTAAATATTTTGAATTCATATTTTGAGAACTTTTTCCGCTGCTTGTAAATTATAATGACTTAATTATTTATCCAAAGGTGTTACTTTATTTATTTCTCTATTTTATTTTAATTTCTTTTGAAAAAAAAATACACTCTCGCTTTGAAAAACGGGGTGTTACATTGTGGTTAGGGGTGGGCAAAATTCGGTTATGCTTGAAAACTGAACCGAACCGAACCGAACTGATTTTCAGTTCAAAAAAAACCGAACCGAACTGATTTACAGTATGTAAAACCGAACCGAACCGGTTTTATAAACCAGTGCACCGGTTTAATATTCCAAACCAAACTGAACCGAACCACTTATATAAATCAGTGAACCGGTATAATATTCCGAACCAAACCAAACTGAACCGGTTCTTTAAACCAGTGAACCGGTTTATAAACCAGTGAATCGGTTTATAAACCAGTGAACCAGTTCTATAAATTGAAATTGTTTACACGTTTTCACTTTTTGCCCAGAATTATTTGGAAAAAAAGGCATGCATTCACAATTGATATTGTATACCAAAGTCTGATTTAAACACCGATGGAATTGAATAAAAAATCCAAAAACTGAAACCACTGTCAAAGACATCAAGTTTTGTACTAATAATGGATGAAATCCAATCCACCAAAAGGAATAAAGAAAGAAAAAAGCCCACTAGCTCAAACACACTACAAGGAAGGCTTTCCTTTAGCTGGAAACAATATGCTACTGCTACTATTCTTCCTTTTTATCTTCTTGCATGCTTGGGAGTTTGATCCTTTCCATCCTCATTCTTCCAAAGGAAAAAAACAAGGATAAGTTTTATTATCAAGCAAAGATCAAACCAATGTATAATACTACGATGGCCTAAGAATAAATGTATCACTGTATTAGATAATCTATTTAAGATTTAAAGTTTAAACTAACAATAATATCATACATCAAAGTTGCCAATGATAAAAAATCATTAATGAATTGTCAGTATGAAGAAAAGCCACACTAGTTAGAGAGAGAAATGCTGCCTCAATGCCTATTAAAAATCATTGTAGTTATTTATAAAACTAACTAACTAAACATAAGATCTAAATACAATATACCACAAAGACACTGCCACTACTTCATAAGCAATCAATATTTAGAACCCAAGATCCAGTACATATGTAACACCCAGTTTTTCAAAGCGAGGATGTATTTTTTTTTTCAAAAAAAATTAAAATAAAACAGTGAAATAAATAAGGTAACACATTTGGATAAATAATTAAGTCATTATAATTTACAAGCAGCGGAAAAAATTCTCAAAATATGAATTCAAAATATTTACATAACAAAGGTGGTACAATCTTCCAGTTTAAAAATAAAAGCAACCCAAAAGAAAGACATATGTTCCCTCTGTATCATCCTAGTCTGATCATTTTACAAAACAACTAAACACGCTGAATGATCTCCACGCGCCCCGTGAGATCCTCCTAACGTAGCTCCAATCAAGCATTCCCATCTATATTCCCATCCGTAGGGTATGAACCGGTAGGATCATCCTGGCTCTCATCTGAGGGCAAAGCCCAGATTTCCACAATAGTTGTAAAGGGTCACCAACCGAAATTAACAGTTAACATGTAACATTTTTTTAAGTGCACAAAATATCCTCTCAACTAAGCATGCACCTCAAAAGGATTTTCCATATGCTAAAAGTTCATATAATGCTTGCCAAATGTAAATGAAATCAAATAGAGTTCTCAATCCATCAAGTAACACATAACTGAACAAAACATTGATAAATTAATTGAGCAATCAATTATGAATCGATTTGGTAAATCGATTTCCTGAAAGTTTTTAGTGAAATTGAACTCTAGACTTACATCAATCGATTGGGGCAATCGATTTTGAGAAAGACTAAGCCCCTGTATTGGCCAATCGATTGGGCAAATCGATTTCGTGGAAGACAGAGCCCCTGTAATGAATCCAATCGATTTGGGAAATCGATTTTCTTAAGTGGTTTTGAAAAACATATTACAAAATCGATTGGGTAAATCGATTTCGGGAAAGACAGAGCCCCTGTAATGAATCCAATCGATTTGGAAAATCGATTTTCTTAAGTGGTTTTGAAAAACATATTACAAAATCGATTGGGTAAATCGATTTCGTGAAAGACAGGGCCCCAGTAACTCATCGAATCGATTGGGTAAATCGATTTCCCTGTGTATTCTTTCAAAAATTCATAAACTAACTCAATCACATTCATACATAATCCCAAATCTTAACACTTAGCACTGATAACGCAATCACTACAACATCATGAGTTTCGAAATAGTATTGCAATCAAACATGCTATCACCAAATTCCAAAACATGGCACTTAACACTTATAACACAATTACTACAACATCTTGTGTTTCGAAATGGTATTGCAATCAAACATGTTATCACCAAATTCCAAAACATAACACTTAACACTTATAACACAATTACTACAACATCATGAGTTTCGAAATTGTATTGCAATCAAACCTGTTATCACCAAATTCCAAAACATAACACTTAACACTTATAACACAATTACTACAACATCATGAGTTTCGAAATTGTATTGCAATCAAACATGTTATCACCAAATTCCAAAACATAACACTTAACACTTATAACACAATTACTACAACATCATGAGTTTCGAAATGGTATTGCAATCAACATGTTATCACCAAATTCCAAAACATAACACTTAACACTTATAACACCATACCCCCATGGACAAAATGAACCAACAATTCACAATTTACCAGGGTGTAGTCTATCACGGACAAACACCTGTGCAGTCTCTCACGGACAAACACAATTCACCAAGAAACGTAAGTCGTAAACGTACCACCTTTCACGGGTTAATACTGTTTACCGAGGTGCCACCTATCACGGGTCAGCACGACTTACCAAACGTAAATCGTAAACGTACCACCTATCACGGGTCAGTACTGTTTACCGAGGTGCCACCTATCACGGGTCAGCACGATTTACTAAACGAAAAAGCGTAAGTCGTAAGGGTACCACCTATCACGGGTCAGTACTGTTTACCGAGATGCCACCTATCACGGGTCAGCACAACTTACCAAACATAAATCGTAAACGTACCACCTATCACGGGTCAGTACAGTTTACCGAGGTGCCACCTATCACGGGTCAGCACGATTTACCAAAACAAACAATAAGTAACCAAGACATTAAGAGATTCCCCATTCTTAACGCCCAGTTAACTTAAACGATTTTCAAACAACATTAAATAAGTAAGACATTAAGAGATTCCCCATTCTTAACGCCTAGTTAACTTAAACAATTTTCACAAACTCACATTAAGTAAACAAGACATTAAGAGATTCCCCATTCTTAATACTCGTTTAATTTAATGGTTTTCAAATTCCACACAAAACAAACTCAAACATACTTTCACATTCAATCCATAACTCACACCAAATCATTTTTCCACACAAACCACACAAAACACATCTCAAATTCTATAATTATCAATTATGAACACGTCGAATACGACGACACAAATCAACACAATAAATTTCATTTATTCAAAATCATACATACATGAGGTAAATTCATTTTCCATGAAACATTCGTCAATATCACCACAACCCCACATTAGAATTTCACCCATAAAGCATTAATTCGTTTTTCCCCAAATCAACGCTTCAACCCTAACAAATTCTTTTCCACACAACCACAAGTAAGTCCCTAAATGCAAACTAAAAGTTTGGAAGGAGCCCTTACCTTCATGTTAGCTTTAACTTGCGATTACGGCACCGTGAGTAAATCCGGTAAATTTTCCGCTCGCAACGCCGCTTCCAAAGTTGGTTCCCTAGCACCGTAGCGTGGCAGTGAGCAACTTTCCCTTCTATCTCTTTGCGAAACGAAGCTTAGATCTAGATGAAATGGGAAGGTTCGTGTTTGACGGTTTTGAAATCCCTAACTCCGTTTTCGAATCCGGGAGGAAGGAAGAAGTTGGGAACTTGATCTTCCTCACCCACTAGCCTTGGGTTTTAATTCTCGAACTTTAAGGAAGTAAGGATAAAGAAAAATGGAAGAAAAGGGAAAGGGAGAAGGGTTCGCGAATGGGAGGGCTTCGTTTCCTCTATTTGCTACTCTTTCTCTATTCCTTCCTCTGTTTCCTATCCTTTCCAATATATATATACATATTACCTAATATATATATATATATATATATATATATTACTTAATATATATATATATATATTCATATATTAATACATACATATATATTTATATATATATATATATATATTATAATTATAACTAAATCAATAAATATCTACAACTCTCACACCCATCACTTCACCCCCATATCAATCTAATTTGATAAAATATCTACTCTCGTCGCAACTCAGTTGTCAAATACAGTATTCAGCAACCCGAGATATTTTGAACAAAACCGCCCAGAATTAAATTCTTCGAAACCCAAATAAATTATTCTTCAACAAATAATTTTAGTCCAATTTCCAAAAGTATATTTTCGACCTAAATACCGAAAACTGGGTTAAAAGCCTAAGCAATTTAACACTTACCCTATAATTGTATAACATAGGATTTTAAACTACGGATCTTACATTACTACCCCCCTAAAATTAGTTTCGTCCTCGAAACTACGCGTCGATAAATAACTCTGGTGTTGTTCCCTCATCTTGCTCTCCAGTCCCCAGGTCGCGTTCCTAGTAATTGGGTTCCAAATTACTTTTGACCGACGAAACATCCTTGGTCCTCAATCTCTTAATCTTTCTATCATCAATTCTCACGGGTGGTACTTCGAACCACAAGTTATCCTTTAGCCGGATTGTGTCTGGTTCGATCACATAAGATGGATCTGCAAGCTATTTTCTCAATTATGAGACAGGAAACACATCATGGATATTGGACAGCATCGGAGCCAATGCAATCCGATAAGTAACAGGCCCAATTCGTGCCGAAATCTGATATGGTCCAATGAATTTCGGAGTCAACTTCTTCGATTTCAATGTTCTACCAACTCCAGTAGTAGGTGTGACTCTCAGAAATACATGGTCACCCTGTTCGAATTCGAAAAGTCCGCGACGCTTGTCCGCATAACTCTTCTGACGATCCCGTGAAGACTTCATTTTCTCCTTGTTTTTGGCAATCCAGTTATAAAATCCATGGAAATGCTGTCCCACTTCCACTCAGATATATCTAAAGGTTGTAACACCCCAACAGGTCGCTGATGTTCCACATTGTACGGAACATCCATCTAGTACCAAACCTAAACGCTAAGTATGACACCGACACATTGAGTACAATATATCATTACCTAACGATAGGACTTCCAATCCATACCAAGAATGATCTTGGATTATTGTAGAGGTAAACAAATCAAATTAATCGAGAAATCTCTATTATGGACAATTACTTGGCAATGTAAATGTAAGACCCGTAATTTTAAATTATACCTTATGTATTTTAATGGATTTTGGAATTTAACTCAGGGGCTTTTTAGCCATGTTAATAATATTTTTGAGTTTATATGATCAAAAAGATATTTTGATACCCGATTAGAATTACTCGTCGATAAATAAATTAAATTAACTGCGGCAAATCTTTTAAGAAGAATTTAATGCGTTATGGGTAAACTAGTAAATGTAATAAATATCTAAAGATTTTGAGATATTTGTTAATTATAATTAATATATATATATATATACATATTATATAAAGAAAAGGAAAGGAAGGAAATAAGAAGAAAAGAAATAGAAAGGAAAGAAAAAGGAACAAATGAAAAGAGAGAGAAAGAAAACAGAACATTTTCCCTTCTCCCTCCTCTGCCTCGCGTGAACACTCAATCCTTCTCCTTCCTCCATCTTCATCCATTTTTGTTGTTCTTGCTTCCTTTGAGTTCGAAATTGATAGTGGGTGATAGGACAAGGATTTCTCAGCTTCACTCTTCCTCTTTGATCCGAAAACGAAGAAAAACGGTTTAGGGATTTCAAAACCGTCAAACACAAACCTCGACGCTTCTTTTGGATCCAAGCTTCGTTTCGCAAAGGGATAGAAGGGAAAGTTGCTCAACACTACACTACGGTGCTAGTGAGCTAACTTTGGAAGCGACGTCGCGAGCAAAGTTTCTACCGGAATTGATCGTGGTGCCGTAAATCGACGTTAAAGCTAACGTTAAGGTAAGGGCTCCTTCCAAACTTTTAGTTTGCATTTAGGGCCTTATCTATAGTTGTGCGGAAAATAATTTTGTTAGGGTTAGAGTATTGTTTTGGGAAAATGTATCTAAGGCTTTATGGGTAAAATCTTAGAGTTAGGTTTTGGTGATATTGACGAATGCTTCGTGGAAAATGAATTTTAAACTCATTTATGTATGATTTTGAGTGAATGGAACTTGTGTGTTTGAGTGGTGGATTGTGTTGATTTGTGTTCGTTGTTTTTGGCGTGTTCTTAATTGATACTGATGAAACTTGAGATGTGTTTGTGTGGAAAATGATTTGGTGCGAATTATGGATTGAATGTGAAAGTATGATTGAGTTTGTTCTGTGTGGAATTTGAAAACCATTAAGTTAAACGAGTAATAAGAATGGGGAATCTCTTAATGTCTCGTTTACTTAATGTGAGTTTGTGAAAATCGTTTAAGTTAAATGAGAATTAAGAATGGGGAATCTCTTAATGTCTCGTTTACTTAATGTTTGTTTTTGAAAATCGTTTCAGTGAAATGAGTATTAAGAATGGGGAATCTCTTAATGACTTGTTTACTGAATGTTTTGTTGTGGAAATCGTTTAAGTCAAAAGTATATTAAGAATGGGGAATCTCTTAATATGTCTGTTTGCTTAATGTTTTGGTGTGAAAATCGGTTGAGTAAATGAGTATTAAAAATCGAGAATCTTTTAATATCTGCATTTACTTAACGATTGTTGTGAATGGAGTTAGTGTATGCTCATGCATTTCATTTGGTAAATTGTGCTGACCTGTGATAGGTGGCACCTCGGTAAACTGTACTGACCCGTGATAGGTGGTACGTTTATGATTTACTTTTTGGTAAGTTGTGCTGACCCGTGATAGGTGGCACCTTGGTAAGTAGTACTTTGGCCTGTGATAGGCGGTACCCTTACGACTTACGCTTTTCTTTTGGTAAATCGTGTTGACCCGTGATAGGTGGCACCTCGGTAAACAGTACTGACCCGTGATAGGTGGTACGTTTATGATTTACGCTTTTTAGTAAATCATGCTGACCCGTGATAGGTGGCACTTCGGTAATTGGTACTTTGGCCTGCGATAGGCGGTACAATTATGATTTACGGCCCTTCGAGGAGGGTTTTGGTTTGGAATTCCGAGTCCATGCATTTTGGCATATACGCATTGCATTAGGGTGCTTGGCACACGAGTTGTGATTGATGCAAATTATGATTTTGTTGATTTTGCTAAGTGTTATGGTTTGAAACTATGTATAAGTGTGTTTGATTCAAATTGTGATTGTGTTGATTGTTCTAAGAGTTATGTTTTGGAATTGTGTGATAGTATGTTAGATTGTAAAACATTTTCGAAACTCATAATGTCGTGGTGATTTTATGGGTATTGCTAAGTGTTAAGGTTTGGAGTGGTGTTTGAATGTGATTGAGTTAGTTTATGTACATTTGAAAGAATATACAGGGAAATCGATTTACCCAATCGATTTGATGAGTTACAGGGGCTCTGTCTTTCACGAAATCGATTTACCCAATCGATTTGGCCAATACAGGGGCTCTGTCTTTCACGAAATCAATTTGCCCAATCGATTTGATGAGTTACAAGGACTTCCCTTGCCAAAAATCGATTTACCCAATCGATTGGCTCAGTGGAAAATCTTATTTTGAGTTTGATAATTGATTGCTCAATTGATTTATCAATGTTTTGTTCAGTTATGTATTACTTGATGGATTGAGAACTTTCTTTTGATTTCATTTATTTTTGGCAAGCATTACATGAACTTTTAGCATGTGGAAAACCCATCTAAGATGTGTGATAAATTGAAAAGGTTATTTGTGCATTGAAAAGCTTAAATGTTATGTGTTAACTGTTAATTTCGGTTGGTGACCCTTTACAACTATTGTGGAATCCGGGCTTTGCCCTCATATGAGAGTCAGGATGATCCTACCGGTTCATACCCTCCGGATGGGAATGTGGATGGGAGTGCTTGATTGGAGCTACGTTAGGAGAATCTCACGGGGCGCGTGGAGATTACTCAAGGCGTATAGTTTTTGTTATGTATAGAATGATCAGACTAGGTTGTTACTCAGGACACATATGTCTTTCTTTTGGGCTACCTTTATGTTAAGTTGAAAGCATGTACCTGTACTATTGTTGACATCAGGACATGCTTTGGATTTATATTTTGAAAAACTTTTCCGCTGCTTGTAAATTTTAATGACTTAATTATTTATCCAAAGGTTTTACCTTATTTATTTCTCTGTTGTATTTTAATTTCTTTTGAAAAAAAAAATACACGCTCGCTTTGAAAAACGGGGTGTTACAGTAAACATGCAATATTTTCAGTCAAAGTCTTAGCATGCGTAAGAACAACCAAATCAAAAGGGTAATGACGACGCAGATAACTTCCAACGATTCACACAATCCATAGTAATGAAGGAATGGGTTGTCCCCGAATCAGAAAGTGTAGTTAGGGGGTTACCTGTAATCGCACAGTCATATTGAATCAGATTGCTAGATAAATTTCCAACTTCAGCGTTGACGCAATAAACATGTCCTCTAGCAGTAGGAAGAGTAATCCTAGCTACATTCACCATTGGTTCCACCTTCGGAGCCTTGCAATTCTTTGCAAAGTGCCCTGGTTTATGGCAATTGTAGCAAGTAGGACTGTTAAAGGTACAAGCATAAGCATAATCTCCCTCTTCTCCACATCGGAAACATCGTATCCCTTGTCCCACTTGCCTCCCAAAGTCTTGGTTCCTTGGGTTATTTTGTCCCCCGTTGTTATCATGTGATCGATTATAAGGTTTAGCAACTTGTTTTCCCTTGTTCTGATACTTCACCCGACTAGGCCCTCCTGAGTTAAAATTCCTTCCTCGGCTAGCTCTCTTATTCTTCATATCCTCAACTTCTCTACATTTTTCCACAAGAACTTGGAAATGTTGAATTCCCAAGGGTAAGACAGAGTCTTGAATCTCATAATTTAGTCCGTCTTGGAAACGATGACACAAGAATGGCTCGTCAATCTCTTCAAGGAAAAATCTGAAATGCCTTGATAGTGATTCAGACTTAGCAGCATATTCGCCCACGGTCATGTTCCCCTGATGCAGTTTCAGGAAATCATCACCGAGTCTAGTCCTGGTACTCATCGGGAAGTATCTGTCTAAAAACTTCCTTTTGAAAGATTCCCAATTCACCTCCTCGTGAGCTAATCTCATCAACAACCTTGTACTCCTCCACCAGTACTCAACATCCCCTAGAAGCATATTAGTGGCATAGTGGACCCTCACTCCCGCCTGACAGTTAATCATTTCGAAGATCTTCTTCACTTCTTGGATCCATTGATCTGCTTCCTCTGAATTCTCATCCCTCTCAAACTTTGGAGGATTGTAACGACGAAAGTCTTTTAATCCTCTTGACTCTGCAGCACGAATCTCTCTTTCCCTCTTTTCGAGATCACGTTGAGTCTTGGCAGCAGTCTGTGCAGCAACAGAAGCAGCCATGTTATTCATAGCCTCTGCCATTCAATCATCCCTATTGGCATTGGCTCTCGGAACGTCATTCCTCCTTGGTGACATGGTTTTCCTATAAAACCATCATCAAGTAGAGTCTTAACACTACTTCAATAATTCCAAAAATAACTTCCGACCACATCAGCACATAATAATTATTCTGAACTTGACAACTCAAACCACCTAAACCGACACATGATCAGACAACAACTCCTAACCTACAATCTAGAACTAAAGGTTCCACAGCCCCCAAAGAAAACCAAACCAGAGCTCTGATACCACAAAATAAAACAGAGAAATAAATAAGGTAACACCTTTGGATAAATAATTAAGTCATTATAATTTACGAGCAGCGGAAAAAGTTCTCAAAATATGAATTCAAAATATTTACATAACAAAGGTGGTACAGTCTTCTAGTTTAAAAATAAAAGCAACCCAAAAGAAAGACATATGTTCCCTCTGTATCAACCTAGTCTGATCATTTTACAAAACAACTAAACACCCTGAATGATCTCCATGCGCCCTGTGAGTTCCTCCTAACGTAGCTCCAATCAAGAATTCCCATCTATATTCCCATCCGTAGAGTATGAACCGGTATGATCATCCTGACTCTCATCTGAGGGCAAAACCCAGATTTCCACAATAGTTGTAAAGGTTCACCAAACCGAAATTAACATTTAACACATAACATTTAAGTTTTTAAATGCACAAAATATCCTCTCAACTAAGCATGCACCTCAAAAGGATTTTCCATATGCTAAAAGTTCATATAATGCTTGCCAAATGTAAATGAAATCAAATAGAGTTCTCAATCCATCAAGTAATACATAACTGAACAAAACATTGATAAATTAATTGAGCAATCAATTATCAAACTCAAAATAAGATTTTCCACTGAGCCAACCGATTGGGTAGATCGATTTCTTGAAAGTTTGTAGTGAAAATTGAACTCTGGACTTACATCAATCAATTGGGGCAATCGATTTTGAGAAAGACTGAGCCCTTGTATTGCCCAATTGATTGGGCAAATCGATTTCGTGGAAGACAGAGCCCCTGTAACGAATCCAATCGATTTGGCAAATCGATTTTCTCAAGTGGTTTTGAAAAACATATTACAAAATCAATTGGGTAAATCGATTTCGTGAAAGATAGAGCCCCTGTAATGAATCCAATCGATTTGGAAAATCTATTTTCTTAAGTGGTTTTGAAAAACATATTACAAAATCGATTGGGTAAATCGATTCCGTGAAAGACAGGGCCCCTGTAACTCATCGAACCGATTGGGTAAATCAATTTCCCTGTGTATTCTTTCAAAAATTCATAAACTAACTCAATAACATTCATACATAATCCCAAATCTTAACACTTAGCACTGATAACGCAATCGCTAAAACATCATGAGTTTCGAAATAGTATTGCAATCAAACATGCTATCACCAAATTCCAAAACATAGCACATAACACTTATAACACAATTACTACAACATCATGAGTTTCGAAATGGTATTGCAATCAAACATGTTATCACCGAATTCCAAAACATAACACTTAACACTTATAACACAATTACTACAAGAATCATGAGTTTCGAAATTGTATTGCAATCAAACATGTTATCACCAAATTCCAAAACATCACACTTAACACTTATAACACAATTACTACAACATCATGTGTTTCGAAATTGTATTGCAATCAAACATGTTATCACCAAATTCCAAAACATAACACTTAACACTTATAACACAATTACTACAACATCATGAGTTTCGAAATTGTATTGCAATCAAACATGTTATCACCAAATTCCAAAACATAACACTTAACACTTATAACACAATTACTACAACATCATGAGTTTCGAAATGGTATTGCAATCAACATGTTATCACCAAATTCCAAAACATAGCACTTAACAGTTATAACACCATACCCACACGGACAAAATGAACCAACAGTTCACAATTTACCAGGGTGTAGTCTCTCACTGACAAACACATGTGCAGTCTCTCACGGACAAACACAATTCACCAAGAAACGTAAGTCGTAAACGTACCACCTTTCACGGGTTAGTACTGTTTACCGAGGTGCCACCTATCACGGGTCAGCACGACTTACCAAACGTAAATCGTAAACGTACCACCTATCACAGGTCAATATTGTTTACCGAGGTGCCACCTATCACGGGTCAGCACGACTTACCAAACGAAAAAGCGTAAGTCGTATGGGTACCACCTATCACGGGTCAGTACTGTTTACCGAGGTGCCACCTATCACGGGTCAGTACAACTTACCAAACGTAAATCGTAAACGTACCACCTATCACGGGTCAGTACTGTTTACCGAGGTGCCACCTATCACGGGTCAGCACAACTTACCAAACGTAAATCGTAAACATACCACCTATCACGGGTAAGTACAATTTACCGAGGTGCCACCTATCACGGGTCAGCACGATTTACCAAAACAAACAATAAGTAACCAAGACATTAAGAGATTCCCCATTCTTAACGCCCAGTTAACTTAAACGATTTTCAAAACAACATTAAGTAACCGAGACATTAAGAGATTCCCCATTCTTAACGTCCAGTTAACTTAAACGATTTTCAAACAACATTAAGTAACTAAGACACAAATCATTTTTCCACACAAAACACATCTCAAATTCTATAATTATCAATTATGAACACGTCGAATACGATGACATAAATCAACACAATAAATTTCATTTATTCAAAATCATACATACATGAGGTAAATTCATTTTCCATGAAACATTCATCAATATCACCACAACCCCACAATAGAATTTCACCGATAAAGCATTAATTCGTTTTTCCCCAAATCAACGCTTCAACCCTAACAAATTTTTTTCCATAGAACCACAAGTAAGTCCCTAAATGCAAACTAAAAGTTTGGAAGGAGCCCTTACCTTCACGTTAGCTTTAACGTGCGATTACGACATCGTGAGTAAATCTGGTAAATTTTCCGCTCGCAATGCCGCTTCCAAAGTTGGTTCCCTAGAACCGTAGCGTGGCAGTGAGCAACTTTCCCTTCTATCTCTTTGCGAAACGAAGCTTAGATCTAGATGAAACAGGAAGGTTTGTGTTTGACTGTTTTGAAATCCCTGACTCCGTTTTTGAATTCGGGAGCAAGGAATAAACTGGGAACTTGATCTTCCTCGCCCACTAGCCTTGGGTTTCAATTCTCAAACTTAAAGGAATTAAGGAAAACGAAAAATGGAAGAAAAGGGAGAGGGAGAAGGGTTCGCGAATGGGAGGGCTACGTTTCCTCTGTTTGCTACTCTTTCTCTATTCCTTCCTATGTTTCCTATCCTTTCCACTATATATATACATATTACTTAATATATATATATATATATACACTACTTAATATATATATATATATATATATATATATATATATTCATATGTTAATACATATATATATATATATATATGTATTATAATTACAACTAAATCAATAAATATCTACAACTCTGACACCCATCACTTCACTCCCATCTCAATCTAATTTGATAAAATATCTACTCTCGTCGCAACTCAATTGTCAAATACAATATTCAGCAACCCGAGATATTTTGAACAAAACCGCCCAGAATTAAATTCTTCGAAACCCAAATAAATTATTCTTCGACAAATAATTTTAGTCCAATTTCCAAAAGTATATATTCGACCTAAATACCGAAAACTGGGTTAAAAGCCTAAGCAATTTAACAAAAAATACCCTAAAATTGTATAACTTAGGATTTAAAACTACGGGTCTTACAACATATCTCTCAGGCATTACAATCTGAGTAACATCAATGAAAAACCAGGAAGCCAGAAACAAAACTCATCCAAAATAAGTACCTACAACAGTAACAGGAGAATCGTCGTCTTTGGATACAATATCCTTCGCAAGGAGCCTCTACTGCACTCACGTGGACAACCCTCACAGCAACCTCCAATTCCCTATTGACGACATTTGTTTAAATAAATTTGATTAGAAAGTCTACTTTTAACCATTTATTGAAACAAAAACAATAACATAAACTAAACTAAACTAAACTACAAATTATCCAACATAAACTAATTACAAATTATCCAACATAAACCAATATTAATATATGAAATATTTAACTTATTAGTAGTAATACTTAAACCAACACAAATTTATGAGTATAAAGAAATAATCTAATGCTGGCCACATATGGTTTAATTATCATAAACAAATAATCATATGAGAACTGTGGAAGCAAAGTAATCGCAAAACGATAAAATAAGGGTCAAGCACAAATTGTTCAACACAAATTAAAATAGAAAAGGAGTATCCAATTACAGTTCTGTTTTTCCTAAATAAAATAATTTCAGTTTCATTTGAAAATAATTCACGTACGAACAATACATAAAAATGTTCAGCTATCTGATTTTTACATGTACGAGCATGATTTATCAAAGGTCCATATAGCAGAAGCTTAGGTCCTTGAGGAATAATACACCACATAATTCAATCATGCATCCGGTGCGCTTGGCAATGATAAGACTGTGAAGATATGGACTCAACAGAAAGACTGATTCAATTTGGAGTCAGGGAAAATGTTCCAATGAATTAGTGAAAATTAAGATAGTAGTAACTGAATACTTGCGATGATACCTTTTAGCTCATATTGCAGTTTAGGACTTCGGTTATGGATGAAAATGTGAATTTATGAAAATAATGATGTTTTGGTTGTTTAATAATAAAAAATGTATGTGCTATGAAAATTTAAGGTTCCCTCTAGTTCCATAATATTGGATTAATTGCATACAAAGTTAACTTTGGTTTAACTGAATTTCTTCAAATGTTGTGTTATTGATAATCACAAATTCAGAAGACTATCTCTGACACGAGCAGCACCAACATAGGTTCCTTTGGAATTCATTCAACCGTCGATAAAGGGCCATGGATTGTGATTCAAGCTTCATTAAGGACTTAAACCCTGCTTACTCTTAACAAACAAAATTCCATCTTATTGGATACAACTCTCATCTTAAAGGTCGTTTATTGAGTTACAAAAAATTTTCAAACTGATTGGTTTATAAAAAATTACAAGATTTTTCAACTCACACTTGATTGAATACTACCGACAAAGTTGAATAGTTGTAATACTCTTCCTAAAGTTGAGATATAAATATAAATTACTCAGGACTTGATGTGGGGCATGAAACAAAGACTTTGGTGAGGCTTTATTAGATGTTCTATCAATTGGTCTTGGGAATTAAGACGCATAAGCTTGAGAAAGGAAAAACTAATTTTTCTTAATATACAGGATACACAATGATACAATAGCAGAAAAAACAATCAAAAGTAGTAATCATGGTAGAAATAAAATACATGGGAAAAGCATGAACTCACTCAAAAGGTTATCAGACAAGCAAAATCATCAACCAAAATAATGATGAACCAAAATGGTGAAACAGCGAAAGCAAAGAGAGAAGAGATGACTCATGAAGAGAGAAAAATGAAGTGCGAAGAGAGAAGACGATTGCTGTGCGAAGAGAGAAGACGATTGTTGTGCGATCGTTGTGCGAATAGAGAAGACAGAGGGCAATGAACGAAGAGAGAAGAGATGACCTTTCTATTTGCGGCGGCGGCGAACGGCGGCGGCCATAAACTTCATTTCAATTTTAGGGTTTTTAGATTTTGAGGTTTTGGTAGAAGTAAAACTAAAGTTGGTTATAGGGCACCTATTTTCTTTAAAATCAGTTCAGTTAAAAAAACTGATTTTAAAATAAAGTTTGGTTTTTAATTTTTTTTGAACCGGTTTACTTTAAATATGGTTTGGTTCGGTTCAGTTCAGTTCTATAAATCAATTCAATTTTTGATTTTTTTGCCCATCCCTAATTGTGGTATCAGAGCTTTCATTTGGTTTTCTTTGGGGGCTATGGAACCTTTAGTTCTAGATTGTAGGTTAGGAGTTGTTGTCTCATCATGTGTCGGTTTAGGTGGTTTGAGTTGTCAAGTTCAGAATAATTATTATGTGCTGATGTGGTCGAAAGTTATTTTTGGAATTATTGAAGTAGTGTTAAGACTCTACTTGATGATGGTTTTATAGGAAAACCATGCCGCCAAGCAGGAATGACGTTCCGAGAGCCAATGCCAATAGGGATGATCGAATGGCGGAGGCTATGAATAACATGGCTGCTTCTGTTGTTGCACATACTGCTGCCAAGACTCAAAGTGATCTCGAAAAGAGGGAAAGAGAGATCTGTGCTGCGGAGTCAAGAGGGTTAGAAGACTTCCGTCGTTACAATCCTCCCAAGTTTAAGGGGGATGAGAACTCAGAAAAAAGCGGATCAGTGGATCCAAGAAATGGAGAAGACCTTTGAAATGATTAACTGTCAGGCGGCAGTGAAGGTCAGCTATGCCACTTATATGCTACTAGGGGATGCTGAGTACTGGTGGAGGAGTGCAAGATTGTTAATGAGATCGGCTCACGAGGAGGTGAACTGGGAATCATTCAAAAGGAAGTTTCTAGACAAATACTTCCCGATGAGTACCAGGACTAAGTTGGGTGATGATTTCCTGAAACTGCATAAGGGGAACATGACCGTGGGCGAATATGCCACTAAGTTTGAGTCACTATCAAGGCATTTTCGGTTTTTCCGTGATGAGATTGATGAACCATTCATGTGTCATCGTTTCCAAGACGGACTAAAGTATGAGATTCAAGACTCTGTCTTGCCCTTGGGAATTCAACGCTTCCAAGTTCTTGTGGAAAAATGTAGGGAAGTTGAGGATATGAAAAATAAGAGGGCTAGCCGAGGAGGGAATTTTAGTGCAGGAGGGCCCAGTCGGGTGAATTATCAGAACAACAAGGGGAAACAAGTTGCTAAACCCTATAATCGACCACAAAATAACAACGGTGGTCAGAATTGCTCGGGGAACCAGAGTTTCGGAAGACAATTGGGACAAGTGCTTCAATGTTTCCGATGTGGGGACGAGGGACATTATGCTAGTGCTTGTACCTCTAATGTTCTCTCCTGCTACAATTGTCGGAAGCCAGGGCACGTGGCAAGGGATTGCATGACTCCAAAGGTGGAACCAGTTGTGAATGTAGCTAGGGCTACTCGCCCTACTGCTAGAGGATGCATTTATTGTGTGAGTGTTGAAGAGGGGAATCCATCTGGCAATCTGATTCAACGTGACTGTGAGATTGCAGGTAACACTCTAACTGCACTTTTTGATTCAGGGGCGACCCATTCCTTCATTGCTATGGATTATGTAAATCGTTTGAAGTTATCTGTGTTTGCCTTACCTTTTGATTTGGTTGTCTCCACGCCTGCTAAGACTTTGACAGTAAATTATGCATGTTTACATTGTCAAATAACTATTCAGAATAGGGATTTCTTGGTTAATTTGATTTGTTTACCCCTACAATCACTCGAGGTCATTCTGGGTATGGATTGGTTGACTTACCATTATGTGATCTTGGATTGTACTCGTAAATTGGTTCTTTTCCCCGAACCAGGAGTTGTTAAGTATTTAGCCGCTAACAAACTTCGAGTGTCGCTAAGTGAAGGGACTCATGAGTTTTTGTCTCTGGCTCATGTGGAGGCAAAGATAAATGTGAACATAGAAGATGTGAGGCTTGTCAATGAATACCGGGATGTATTTCCAACGGAAATTCCAGGATTGCCACCGCTAAGAGAAGTGGAATTTTTCATTGATTTGCACCCAAGAACGGGACCAATTTCCATTGCGCCGTACCGAATGTCACCATTGGAATTAAATGAGCTCAAGGGCCAAATTGAAGATTTGTTGAAAAGGAAATTTATTAGACCAAGCGTATCGCCATGGGGAGCTCCAGTTTTGCTAGTTAAGAAGAAGGACGGAAGCTCACGCTTATGCGTGGATTATAGACAGCTTAATAAGGCAACTATTAAGAATCGTTACCCTTTGCCATGCATAGATGATTTAATGGATCACTTGAGAGGGGCCGCGATATTTTCGAAGATTGACTTGAAGTCAGGTTACCATCAAATTCGAGTAAGGGAAGGAGATATTCTGAAAACCGCTTTCAGAACCCGTTATGGGCATTATGAATATCTGGTTATGCCGTTTGGAGCTACCAATGCACCAACAATTTTCATGGACTACATGAACAGAATCTTTAGTCCATTCCTTGATAAATTCGTTGTGGTGTTCATTGATGATATATTAATTTATTCAAAAACTGAAGAAGAGCATGGAGAACATTTACGTCAAGTTCTTGAGATTTTACGCGAGAAGCAATTGTATGCCAATCTGTCAAAGTGCGAGTTTTGGATAGAAAAAGTAAATTTCTTAGGACATGTGATATCCTAGGAAGGAATCGTTGTAGATGCGACTAAGATTGAGGCGGTTCTTGCTTGGAAACAGCCTCAGACTACCACTGACATACGAAGTTTTTTAGGACTGGCAGCGTACTACAGGAGGTTTATTGAAGGTTTTGCTAAGATTGTAACTCCATTGACACAACTTACCAGAAAAGGTCAACCGTTCGCATGGACGGAGAAGTGTGAGGAAAATTTTCAGTTACTAAGGAGAAAATTGACGACCTCACCAGTGTTGGTATTACCGCAATCAGATGAACCCTATGAAGTTTATTGTGATGCATCCCACCAAGGGTTGGGATGTGTTCTGATGCAACACAAGAAAGTTGTAGCTTATGCCTCCAGGCAATTGAAGATTCATGAGACAAACTATCCTACTCATGATTTGGAGCTTGTTGCGGTAGTTTTTGCATTGAAGATCTGGAGGCACTACTTATATGGGTGCACGTTCACCGTGTTCAGTGACCATAAAAGTTTGAAATATTTTTTTGATTAGAAGGAATTGAACATGCGCCAAAGAAGATGGATGGAGACTCTCAAGGATATTGATTTCACATTGCAGTACCACCCTGGGAAGGCCAATGTAGTGGCTGATGCGTTGAGTAGAAGAACTGTAACGGTGTCTTCAACAATTATGGCTAGACAACAAGAGTTATGGGAAGCTTTTAGAGACCCACACTTGAATGTAGAGTTTGCACCGAGAATTTTGAGATTCGGAATGATTAAGATTTCGAGTGGACTACTTGAAGACATTGCAAATTCTCAAGATGACGTCTTAATTCAGGAGAAGAGGAACCTAATAGTGCAAGGGAAGACAACAGAGTTCAAAATTAGAGCAAATAATATTTTGCGATGTAATGGTAGGATTTGTGTACCAGAAATTACGGATATGAGGAAAACAATTTTAGAAGAGGCTCATAAGAGCAAGTTGAGTATTCATCCTGGAGCAACAAAGATGTATCAGGATTTGAGACAGAATTATTGGTGGCCAGGAATGAAGAAACATGTAGCGGAGTATGTATCAACTTGTCTAACTTGTCAGAAAGCGAAGGTGGAACAATAGCGACCTGCTAGGATGTTGCAACCTTTGGATATACCTGAATGGAAGTGGGACAGCATTTCCATGGATTTTATAAATGGATTGCCTAAAACGAGGAGAAAGAATGATTCTATATGGGTAATAGTGGATCGATTGACTAAATCCGCACACTTTTTGCTAGTAAAGACCACCTATAAGGTAGATAAGCTAACAGAGATCTACATTGCTGAAATTGTGAGGTTACACAGGGTACCATCGAGTATCGTATCAGACCGTGATCCGAAGTTCACATCACATTTTTGGGGAGCATTTCACGAAGCATTGGGAACGAAACTACGATTGAGTTCAGCTTACCATCCCCAAACGGACGGACAGACTGAAAGGACGAATCAGTCCCTTGAAGATCTGTTGAGAGCATGTGTTAGATGATAGAGGAAGTTGGGATGATGTACTTCCGTTGATTGAGTTCACCTACAACAATAGTTTCCACGCGAGTATCGGGATGGCACCATATGAGGCTTTATATGGGCGCAAGTGTCAAACGCCCTTGTGTTGGTATAAGGACGGTGAAAATATGATTGTCGGACCAGAGATGGTGCAACAGACTACAGCTAAGGTAAGGAAGATCAAGGAGAAAATGAAGACTTCACAGGATCGTCAGAAGAGTTATGTGGACAAGCGTCGCAGACTTTTGGAATTCGAATAGGGTGACCATGTATTTCTAAGAGTCACACCTACTACCGGAGTTGGTAGAGTATTGAAATTGAAGAAGTTGACTTCGAAATTCATTGGACCATACCAGATTTTTGCACGAATTGGGCATGTTGCTTATCGGATTGCATTGCCTCCGATACTGTCCAATATTCATGACGTGTTTCATGTGTCACAGTTGAGGAAATATCTTGCAGATCCATCTCATGTGATCGAACCAGACACAATCCAGCTAAAGGATAACCTGTCATTCGAAGTACCACCTGTGAGAATTGATGATAGAAAGATTAAACAACTGGGGACCAAGGATGTTTCGTTGGTCAAGGTGATTTGGAACCCAATTACTGGAGATGCGACTTGGGAACTGGAGAGCAACATGAGAGAACAACACCCAGAGTTATTTATCGACGCATAGTTTCGAGGACGAAACTAATTTTAGGGGGGTAGTAATGCAAGACCTGTAATTTTAAAGTGTACTTTATGTATTTTAGTGTATTTTTGGTATTGAACTCGGAGGCTTTTAAGCCAAAGTTATTAATATTTTGGAGTTTATATGACCAAAAAGATATTTTGATGCCAGATTAGAATTACTCGTCGATAAATAAATTAAATTAACTGCGGTGAATCCTTTACGAAGAATTTAATGCGTTATGGGTAAACTGGTAAATTTAATAAATATCTTGATTTGGAGATATTTGTTAAAAATAGTTAACATATATATATATGGAAAAGGAAAGGAAGGAATTGGAAGGAAAAGAAAAAGAAAGGAAAGAAAAAGGAAGAAAGGAAAAGCAAAGCAAAGAAAACAGAAACTTCATCTCCTTCCTCTGCCTCGCGCTCAATCCTCCTCCTTCCTCCATCTTCATCCATTTTCGTTGTTCTTGCTTCCTTTGTGTTCGAAAATTGATAGTGGGTGATAGGACAAGCATTTCTCAACTTCACTCTTCCTCTTTGATTCAAAAACGAAGAAAAACGGTATTAGGGATTCAAACACAAACTTCCCCGTTTCACCTAGATCTAAGCATCATTTCAAGAAGTGATAGAAGGGAAGGTTGCTCACCTCTATGCTATGGTGCTACTGGACCAACTTTGGAAGCGGCGTTGCGAGCGGAAAATTTACCAGATTTACTAGCGGTACCGTAATCGAACGTTTAAGCAAACGTGAAAGTAAGGGCTCCTTCCAAACTTTTAGTTTCCATTTAGGGCCTTATTTTTGGTTGTATGGAAAAGAATTTTGTTAGGGTTGGAGTATTGATTTGGGGAAAATGTATCTTAGGCTTTATGGGTAAAATCTTAGAGTTAGGTTTTGGTTATCTTGATGAAAGTATCGTGGAAAATGAATTTAAACTCATTTATGTATGATTTTGAGTAAATGAAACTTATGTGTTTGAGTGGTGGATTGTGTTGATTTGTGTTCGTTGTTTTTGACGTGTTCTTAATTAATACTGATGAAATTTGATATGTGTAAGGTTGGATTTTGTGGAAAAATGAATTGATGTGTTTTGATGTGGATTGATAATATGTTTGAGTTGTTTTGCGTGGAATTTGAAAACCATTAAGTTAAATGAGTATTAAGAATGGGCAATCTCTTAATGTCTTGTTTACTTAATGTGTGTTTGGGAAAATCGTTTAAGTTAACTGGGCATTAAGAATGGGGAATCTCTTAATGTCTTGGTTACTTAATGTTGCTTTGAAAATCGTTAAAGTTAACTGGACATTAAGAATGGGGAATCTCTTAATGTCTTGGTTACTTAATGTTGTTTTGAAAATCGTTTAAGTTAACTCGGCATTAAGAACGGGGAATCTCTTAATGTCTTGGTTACTTAATGTTTGTTTTTGAAAATCGTTTCAGTTAAATGAGTATTAAGAATGGGGAATCTCTTAATGTCTTGTTTACTGAATGTTTAGTTGTGGAAACCGTTTAAGTCAAAAGTATATTAAGAATGGGGAATCTCTTAATATGTCTGTTTGCTTAATGTTTGGTGTGAAAATCGGTTAAGTAAATGAGTATTAAAAATGGGGAATCTTTTAATATCTGCATTTACTTAACGATTGTTGTGAATGGAGTTAGTGTATGCTCATGCATTTCATTTGGTAAATTGTGCTGACCCGTGATAGGTGGCACCTCGGTAAACTGAACTGACCTGTGATAGGTGGTACGTTTACGATTTACTTTTTGGTAAGTTGTACTGACCCGTGATAGGTGGCACCTCGGTAAGTAGTACTTTGGCCTGTGATAGGCGGTACCCTTACGACTTACGCTTTTTCTTTTGGTAAATCGTGCTGACCCGTGATAGGTGGCACCTCGGTAAACAGTACTGACCCATGATAGGTGGTACATTTACGATTTACGCTTTTTAGTAAATCATGCTGACCCGTGATAGGTGGCACCTCGGTAATTGGTACTTTGGCCTGCGATAGGCGGTACAATTATGATTTACGGCCCTTCGAGGAGGGTTTTGGTTTGGAATTCCGAGTCCATGCATTTTGGCATATACGCATTGCATTAGGGTGCTTGGCACACGAGTCGTGTTTGATTCAAATTTATGACTGTGATGATATTACTAAGTGCTATGTTTTGGAACAGATTGTGTGTAGTGTGTTTGTTTCAAGTTTATGACTGAGTGTTTTGAACCTGAGATTTTACCCGTAAAGCCTTAGATTCATTTTCCCCCAAATCAACACTTCAATCCTAACAAAATCTTTTCCACATAACTACAGATAAGGCCCTAAATGCAAACTAAAAGTTTGGAAGGAGCCCTTACCTTCACTTTAGCTTTTTCGTTCGATTACGGTACTGTGGGAAAATTCGGTAAAATCTCCGCTCACAACGCCGCTTCCAAAGTTAGCTCACTAGCACCGTAGTGTAGTGGTGAGCAACTTTCCCTTCTATCACTTCTTGAAACGACGCTTAGATCTAGATGAAACGGGGAGATTTGAGTTTGAATCCCTAATACTGTTTTTCTCTGTTTTCGAATCAAAGAGGAAGAGTGAAGTTGAGAAATCCTTGTCCTATCACCCACTATCAGTTGCGAACTCAAGGGAAAGAAAAGAAATAAAAAACGAGCAACAATGGAGGAAGGGAGAAGAAGGAGGTTCTTGCGCAGAGGAAGAAGAAGGGAAAATTTTTGCTTTCTCTCTTTTCTCTTTCTTTCCTTTGTTTTTCTTTTCTTTCTTTTTCTTTCCTTCCCATTTCTTTATATATAAACATATATATATATATATATATATATATATATATATATATATATAATAATAATTAACAAATATCTCCAAAACTTTAGATATTTATTAAATTACCCTTTCACCCGTAACGCATTAAACTCTTCGCAAAAGATTCGCCGCAGTTAATTTAATTTATTTATCGACGAGTAATTCTAATTGGTATCAAAATATCTTCTTGTTCATATAAACTCCAAAATATAAACTCTAAAAAGCCTCTGGGTTCAACACCAAAATACATAAAGTACACTTTAAAATTATGGGTCTTACATTACTACCCCCCTAAAATTAGTTTCGTCCTCGAAACTATGCGTCGATAAATAACTCATGGTGTTGTTCTCTCATCTTGTTCTCCAGTTCCCAGGTCGCATCTCCAGTAATTGGGTTCCAAATCACCTTAACCAACGAAACATCCTTGGTCCTCAATCGCTTAATCTTTCTGTCATCAATTCTCACATGTGGTACTTCAAACGACAAGTTATCCTTTAGCTGGATTGTGTCTGGTTCGATCACATGAGATGGATCTGCAAGATATTTCCTCAATTGCGACACATGAAACACATCATGGATATTGGACAGTATCGGAGGTAATGAAATCCGATAAGCGACGGGCCCAATTCGTGCAGAAATCTGATATGGTCCAATGAATTTCGGAGTCAACTTCTTCGATTTCAATGCTCTACCAACTCCAGTAGTAGGTGTGACTCTCAGAAATACATGGTCACCCTGTTCGAATTCCAAAAGTCTGCAACGCTTGTCCGCATAACTCTTCTGACGATCCTGTGAAGTCTTCATTTTCTCCTTGATCTTCCTTACCTTAGTTGTAGTATGTTGCACCATCTCTGGTCCGACGATCATATTTTCACCATCCTTATACCAACACAAGGGCGTTTGACACTTGCGCCCATATAAAGCCTCATATGGTGCCATCCCAATACTCGCGTGGAAACTATTGTTGTAGGTGAACTCAATCAACGGAAGTACATCATCCCAACTCCCTCTATCATCTAACACACATGCTCTCAACAGATCTTCAAAGGACTGATTCGTCCTTTCAGTCTGTCCGTCCGTTTGGGGATGGTAAGTGGAACTCAACCGTAGTTTCGTTCCCAACGCTTCGTGCAATGCTCCCCAAAAATGCGATGTGAACTTCGGATCACGGTCTGATACGATACTCGATGGTACCCCGTGTAACCTCACAATTTCGGCAATGTATACCTCTGTCAGCAAATCTACCTTGTAAGTGGTCTTTACTGGCAAAAAGTGTGCGGATTTAGTCAATCGATCCACTATCACCCATATAGAATCATTCTTTCTCCTTGTTTTAGGCAATCCAGTTATAAAATCCATGGAAATGTTGTCCCACTTCCATTCAGGTATATCTAAAGGTTGCAACATCCCAGCAGGTCGCTGATGTTCCACCTTCGCTTTCTGACAAGTTAGACAAGTGGAAACGTACTCCGCTACATGTTTCTTCATTCCTGGCCACCAATAATTCTGTCTCAAATCTTGATATATCTTTGTCGCTCCAGGATGAATACTCAACTTACACTTATGCGCCTCTTCTAAAATCGCTTTCCTCATATTCGTAATTTCTGGTACACAAATCCTACCATTACATCGCAAAATATTATCTGCTCCAATTTTGAACTCCGTTGTCTTCCCCTGCACTATTACGTTCCTCTTCTCTTGAATTAAGACGTCATCTTGAGAATTTGCAATGTCTTCAAGTAGTCCACTCGAAATCTTAATCATTCCGAATTTCAAAATTCCCGGTGCAAATTCCACGTTCAAGTGTAGGTCTCTAAAAGCTTCCCACAGCTCTAGTTGTCTGGCCATAATTGTGGAAGACACCGATACACTTCTTCTACTTAACGCATCAGCCACTACATTGGCCTTCCCAGGGTGGTACTGTAGTGTGAAATCAAAATCCTTGAGAGTCTCCATCCATCTTCTCTGACGCATGTTCAATTCCATCTGATCAAACAAATATTTCAAACTCCTATGGTCACTGAACACGGTGAACGTGAACCCATATAAGTAGTGCCTCCAGATCTTCAATGCAAAAACGACCGCAGCAAGCTCCAAAACATGAGTAGGATAGTTTCTTTCATGAATCTTCAATTTCCTTGAGGCATAAGCTACAGCTTTCTTGTGTTGCATCAGAACACATCCCAACCCTTGGTGGGACGCATCACAATAAACTTCATAGGGTTCATCTGATTGCGGTAACACCAACACTGGTGAGGTCGTCAATTTCGCCTTCAGTAACTGAAAATTTTCCTCACACTTCTCTGTCCATGCGAAAGGTTGATCCTTTCTGGTAAGTTGTGTCAATGGGGTCACAATCTTAGCAAAACCTTCAATAAACCTCCTGTAGTACCATGCCAGTCCTACAAAACTTCGTATGTCCGTGACGGTCTGAGGCTGTTTCCAAGCAAGAACCGCCTCAATCTTAGCCGGATCTACAGCGATCCCATCCTTGGTTATCACATGTCCCAAGAAATTCACTTTTTCTAGCCAAAATTCACACTTCGATAGATTGGCATACAATCGTTTCTCGCGTAAAATCTCAAGAACTTGACGTAAATGTTCTCCATGCTCTTCTTCAATTCTCGAATAAATTAATATATCATCAATGAATACCACAACGAACTTATAAACGAATGGACTAAAGATTATGTTCATGTAGTCCATGAAAATTGATGATGCATTGGTAACTCCGAACGGCATAACCAGATATTCTGAATATCTACTTCCCTTACTCGAATTTGATGGTAACCCGAGTTCAAGTCAATCTTCGAAAATATCACGGCCCCTCTCAATTGATCCATCAAATCATCGATGTGTGGCAAAGGGTAACGATTCTTAATAGTTGCCTTATTAAGCTGTCTATAATCCACGCATAAGCGTGAGCTTCCGTCCTTCTTCTTAACTGGTAAAACTGGAGCTCCCCATGGCGATACGCTTGGTCTAATAAATTTCCTCTCCAACAAATCTTCAATTTGACCTTTGAGCTCATTTAATTCCAATGGGGACATTTGGTACGGCGCAATGGAAATTGGTCGCGTTCCTGGGTGCAAATCAATGAAAAATTCCACTTCCCTTACCGGTGGCAATCTTGGAATTTCCGTTGGAAATACATCCCGGTACTCATTGACAAGCGTCACCTCTTCTCTGTTCACATTTATCTTTGCCTCCACATGGGCCAGAGACAAAAACTCATGAGTCCCTTCACTTAGCGACACTGGGAGTTTGTTAGCGTCTAAATACTTAACAATTCCTGGTTCGGGGAAAAGAACCATTTTGCGAGCACAGTCTAAGATCACTTAATGATACGACATCCAATCCATACCAAGAATGACCTCGAGTGATTGTAGAGGTAAACAAATCAAATTAACCAAGAAATTCCTATTCTGAATAGTTATTTGACAATGTAAACATGCAGAATTTACTGTCAAAGTCTTAGCAGGTGTGGAAACAACCAAATCAAACGGCAAAGCAGACACAGACAACTTCAAACGATTTACACAATCCATAGCAATGAAGGAATGGGTTGCCCCCGAATCAAACAGTGCAGTTAGAGTGTTACTTGCAATCTCACAATCACGTTGAATCAGATTGCCAGATGGATTCCCCTCTTCAGCACTCACACAATAAATGCGTCCTCTAGTAGTAGGACGAGTAGCCCTAGCCACATTCACCACTGGTTCCACCTTTGGGGCCGTGCAATCCCTTGCCATATGCCCTGGCTTCCGACAATTGTAACAGGAGAGGACATTAGAGGTACAAGCACTAGCATAATGTCCCTCTTCCCCACATTGGAAGCATCGAAGCACTTGTCCCAATTGTCTTCCAAAATTCTGGTTCCCGGGGCGATTCTGCCCACTGTTGTTATTTTGTGGTCGATTATAGGGTTTAGTAACTTGTTTCCCCTTGTTATTCTGATAATTCGTCTGACTAGGCCCTCCTGCACCGAAATTCCCTCCTCGGCTAGCCCTCTTATTCTTCATATCCTCAACTTCCCTGCATTTTTCCACAAGGGCTTGGAAACGTTGAATTCCCAAGGGCAAGATGGAGTCTTGAATCTCATACTTTAGTCCGTCTTGGAAGCGATGACACATGAATGGTTCATCAATCTCTTCACGGAAAAACTGGAAATGCCTTTATAGCGATTCAAATTTAGCGGCATATTCGCCCACGGTCATGTTCCCATGATGCAGTTTCAGAAAATTGTCGCCCAATTTAGTCCTGGTACTCATCGGGAAGTATTTGTCTAAAAACTTCCTCCTGAATGATTCCCAGTTCACCTCCTCGTGAGCTTATCTCATCAATAGTTTTACACACCACCATCAGTACTCAGCATCCCCCAATAGCATGTAAGTGGCATAGTTGACCTTCACTGTCGCCTGACAGTTAATCATTTCGAAGATCTTTTCCACTTCTTGGATCCACTGATTCGCTTTCTCTGAATTTTCGTCCCCCTTAAACTTGGGAGGATTGTAATGACGGAAGTCTTCTAACCCTCTTGACTCCGCAGCACGGATCTCTCTTTCCCTCTTTTCGAGATCACTTTGAGTCTTGGCAGCAGTCTGTGCAGCAACAGAAGCAGCCATGTTATTCATAGCCTCCGCCATCCGATCATCCTTATTGGCATTGGCTCTCGGAACGTCATTCCTCCTTGGTGGCATGGTTTTCCTATAAAACCATCATCAAGTAGAGTCTTAACACTACTTCAATAATTCCAAAAATAACTTTCGACCACATCAGCACATAATAATTATTCTGAACTTGACAACTCAAACCACCTAAACCGACACATGATCAGACAACAACTCCGAACCTACAATCTAGGACTAAAGGTTCCACAACCCCCAAGGAAAACCAAACCAATGCTCTGATACCACAATGTAACACCCCATTTTTCAAAGCGAGGGTGTATTTTTTTTTTCAAAAGAAAGTAAAATACAACAGAGAAATAAATAAGGTAAACCCTTTGGAAAAATAATTAAGTCATTAGAATTTACGAGCAGCGGAAAAGATTTTCAAAATATAAATCCAAAGCATGTCCTGATGTCAACAATAGTATAGGTACATCCTTTCAACTTAACATAAAGGTAGCCCAAAAGAAAGACAGATGTGTCCTGAGTGACAACCTAGTCTGATCATTCTATATATAACAAAAAAACTATATGCCTTGAGTGATCTCCCCGCGCCCCGTGAGATTCTCCTAACGTAGCTCCAATCCAGCACTCCCATCCACATTCCCGTCCGGAGGGTATGAACCGATAGGATCATCCTGACTCTTATCTGAGGGCAAAGCCCAGATATCCACAATAGTTGTAAATGGTCACCAACCGAAATTAACAGTTAACACATAACATTTATGCTTTTCAATGCACAAATAACCTTTTCAATTTATTATACATCTCAGAAGGATTTTCCACATGCTAAAAGTTCATGTAATGTTTGCCAAATATAAATGAAATCAAAAGAAAGTTCTCAATCCATCTAGTAATACATAACTGAACAAAACATTGATAAATCAATTGAGCAATCAATTATCAAACTCAAAATAAGCTTTTCCACTGAGCCAATCGATTGGGTCAATCGATTTTTGGCAAGGGAAGTCCCTGTAACTCATCAAATCGATTGGGCGAATCGATTTTGTGAAAGACAGAGCCCCTGTATTGGCCAAATCGATTGGGTAAATCGATTTCGTGAAAGACAGAGCCCCTGTATTGAATCCAATTAATTCCAATCGATTTACCAAATCAATTTCTTAAATGATTTTGAAAAACATATTACAAAATCGATTGGGTAAATCGATTTCGTGAAAGACAGAGCCCCTGTAACTCATCAAATCGATTGGGTAAATCGATTTCCCTGTATATTCTTTCAAATATACATAAACTAACTCAATCACATTCAAACACCACTCCAAACCTTAACACTTAGCAATACCCATACAATCACCACGACATTATGAGTTTCGAAAATGTTTTACAATCTAACATACTATCACACAATTCCAAAACATAACTCTTAGAACAATCAACACAATCGCAATTTGAATCAAACACACTTACACATAGTTTCAAACCATAACACTTAGCAAAATCAACACAATCATAATTTGCAACAACCACAACTCGTGTGCCAAGCACCCTAATGCAATGCGTATATGCCAAAATGCATGGACTCGGAGTTCCAAACCAAAACCCTCCTTGAAGGGCCGTAAATCATAATTGTACCGCCTATCGCAGGCCAAAGTACCAATTACTGAGGTGCCACCTATCACGAGTCAGCACGATTTACTAAAAAGCGTAAATCGTAAACGTACCACCTATCACGGGTCAGTACTGTTTACCGAGGTGCCACCTATCACGGGTCAGCACGATTTACCAAAAGAAAAAGCGTAAGTCGTAAGGGTACTGCCTATCACTGGCCAAAGTACTACTTACCGAGGTGCCACCTATCACTGGTCAACACAACTTACCAAAAAGTAAATCATAAGCGTACCACCTATCACGGGTCAGTACAGTTTACCGAGGTGCCACCTATCACGGGTCAGCATAATTTACCAAATGAAATGCATGAGCATACACTAACTCCATTCACAACAAGCGTTAAGTAAATGCAGATATTAAAAGATTCCCCATTTTTAATACTCATTTACTTAACCGATTTTCACACCAAAACATTAAGCAAACAGACATATTAAGAGATTCCCCATTCTTAATATACTTTTGACTTAAACGATTTCCACAACAAAACATTCAGTAAACAAGTCATTAAGAGATTCCCCATTCTTAATACTCATTTCACTAAAACCATTTTCAAAAACAAACATTAAGTAACCAAGACATTAAGAGATTCCCCATTCTTAACGCCCAGTTAACTTAAACGATTTTCAAACAACATTAAGTAACTAAGACATTAAGAGATTCCCCATTCTTAACGCCCAGTTAACTTAAACGATTTTCACAAACTCACATTAAGTAAACAAGACATTAAGAGATTCCCCATTCTTAATACTCGTTTAACTTAATGGTTTTCAAATTCCACACAAAACCAACTTTCACATTCAATCCATACTTCACCCCAAATCATTTTCCACACAAACCACACAAAACAAACTCAAACATACTTTCACATTCAATCCATAATTCACACCAAATCATTTTCCACACAGACCACACAAAACACATCTCAAGTTTCATCAGTATTAACTAAGAACACATCAAAAAGAACGAACACAAATCAACACAAGTTTCATTCACTCAAAATCATACATAAATGAGTTTAAATTCATTTTCCATGAAGCATTCATCAATATAACCAAAACCAAACTCTAAGATTTTACCCGTAAAGCCTTAGATTCATTTTCCCCCAAATCAACACTTCAATCCTAACAAAATCTTTTCCACACAACTACAGATAAGGCCCTAAATGCAAACTAAAAGTTTGGAAGGAGCCTTTACCTTCACTTTAGCTTTTTCGTTCAATTACGGTACCGTTCGCAAATCCGGTAAAATCTCCGCTCGCAACGCTGCTTCCAAAGTTAGCTCACTAGCACCGTAGTGTAGTGGTGAGCAACTTTCCCTTCTATCACTTCTTGAAACGACGCTTAGATCTAGATGAAACGGGGAGATTTGAGTTTGAATCCCTAATACCGTTTTTCTCCGGTTTCGAATCAAAGAGGAAGAGTGAAGTTGAGAAATCCTTGTCCTATCACCCACTATCAGTTGCGAACTCAAGGGAAAGAAAAGAAATCAAAAACGAGCAACAATGGAGGAAGGGAGAAGAAGGAGGTTATTGCGCAGAGGAAGAAGAAGGGAAAATTTTTACTTTCTCTCCTTTCTCTTTCTTTCCTTGGTTTTTCTTTTCTTTCTTTTTCTTTCCTTCCCATTTCTTTATATATAAACATATATATATATATATATATTAATAATAATTAACAAATATCTCCAAAACTTTAGATATTTATTAAATTACCCTTTCACCCGTAACGCATTAAACTCTTCGCAAAAGATTCGCCGCAGTTAATTTAATTTATTTATCGACGAGTAATTCTAATTGGTATCAAAATATCTTCTTGTTCATATAAACTCCAAAATATTAATAACTTTGGCTAAAAAGCCTCCGGGTTCAACACCAAAATACATAAAGTACACTTTAAAATTATGGGTCTTACATCACCGAGGGTGTTTAGTTGTTTTGTAAAGTGATCAGACTAGGTTGACACAGAGGAAACAAATGTCTTTCTTTTGGGTTGCTTTTATTTTTAAACTGGAAGACTGTACCACATTTGTTATGTAAATATTTTGAATTCATATTTTGAGAACTTTTTCCGTTGCTTGTAAATTATAATGACTTAATTATTTATCCAAAGGTGTTACCTTATTTATTTCTCTGTTTTATTTTAATTTCTTTTGAAAAAAATAATACACCCTCGCTTTGAAAAACGAGGTGTTACAATATAGGTAGGGCCTGACAAGCCTAGTGATTCTGGGGAAGTACAACTGAATGAGCCTGATTGTGGTGGTCTGCTGTCGAGCCTTAAGGCAAGATTGTTAGACCTTGGAGGTATTCGGCTGGGGAATTCCTAGGTGACTTGGAGGTAGCACTCCAAATGTTGGGAGCTACCACGCAACACACGTTTACCTCGACTATCACGTATATGTGTCTCGGGTTGAGTTGAGGGGATCTATGAGGATAGGGCCAATTTGAATTGTCCATCCACCGGGATGGTGGCATAGTATCAAGCCTCCTAACCAAGTACTTCAGAGTTAGAATGGTACCATATTGTGAAGTAGAGTCTAAGTTCATGCATAGCTTTGCATTTTATTGTAATTGTTATGTTGTTATTAATATGTATCGTGTGTGATTATAATTTCTCTTAGACAATTTGATGTTACAGTGAAATCTATTGATTTTCCTTGAGTGATTTTGACCTTTGAATGTGATATTTTCTTGATTGAATATTTGTGTAATGATACGGTCCTATTATGATTGTTTGCGTGTTCTTCTTACTTGTATTATACTGTCATCATGATTTCGAAACTCACCTCCTTCGTTGTTTGTGTTTGACTGGTTGGGCCCTGCGTTTGTAAAATCACAGTTATTACAGGTTAATGAGTCTTGAAGTTCAAATTTGGGAGGAACCCCGCTCTGATAGGTGATACCGGGAATAAGAGTTTTAATTTGTATTTTAGTTATTTAATTAAAATAGAAATTTTGTATGAAAACCTTAGAAGTACTAGTAAGTTTTTAAAATTAAATCAAGTAGTTATACTTAAATCAAGCTTATCGAGATTGCACTATTTTAATGGATAAAATAAATTTAAAGTGTTTTTATTTCTATTTTTGAAAAACGTGATATCCTAAATTAAATAAGAAGTTTTTAATTCCTTGAAAATATATTTTTATTTATCCACTGCAAATTTTGTAGAAATATGATATAAATTATTATATATATTATTATGAGATTTAGGGTGTTACACGGTCACTGAGATAAACGAACTAATAGTCTATTTTAAACCTTTCTTATCCTTTAAATTCATGCACACTTGCAACCCTCAAATTTATAACTCTTGATATATAACAATAATTTTGACATGCCGCTAGAACGATGAGTATAACATGTGAAAGAAAGTTAAAAAAAAATTATTTTTATTTTTTTGCCAAATGTTGCCTTATTGAAGTAAATGTTACAATATATTTTTTTTCATCTTTATAATTTTCAAAACAATAATTAAATTACTATTAGTTAATAAGGTGCAAAACAATAATCAAAATAATAAAAATAAAGAAGAAAACAA
Source organism: Cicer bijugum (assembly GCA_037974875.1). Classification (NCBI taxonomy): domain Eukaryota; kingdom Viridiplantae; phylum Streptophyta; class Magnoliopsida; order Fabales; family Fabaceae; genus Cicer; species Cicer bijugum. The sequence goes on along the minus strand of JBBPBT010000958.1, from coordinate 1,152,802 downwards.
AATAATACACTATTATTATATCACTATTAGTTAATATAAATATGATAATGTAGACCAATATATGAAAAAGTAAAAGACAATAAAATTATTTTAGTTTTTATTTTACTTTAATATTTACAGTCATATATTTTTAATAAACAAAAATAGTTATGATAAATGTTAATCGTTTGACTGAAGTGTATATTGTGGATAAATTTTTACAATTTACTTTAAAAAAAAAAACTTCATAAATACTAAGGAAAGTTTTATTGTCCTTCATAAAAATTAAGGAAACTTCATAAAAACTTCATAGATGGAAACCATTACATTTTGAAAAAAATAAGAAATCATCTTATTTATTATGGAATTTTGCTAGAGTTATACTGGATATGGCATGATGATTTATTAAACATGACAAATGTATTAGTATGCTACTATGTCATGTTACATATGTTGAACATTGTAACATAATTGATTCATGGATGCTAGTATGTAATTTTTTACAAATTACTATTGATTGTGTTTTTTTATATTCGTATGATAAACAATTATAAGTTGTTATTGATTGTATTTTTTAATGTTCATGTGATAAAAAAAAAATAGGATTCAGTCGATATTGATTTTTTTTTTCTTCCAGATATTTGATGACTCGAGATCATTTCATCCCAATCAAATTAAAGAAGGTCAAAAATATTGTGTGGATTTTATTTTGGAATTAATTGAAGGAAATGACAATGCTAATATATGTTTATTGAATATTGCTACATTGTGATTTTCTAATTTTGTTAATTGACATCTAAATTTTTTTTCGTCTTATCAAGATTAGTC
>JBBPBT010000958.1:1107152-1125858 GCA_037974875.1 Cicer bijugum | reverse complement strand
CGAATGAGAAGGTATAGTTACAAGCTATATAAAAAAAAATGAAAAAAATATGAGAGCACCAAAACAATATATATATATATATATATATATATATATATATATATATATATATATATATATATATATATATATATATATATATATATATATATATATAGCCTCACCATAACTAAACAATATGCTTTCACTACTATAACCCATCACACTAAACCAATTCCTAATACATTGAAGCTCTTCTCACCTTAACAAACACCATTCCCTTCATGAATTCAAATATATAATTTATTTTGATATAATTAATTCAAATATATTTTTATAGAGGTCCAATTGTATAATTGATTTATTTTATTTAATTTGGTTTAATCACACAGAATAACAAATAATTTAATAACTGGACTAATAATTTAATATCTTCATCAAACTCTACTCACAATCAATTAATTTAATAACTGGACTAATAATTTAATATCTTCATCAAACTCTACTCACAATCAATTCATATAAAGATGTATAATTTGTCTAAGCCTATTTTCTTATATTTTGACAGAAATTTGACCATACGTGACAGATAGACAAATATTATAAATTTAAATTTAATCATATCTTTGAAATACTTGTCAAAAAAATAAAAATTTAATATAAAAACATCACATTTTTAATATTTTAAAAAATTGAATAAACAACTCTCAAAAATAAGTTTTGTTTGTGTTTATTTAACAAGTGTTATGTTTGACCATTTGAATTATACAATTAATAACTAACGAAGACGAGAAAATAGAATTTAACAAAACAGTACTATATCATAGGTGTGAAATATTGTTGGTTTAAAATTTGTTGGGCAATAAGTGAGTCCAACTCAAACTAATTATATCAAAATTTTTAAACTGAGCTAGTGGCTCAATTGATAGTGGGAACTGTGTGGAGGCGGTACTTATCCCCCAGGTACCGAGCTCGAATCCCACGGAAGGCAAAAACTCGCTATTTTCAATTGAGTGGTTAGGGGGGGCGAGAAGGTCGTGAGGTAGCATCGCCGGTAACGGGAATGGCCGGGGTGTTACAATACCTGTTATAAACCATACCTGTTATAGACCATACCTATTAGTTACCCACCTCGACACACAAAAACAAACATCATGTTTCGTATCTACCTCCTATGTTGCTCCTGTTGAGACAAAATCTCAATTTAACGTTTTGATGAAAACAAACAAAAAGTAAATTAAGAATGTTAATTATGATTCTAAATGTTATGTTAATTTAACTTGTGCTTTTGAGTGAATTTAATTAAGAGCAGAATCAAACAAAGCGAAGAAAACAACAACAAGAACATTAAAATAGAGAAAAATCTCTAGCTTCAAAAAAGTTCATCACAGCATGTTGATCAAACTTTTTCTATCTCTTTAACAAAGAGTCTGCCCTATAAATTTATTCATATCTAATCAGTATATGGCAAGGAATAAGTAGGATTCATCCAAGCTCAAAAAGGTTATCCGATCTCTAAAATAAAAGGACTCAAAATCAGACAAAAATCAAGACAGTTTGCAACGTCAAAAATCAAACTGTCAAGAAAGTTTGATCAACTTTGACATATGACAAGACAATTGCAAAGGACATCCATAATGATTAAAACGGGAACTCCAGATTGATTATTGAAGCTCAAGAAAGTTCAAACTGACAGACCCAGATCGTTAATCAATCTTCGTTTTTCTGCATAATTACAACAGTTATGCATTCTCTTATGCAATGGCTTATAATTCTTCTCCAAACTCATCTGGCTACATTCAAGACTCAAGATCAAGACTGTACCATCCAAGAACAAGGGAGAAACGTCAAAGCATTTTTCTAAAAAGGACAGAACTGCTTTAAATGTTAAACTAGAAAAGTCAAAAAGCAGTTTTCAAAGCTGGATTATTTTTAATCTGATATATTGGCTTCAGTCAAACTATAGAGCACTACCAACATCTCTTTTTGACCTTCATTAAAGGCCTCTAATGCCTATAAATAGAAGCCCAATATCCAGGATCAAAGTAAGAAAATCAAGTGCTGTAAAATTCCACAAATCAATCACATACACATACTTGAAGATTCTAAAATTTTGCAAAGAAGAAGCATATCTATTTTCTTATATTAGATTGCATAATTATCAGTAAATCCTTTGTAAATAATCAATTCTCAAACAAGAGTTGAGATATCTCAGATTCTGTCAAAAACAATCTTATTGTAAAATCTCAAACTATAAGAGTTTGTTTAGATTGTATTGAATCATATCAAAGTTAGATAGGTGTTGTTGTTGCTTTTTGGGTGGAAAGTAATAAAGATTGAAATAGATAAAGGTTGATCTAGACTAGGTGCTGTAAAATCCAGAAGGTTATTTGTTTTAAACACTTAGTGGAAAATCTCACGGTTGTGAGGACTAGACGTAACCCAAGTTGGGTGAACCAAGATATATCATTGTGATATCTCTTCCCTTATCTATTTACTTTTAGTTTGATTGATTATCAAGTTAAATACATAAACTGAATTATTGATTTTAGCTAACCAAGAACGCTATCTATTTTCTGGTTAAAACCAAGAATGTTCTCCGTTTGCTGTTTTCACAACCAAGATCAATCTTGAGTTATTTTCTTATGTTTTTAACAGAAATTTTTAAAAGGTGCATTTACAATTCAAACCCCCATTTCTTGTAAATTGACATTGTTACTTCAACTCCTTCATCAACCATCACCACCACATCAAACAAATTCATCACACTCACAAAATTAATCAACACTCTTCAAGAAGAACAACAACGTGTACTACAATGATAGGTTCTGTTCTTTTGACACTTTTTCTTCCTTGTATATGCATGAGTGCTATATTCGCTCTCTATAAAATTGAATAAACAACTCTCAAAAATAAGTTTTGTTTGTGTTTATCTATCAAGTGTTTTGTTTGACCATTTGAATTATACTATTAATAACTAACAAAGACGAGAAAGTAGAATTTAACAAAGTAGTACTATATCATACACAGGTTTCTATATATTTACTGAAATACAACTATGAGTTGTTGTCTTTATGTTGTAAAAAAAAAAATTTATAAAGTTTTGGAACAAAATTCTGCTTGGAGACCAAAACTGGGGAGAACAAAATGGGGAGACTACTTTCGCGATTCAGCTTAAATAAAGGGACCAAAATTGCAATTAAACCAATTTTAAAGAAAAACAAATATTATTTTCCAGATGATTGGACAAGATAAAATTTTAAGTTTCAAAAATTGATATGACATATAAAATTAATTACGTATTGAAATCAAATCATAAATGGTGAAATCCGTATCATTCAATACAAAAAAGTTATAAATACTCGTTATAAATACTTTCTTTACATTTTATTAATGGAATATAATTATATAAATATAACCATTATTAAAATAATATAATAAAATAAATAAATTTTGTAACATAGTCTATAATAATATTTAGTTTCATGAAAACTAACCCATGTTTTCCAATTTCCACGATTTCTTCACCCACTAAGGGCTTATCTCAAAGTTTTGTTTTAATATTAACCGTCAGATTTCTTCTATGGCCTTGATTTGGAAGTAAATTGAGGGGTTTGTTTATAAGTAGACCAGGTGGTGGAGATATTACAACATAGTATACATCATACCAATTTGTCCATTGTCTTGTTGTCTGAACAATGTCAAAAGTAGGAAGAATGAAGTTGGGTTCACAAGGAATGGAAGTGTCATTGCAAGGACTTGGTTGTATGAGCATGTCTGCTTTCTATGGTCCTCCTAAGCCTGAAATTGACATGATTTCTCTCATCCATCATGCCATTCAATCTGGTGTCACTTTTCTTGATACCTCTGATATCTATGGTCCTCACACCAATGAATTACTTCTTGGAAAGGTTCACACTTTCTATTACCCTTTTAGTTTTTCTTTTAATTGCCCCTCTTGAAAATTTCTGGGTATTTCAATTTGGTTTTGTTGCATCATGTTTTTTTGAACTGAAATTGAATTTTGATTGAATTGATTATGTTGAATTGATTTTGACTAAAAGTGAGTTGAAGATGAAGTGATTTATTTTTGGATAGATTCGTGTGGACGTGAATTAAATGATAAATTCAAGGCTAAAAATCAATTCTTGAATAAAAAGTTATAAGAGGTTCATATGTGCATAGTTTTTCTTTTGATTACTTACTTGTGTTGATTTAATGTGAAAATTTCAGGGTATGCACTTATGTGATATTGAAATTTGGTTTTTTGTTGAATCTTGTGCTATGAACATATATGAAATTAATATCTATAGTATATAATCTGATTTTGAAAAAGTGTGAAAATTATGGAACAAGCTTTGAAGGGAGGGGTAAGAGAGAATGTTGAATTGGCTACGAAATTTGGAATCAAATTTTCGGAAGGGAAAGTTGAGGTCTCTGGTGATCCATCATATGTGAGAGCTGCATGTGAGGATAGCTTGATATTGATTGCATTGATCTCTATTATCAGCACCGCATTGATAGTCGTCTACCAATTGAAATCACGGTTTGATCCTTTTAATTTCTCTCTGATTTTATTTTAATTAACATTCACTAGCATTTAATTAGATTTTTCTCTGACCCTTAGGGCTGTTAGGATTGGCTTATTTGAGTTTATCTACTAGCATAAGCACTTTCTACATAAGCATTTATATATGCTATATGTGCTTAATTAAGTTATTTATCCCAACAAGCATTTGGTTTTTGAGTACTATTGACATGACTAAAATACGTGACTACTTGCTTCAAAATGCTTTGATTGGAATAACTGAACCTACCATGTGCTTTACAACAACATATAATGATATCAATCTAAAAGGACAATTTGGGACTTTCTACATTTTTCGGTTTTGTTTGTAAGATTGGGGAGCTAAAAAAACTTGTGGAAGAGGGAAAAATAAAATATATTGGTTTGTCGGAGGCCTCAGCTTCAACAATCAGAAGAGCACATGCTATTCATCCAATAACAGTTGTGCAGTTGGAGTGGTCACTTTGGTCAAGAGATGTAGAAGAAGAAATAATTCCAACTTGCAGGTATAATTTAGCCAACCCAAACTCCCTACCGTCAAAATATTTTGTATTCACACAGTCAAAATATCTGTAGTCATTCGATCAAAATCATATTAACTAGATTCAAGTTTAGTATTTTATACTATAAAATAAAATAAAAATTGTATTATTTTAAATCATCTGATATCCATGGTTACCGACAGATCTTGACAAACATTATCTTAGTTTTATTGTCTAGCATTTCTCTTTTCTGTACTTTGATAAAATTGCATTGATTTGAAGTCTACCTTTTTAAGTTATTATGATTTTCTTTCTTAGGGAACTTGGAATTGGAATTGTTGCATATAGTCATCTTCGGAGAGGATTCTTTTCATCAGGAACAAAGTTTCTTGAGAACTTAACACAGGACGACTATCGAAAGGTTTCTGTAAAGCACACTTTTACACAAATTCATGTCAACTACTTTTTCATTTTGTTAATCAACCTACCTAGTACCATTGCTTCAGAACCATGGATTAATTTAATTAGTGTTACATTAATGATGATCATATTAATATTTTTTAAATTATGTATGCTTTTTTTTTTTCTATAGTGATATTCATTACATAATAATAGTGTTTACTGACTGAACCACTTATTTTAATTTTGTGAAATGTGTGTGGTTATTGTATTTAGTTGACTATAGTTCAAAATATATAGTTGTGGTAAATTGAGTTCACTTCTTTTCTTCCATAGAGCAGTTTGGGAATAGGCACATTAGTAATGGATGGCACTGTAAATTGCTGCTGGTATTTACAATTCAAATCTCTAAGATAAAAACAATTTGGAAATATGTATGAGTTGTCAAACATAGGTCATATAGTGTCGGACACAGGGATATATGTGCCTAATTCCAGAGGTGTTTGTTTGTGCTTTGATTCCTTTCACTTCCCCTAGTTAACCTCTCAGTCCTACATTGATATATGAAAACTACAAAAAGATATCGGAATTTCGATTCCGTGCAGTCACAAGTGGTGACTATACAAGCTCAGTTCTAGTTTTAACACCAGAATTTTATAATTAACAAAAATAAAAAAATTTCTTGAGATTTGAACTGTCAAATCAAGATCAGACTTCTCCTAGGTGCTGACTGCGCCTAATCCAATTTCAAAGATATTTGATGACCAACGAAAGTTTTAAAGAAAAATTAAAGATAGATGATTCGTGAATAAAAATATTGGATGGTTTCAAAAGAATGAAAATATGATGTATTTTTCTTTATTTGGATCCTTTACATCATGCATTATATATTTAACACAAGTTCCTTGTGGTGACTCAGAAATACGATGGAACGAGAATTTTATATGATAAAACTGCACTATTTGTTTGTCTGTGCATTATTATCCTGCTAGTTCATCAAATACTTAATGGAGATAGGATATGATAGTTTATCCTATGATGTCTCTTTATACTGACCACCAAACAGGTCCTTATTATAAAAAGTAAATTAGCGTCCATATTCTATCTTTTAAGCACGCTTGTAAATATGTTGCAGAGTTTGCCTAGATTTCAACCTAAAAACCTGCAGCAGAATCAGACTCTATTTGATAAGGTCAACGAATTGGCTGCATAAAAAGGATGTACTCCATCTCAGCTGGCACTGGCTTGGCTTCATCACCAAGGGAACGACGTGTGTCCGATACCAGGCACGACCAAAATCGAGAACTTGAATCAAAACATTGGTGCTTTATCTGTCAAACTAACACTAGAAGAAATGACAAAAATTGAGTCCTTAGCATATTTTGTGAAGGGTGATAGATATATGCAGGGTGTAAGAACATGGAAGGAATCAGATACTCCACCACTCTCTTCTTGGAAAGCTGCATAATTAAGTGATTTTACTTAGTTAATGCTCATACTAGAGTTGCTTTGGTATTTGCTGACGTTACCTTGTGAAATAAATGAATATGATAAGCTTGCCTTCCCTTCTGAATGAATTTGGCTGTATAAAGTTTACACTATAAACCTTTATAAATAATAGAATTTGATATTGAAAAATTTTACAGTCTTATTCCACTTTTCTATAGAAATGATTATTGCGTGGAAAAAATTCGAATTCATATCCCACGCTTCATCTAAAATTTTGTGATTATAGAAACTCGTTAGTGGAGAGAAGAATCGAAGAGTGATCTAATGAACATGTAATTAAATTCCTAAAGTTGTGATTAGAATCGTATTGAGTTTTTGATTCGTGCGAAGGTTTAAATTTTTTACTGGTATTGAATATATAGTAATATTAGGCACGTGCTTGTAAGTAAGTGAGTAGTCAAATTAAAATAATTTGAGGAACAAGACGAATTATATCACATAAAAGTATTTTGGATGCAAATAATTGTCATGATAAAAACAATTTAAAAGAAAGGGTATCGAATATTACTTTTTGTGTAGACTCCTAATTCATTTTTCAAAGAGTAGGCAGACCTATAATTATATACTACTTTTTGTCCTCTTTATTTCTTGAGATAATAGAGTTTCATGAGTTGGATGGTGATGGGATTAGAGGATATGAGTTCTACTTATAGATTTTTTATTAAAAAAATTAGTGTGAGAAGATTTATGCTGAGTTCAACGTAGGGACCACCTTACGGTTTGTTGATCACTTGCAAATAAATGTATATTTACCTCTCTAATAACACTTGCAACATGTGAGTCCAACTGAAAAATAGATCACAAGTTAAATTGGAAAATACATTTATCATCTCAATCAAATGCTTTTGGGTGTTATTAAATTACACTCTATAATGTGAATTAAGGACATAATGGGTGTTATTAATTGCTTTTGTTATTAAGGACATAATGTGAATTATACTCTATAATGAGGGTTATTAATTTAGACTCAGTCAAATGCTTTTGTTCTAAATGAATATTGCAACAAGATGAAAAATCAAACAAACATTGCACTAACACGACAAATCAATCGTCAATTTGGGACGAAAAGATCACGTAAAAAAAACACGAAATAAAAACTTTTTTTGTTGTCGTAAAAACCACTCATTTAAATTAAAATAGAGGAAAATGAAGCATATGTGATTCTAAGTCAAAAATAATTCAAAATCACCCATTTTTCGAAATAAAAAAGGGTTTAGTGTATAGGACTTATTTAATAGAAGGCTCGTGGCATTTTGGATCCCAATCAACTAATAAATATTAATATATATTTGATTTCATTTTTTCTGGATAAATTAAAATTAATTTTAAAAATGTTGAATTGATTTCGACTCTTTGAGTATTTGTGAATATAATTGATTCTACTTTTAAAATTGTTTATAGTTAAAATTTATAATTTTTGAATTTAAAAATAAATTTTATAATAAATTTATTGTTAAATTTATTTTTATTTCAAATAATTTAATATGAATTATTTTACATTTAATTATTTTAAACAAAAATTAATTTTAATCGTGAGAGAAGCAACAAGAAGCTAAAAGTAAGAAACAAAGCACAAGAAGACAAAAGTTTGGAGATGAAAAATAGATGGTGGTTTTGGTGCAATTTGAGAATCAGAAATAAGATATTGTGGGATGTCACATTAAGCTGAATCTTATGAAACCATGGAAAAGAGAGAAAAAAATTGGTTTAAGAATACCACTTTGTATAGGGGAGGTGGGATTAAAACTGCCGCTGTTTTCTCACTTGTATTCATTTTCTGGCACACTAGTTTTGTCCTTTGTGTTTCTCGGGTCTGCTTCACCAATGCCACTTTCTCTTCCAAATTTATTATCTAGCTAATTCTATAATCAGTACATAATATTATTAATACTACAAAATATTTGCGCATGAAAGAGAAAATATACAAAGATAGAAGTTTTGACCCATTACTAATTGAATAATTATATATATACATAGGAGAATCTCGATAATTATAATTTGTAAATGATGTCAGATGTTATTTGGAACAGCGGAATATATTCTTATTTTTTGAGAGAATATATACCCCCTACTTTTATACTAGTTTTTGTTTTATTATAGAAATGTTCCTTCTTCTTTAGTTTAGGGATAAATGTGAGGTTACACATACAAAATACAAAAAATAAAGTTTTTTCTATAAAATTGAAGAGCATTCAAAATACTATAAGAAATTTGTATTTTGGGGATTTTCTTAAAATTAAATACATTGTTTACTAAAAGTTTAGAAATGAAGACCAAAATTAAGAAGTTTGAATGAAGTGAAAACAAGAATTTAGATGTTTAATTGTTGTACTTTTTCTATTGTGTAAAGAATTTTAAAATATTTTTTTACAAGCTATTTTTTATTTGTAGGGACTAAATGAATGTTTACTCTAAAATAATTATTTTTAATTTTCTCAAAAATTTATATTCTTTTGATCTAAACAATAACATTGACTCATTTATTTAATTATTATTTTTTTGATTGGCATTGAAATATAGTAATATTAAGCATGTGCTTGTAAGTAAGTGAATAATAGAATTAAAATAATTTGAAGAACAAGACCAACCACGTTACATCAACGTATTTTGTATGAAAATAATTATTATGATAAAAACAATTGAAAACAAGGGTATCGAATATTAATCATTATAGATAATTTCAGAATGAATTTATAATTTTGTGCGGTGGTCCCTTATATATATTGTCTTTATTATTCGAGAGAATACATATTTCTGAGTTTGATGGTGATGAGATTAGTGAATCAGATTTCTACTTTGATTAACATTTTATATTTGAGTGTATACTCCTTCTATGTGGTTATTAATTTAACAATGTTATATTGTACAGGTTTCCATATATTTACTAAAATACAGCTCTGAATTGTTGTCTTTAAGTTGAAACCTGTAAAATATTGTTGGTTTAAAATTTGTTGGGCAATAAATGAGTCCAACTAAAACTGATTATATCAAAATTTTCAAATTAAATTCGCAAAGAAAAACAAATTAAAGAGTTACAAGTCTCAAACTTTTATAAACCATACTGGATACTTACTCACATCAACACACAAAAACAAACATCATGTTCTGTATCTACCTCCTATGTTGCTCCTTCACCAACCATCACCACCACATCAAACAAATTCATCACTCTCACAAAATTAATCAACACTCTTCAAGAAGAACAACAACGTGTACTACAATGAGGTGTGTTATCATTCAAGAGATCAATGCAATCAATATTAAGTCTCTTTAAGCTATCCTCACATGCAGCTGTCTCGATTCCAAATTTTGTAGCCAATTCAACATTCTCTCTTACCCATATTGACATGATTTCTCTCATCCATCATGCCATTCAATCTGGTGTTACTTTTCTTGATACCTCTGATATCTATGGTCCTCACACCAATGAACTACTTCTTGGAAAGGTTCACACTTTCTATTACCCTTATAGTTTTTCTTTTAATGGCCCCTCTTGAAAATTTCTGGGTATTTCAATTTGGTTTTGTTGCATCATGTTTTTTTGAACTGAAATTCAGTTTTGATTGAATTGATTATGTTGAACTGATTTTGACTAAAATTTAGTTGAAGATGAAGTGATTTATGTTTGGATAGATTCGTGTGGACATGAATTAAATGATAAATTCAATGCTAAAAATCAATTCTTGAATAAAAAGTTACAAATTTTAGCTTCAAGTCAGAATGGTTTCTATACGAGAACAACCAAGTATGTAAAAGTTGATTATAGACCTGTGGAACCAATTTTGGTTGGTGCAAAAGTAAAAGTAAACATAGGTTGATTTATATTTGGATCCATTTACAAAAAACAATAATTTTATCAATTTATGTTTGTATTATAATTGTTTTTGTGTGGTCATCTCATAAGGTAGTTGGATTATGAGTTTCACCACTTGGCTTTTAAGAACCAAAAAAAATTGTTTTTGTGTGTCTGTATGTCATTTTTAATATTTTGAGAATCTTTTCTATGTTAACACAGAAAGTATAAATTTTAGTATTTCGGTAGAATGACTTTGGGGTTAAAATAAATTTTGAAAGTTAGAATGAAAATATAATAAACTTGTGGTCAAATTATGTTTTATTAACCCAAACATAATTCTAAGAGGTTCATACGTGCATAGTTTTTCTTTTGATTACTTACCTGTGTTGATTTAATGTGAAAAATTCAGGGTATGCACTTTTGTAATATTGCAATTTGGTTTTTTGTTGAATCTTGGGCTATGAACATACATGAAGTTAATATCTATTGTATATAATTTGATTTCGAAAAAGTGTGAAAATTATGGAACAGGCTTTGAAGAGAGGGGTAAGAGGGAATGTTGAATTGGTACAAAATTTGGAATCAAATTTTCTGAAGGGAAAGTTGAGGCCTCTCGCGATCCATCATATGTGAGAGCTGCGAGGATAGCTTGAAGAGACTTATTGATTGCATTGATCTCTATTATCAGAACTGTATTGATAGTCGTCTAGCAATTGAAATCACAGTTTGATCCTTTTAATTTCTCTCTAATTTGATTTAACTAACATTCACTAGCATTTAATTAGATTTTTCTCTTACTCTTAGGGCTGTTAGAATTGGCTTATTTGAGTTTATCTACTACCATAAACACTTGTGAATTCTATTCGAGAGAGCTAATGGAAACCACTTATAACATATACATTAGTTGTTTTCAGTTAATTTCAATAAGCTCACTAGAATAACTTATATTAATCTTAAATGACAATGGTCATTCGATCAAAATCATATGGTCATTCGATCAAAATCATATGATATATATTATCTAGATTCAAGTTTAGTATTTTATACTATAAAATAAAATAAAAATAGTATTCTTTAAATCATCTAATATCCATGGCTACTGACAAATTTTGACAAACATTGTCTTAATTTTATTGTCTAGCATTTTTCTTTACTATAAATTGATAAAATTGCAATGATTTGAAGTCTACCTTTTTAAGTTATTATAATTTTGTTTCTTAGGGAACTTGGAATTGGAATTGTTGCATATAGTCCTCTTGGGAGAGGATTCTTTTCACCAGGAACAAAGTCGCTTGAGAACTTAACAACGATGACTACCGGAAGGTTTGTGGAAAGCACCCTTTTACACAAATTCATGTCAAGTACTTGTTCATTTTGTTAATTAACCTACCTAGTAGCATTGCTTCAGAACCATGGATTAATTTAGTTATTCTTAAATTAATGATGATCATATTAATATCTTTTAAATTATGAATGCTTTTTTTTTTACTATAGTGATATTCATTACACAATAATAGTGTTTACTGACTGAATCACAATACATTTACCTATTTAAATTTTGTGAAATGTGTGTGGTTATTGTATTGAGTTGACTATAGTTCAAAATAGATAGTTGTTGTAAATTGAGTCCACTTTTTTTCTTCCATAGAGCAATTTGGGAATAGGCACATCAGTAATGGATGACACTGTAAATTGCTGCTAGTATTTACAATTCAAAACTCTAAGATATAAACTGTTCGGAAATATGTATGAGTTGTCAAACACAGGTCATACTAGTTTCGAACACAGGGATATGCCTAATTCCAGAGGTGTGTGTTTGTGCTTTGTATCCTTTAACTTCCCCTAGTTAATCTCTCAGTCCTACATTGATTTATGAAAACTACAAAAGGATATCAGAATCTGGATTTCGGGCAGTCACAAGTGGTGACTATACAAGCTCAGTTCTAGTTTTAACACCAGAATTTTATAATTAACAAAAGTTAAAAATTTCTGAGATTTGAACTTTCAGATCAAGATCAGACTGCTCCTAGGTGCTGACTGCACATGACTGCACCAAATGTGAATGTACCTAATCCAATTTCAAAGATATTTGATGACCAACGAAATTTTTAAAGAAAAATTATAGATAGATGATTCGTGAATAAAAATATTGGATGGTTTGAATAGAAGGAAAATATTATGTATTTTTCTTCATTTGTATCCTTTACTTCATGCTGTTAAAACAAAATTGTAAAACTGAAGAAAACTGAATACGAAAGATGAATTAAAGAAAATCAAGAAGGGTTTCTCTCAAGAATGTATTATTAATTCTGTCACAATTGAATAGCACAACAGTTACTGATTTGTTAACTGAATTGCCTTGCAATTCAGCCCCAACCAATTAACTCTCTAACTGCCTCCCTATTGAAGACTAAGCTTCTGTTATTGATACTAACCATCCTAACTAATTAGTTAGGATTTATAGCTGGCACAACTCAACAACTAACTGAATCTATCAACCTAGAAATTAAGTTTAGTTCCTTCTTTCATTCACCTTTCTAATAGGAAGCCTTCATTTGCCATCATGTGATAACTCTTGGGAGCGAGCTTCCAAGATGTTGGAGGTTTTTCCGTCTTTTCCCCTTGAAGACAAGGTAGTTCTTTTAGCAAATTCTGTCGCAAATCAGCCAGTAAATCATCTCGTTGCTGGGCCAAGTGATTGACATCATCCAACTTTGATGGAATTGTGCAACTCTTAATCAACAACGGAGGGTCCCTTCCATATAAAGCTTTAAAAGGTGTCATTCCAGCAAAGATATTGTAGTTACTGTTAAACCAGAACTCAACCCAATGCAAACAATTCAACCAAGTCTTGGGCTTAGGCCCGACAAAGCACCTAAGATAGGTCTCTAAGCACCAATTTGCAACTTCTGTTTGACCATCCGTTTGAGGGTGATAAGAAGTGCTATGCTTAAGACTAGTTCCAGCCAATTTGAACATCTCCCTCCAAAAACTGCTGAGAAAAACCGCATCTCTATCCGATATAATTGTAGAAGGAAATCCATGAAGCTTCACCACTTCCATCACAAACAAAGCTGCTACCTCCTTAGCATTGTATGGATGCCCAAGAGGAAAGAAGTGAGCATACTTTGTAAGTCTATCAATGACTACAAAGATTGTATCCTTGCCTCTAACTCGTGGAAGGCCACCAACAAAATCCATAGAAATATCTTGCCACACTTGGCAAGGAATAGGCAACGGTTGCAGTAGTCTAGCCGGAGATAAAGTAGAGTACTTGTTCCTTTGACATACATCACACTCTTCAATAAACTTCTTGATATCTCGCCTCATGCCTTCCCAAAACAAGAAGCTAGAGACCCCTTTTAACGTTCTGAACAATCCTGAATGCCCTCCATAAGGAGAATCATGTCATTCAACCAAGATAAGTGGTATTTTGATAGAACCCTTAGGCAGCACCAATTTACCTTTATACAAAAGCCTTCCCTTCTTGAACTCATAACCAGAATGAGAAGTAGGAGAGACAATTAAATCCTGCACCAACTGCTGCAATATAGGATCTTGTTGCAATTCCTCATCCCAAGAATCATTATCTTCCACATGTAGAACTGAGAGGGCAGCATACATATCTCTCCTAGACAAGCTATCTGATGCAGTATTCTCCTTTCCTGGCTTGTATTGGATTTCAAAATCCAAACCAATGAGCTTGACAACCCTTTTAAATTGCTCAGCACTGAACAATCGTTGATCAGTCAAGAACTTAAGGCTCATTTGGTCAGTCTTCACAATGAAATGGTTACCCAAAAGGTAGTGTCTCCATTTGTTCACAGCCTGAGCCAAGGCCATAAGCTCCCTCTCATAAACATACCTTTGTTGAGCTCTCAAGGATAAGCCTTGACTCCAAAATGCAAGGGGTTTACCCTCCTGCATCAAAACAGCCCCCAACCCCTTACTAGAAGCATCAGTTTCGACTACAAAGACCTTAGTGAAATTAGGTACAGCCAACAAGGGAAGATCAACCATGGCTGTTTTCAAAGCCTGAAATGCAGATGTAGCTTCCTTAGTCCAACAAAACTTGTCTTTCTTCAAAAGCTCAGTTAAGGGTTTGGCTAATTTACCATAACCTTGGACAAAACGTCTATAATACTCTGTTAATCCAAGGAAACCTCTAAGACCCTTCACATCCGTAGGAATAGGCCAAGACGTCATGGTTGCGGTCTTGGACAGACAAGCTGCCACCCCTTCTCCAGAAATCACATGTCCCAAATACTCAAGGCTAGACTGTCCAAAGCTACATTTTTTCTTATTTGCCTTCAACCCATTCTGTATCAGCACTGCCAAGACTTGGTGGACATGAACAAGATGAGTTGACATATCCTTGCTATACACCAAAATGTCATCAAAAAAGACCAGGACAAACCTCCGGAGGAAAGTCTTCAAAACCTCATTCACGAGGGCTTGGAATGTGGAAGGAGCATTGGTGAGACCGAAAGGCATTACCAAGAACTCATAATGCCCCTCATGAGTTCGGAAAGTCGTCTTCTCTATATCATCTTCTTTCATTCGAATTTGATGATAGCCTGATTTTAAGTCAAACTTAGTGAATATTGTTGCTCCATCAAGTTCATCTAGCAACTCCTCAATGATAGGGATGGGGAATTTGTTAGGTATAGTAATTTTGTTGAGAGCCCTATAATCCACGCAAAAACGCCAACCCCCATCTTTCTCTTTGACCAAGATGATGGGACTAGAGTAAGGGCTAACACTCGGTCTTACAATGCCAGCCTCAAGCATTTCTGAAACCAACCGCTCTATCTCCGTTTTTTAATAGTGTGGATACTTATACGGTCGGAGATTAGGTATCTCAACCCCCTCCTTCAACTGAATTGCATGATCTAAGCTCCTTTGGGGTGGAAGACCTTGAGGACTCTCAAAAACCTCAGAATACTGCTGAAGAACCTCTGAAACAGCTTCAGGGATGATTGAAACCGCTGCTGGTTTCTGTTCTGCAGAATCGTATTGAATCAACAAGCCTTCCCCTTCTTCCTTCAAAATTTGCATGAAGGCTCCATAAAACAATTCAGTCTTAGTTAAGGACGGATCACCAACCAAAGTAATCAGCTTGCCATCTCTAGACAAGGTAAGCTCCAGCTTGCCAAAGTTGATTTTGACCTCTCCCGAACAAGAGAGCCAATCCAAACCCAACACCAAGTCCACCCCTTGCAGGGAGAACAAATAAAAGTCTTGCCTAATTTCCATCCCTTGCAAATGCAAAATCAACTTGGGACACCTTCCCTTACATTTCTCCCTATGACCATCCTCCAATTCCACAATGTAAGAAGGAGTATCTTCCACCAGCAAGCTCAGTGTCTGAACTATTTCATTAGAAATGAAGCTATGCGAAACTCCACAATCTATGAGCACCAAAACAGAGTGGTTTTGAACTATCCCTTGTATCTTCCAAGAATTTGTGGAAGTCAGCCTAGCCATTGAACAAAGAGGCAATTGTAGAGAATTGAAAGTTTCTACCTCATGAAAATCATCATTGATGTCCTCCTCGCCATCTTCTTCTAAAATAATCATATAAAAATTGATCCTCCGTGTGTTTGGCGCTCGTCTCTGCCAACTCCAGTCGTGTGCGCCATTCCACGCGCTCCTGTTCCCAAACACTTGAATTTCTCACCATGCTTCTTGTCTTCATGCAATGCATAGTAGAAGAAAGCGAACTAAGCGCACCAGATCGGTGCTCTGATACCAGTGTTAAAATAGAATTGTAAAACTGAAGAAAACTTAATAGAAAAGATGAATTAAAGAAAATCAAGAAGGGTTTCTCTCAAGAATGTATTAATAATTCTGTCACAATTGAATAACATAGCAGTTACAGATTTGTTAACTGAATTGCCCTGCAATTCAGCCCCAATCAATTAACTCTCTAACTGCCTCCCTATTGAAGACTAAGCTTCTGTTATTTATACTAACCATTCTAACTAATTAGTTAGGATTTACAGCTGGCACAACTCAGCAACCAACTGAATCTATCAACCTAGAAATTAAGTTTGGTTCCTTCTTTCATACACCTTTCTAATAGGAAGCCTTGCTTGACTAGCAATCCTATCACATGCATTATATATTTAACACAAGTTCTTTGTGGTGATTCAGAAATACGATGGAACGAGAATTTTATATGATCAAACTGCACTATTTGTTTGTTTGTGGATTAACTTGCTAGTTCATCAAATACTTAATTGAGATAGGATATGATAGTTTATCCTATCATGTCTGTGTATACTGACCACCAAACATGTCCTTATTATATAAAGTAAATTAGGGGAGTTTCCATATTCTGTCTTTTAAGCACACGTGTAAATATATTGCAGAGTTTGCCTAGATTTCAACCAGAAAACCTGCAGCAGAATCATACTCTATTTGATAAGGTCAATGAATTAGCTGCAAAGAACGGGTGTACTCCATCTCAGCTTGCACTGGCTTGGCTTCATCACCAAGGAAACGACGTGTGTCCGATACCAGGCACGGCCAAAATCGAGAACTTGAATCAAAACATTGTTGCTTTATCTTTCAAACTAACACCAAAAGAAATGACAAAAATTGAGTCCTTAGCAGATTCTGTTAAAGGTGATAAATATATGCAGGGCATAAGAACATGGAAG
This sequence comes from Cicer bijugum, assembly GCA_037974875.1. Classification (NCBI taxonomy): domain Eukaryota; kingdom Viridiplantae; phylum Streptophyta; class Magnoliopsida; order Fabales; family Fabaceae; genus Cicer; species Cicer bijugum. The sequence continues at coordinate 1,108,461 of JBBPBT010000958.1, read as the reverse complement.
GAATCTTATACTCCACCACTCTCTTCTTGGAAAGCTGCATAATTATGTGATTTTACTTAATTAATGCTCATCATACTAGTGTCCCTGTGGCATTTTCTGATGTTACCTTATGAAATAAATTAATATGAGCAGCATGCCTTCCCTTAGGAATGAACTTGGCTATATAAACCTATATATATATATATATATATATATATATATATATATATATATATATATATATATATATATATATAGAATTTGATGTTGAAAAGTTTTAAATCTTGTTCCTCTTTTCTCTAGAAATGATTATTGCATGGAAAAATTTCAAATTCATATCCCCACCCTTAAAATCAGTAGTGGAACTGTGGAGAGAAGAATTGGAGACTGATCTGATGAACCTGCAATCAAATTCCTCAAGTTGTGATTAGAATCGTATTAGTTTTTGATTTATGCGAAGGTTTAAATTTTTCAAAAGAAACTCACATTGATCTTGAACTATTTGCATACTATGATCATTGGTGAGGATGCAAATTTAGTGGCTTATATTTATGCTCCGCCAATTCTAAATAGATGTTACTTTAGAGTTTATGTTGTGAAAGTCTTAGCCACGGTTAAGTGAAATTGAAAAAACAATTAATGTATTTCGATTTATTTTTGTTAGAGATTAAAAAAAAGTCGTTTCATGTTTTTGTGAGAGAACAGATTTTCGCTTCACTTAAAAAATATATTTATGATAGACTCAAAAAAATTTATTGGAGTATATTTGATGCATTTCATTTATACATTCTTATACTGCAGTTTTTGGTATTGGAATTTGTTTTCTGCCAAATGTAGTTGATTTTTTTGCATTGTAACTTTTGAAAATCATAACAATTTACAGTTATTCTAACAACTCTATCGAAACACTAAACATAGGTCAATTAAGTCAACAAAAATTCTGAATTTTAAGATTCTTTAATAATTATGTTGTTTTACGGATATTGTCAAAATTTTAAAACCTTATTACCGATATTTTTTTAACAGAGTTAGAGTTTAGACATGTCACTTGTAGGATGTTAGAATCTTAGGATGAGTTTGCAGTTAATTTAGATCCCATAAAGTTGGAAGGATTAATATATATAGTTGTATATAAAAACTATCTAATTTATACAAAAAAACATCAATTTACTAAAATATTGGGAAAAAATAAACATAGTATATGCTCAATCTAATTATTTAAATTACTATTCACACGCAAAAATCATTAGCAGATACTCCTTCGGAAATCAAATGTAAACACAAAATATATATTTGATAAAATTTAGTATTTTATTTGAATTTTAAATCA
>JBBPBT010000958.1:1055023-1106803 GCA_037974875.1 Cicer bijugum | reverse complement strand
GAGTAAAAAATAACTCAATACTTTAGTCGAATTGTCTTTTACTTACAAAAGCATCTTTGATGTTTTTGTTATACCAACACAACATATAATCTATCATAGATTAATGTTTAAATTATTTGAAACTAATGATCGGTAATATGTCTCAAAAGTATAAATTTATGGTCTTCTTGCTTATAATTGAGACGATGATTTAATTGATGTCGGTTAAACAAATTTAATATAAAGACACATATTCGTTTTTAGTTTTTTTTATTCTATCAAATTAAATATCATTCAAGTCACTTTTTCGAATATCATAATACGGAGAATTATAAACTTCTACCTCTATAAAAATAATGTATATTATCATTAAAATTTTTAATCAATTTTAAGCATAAGTACATATCATTTACCTTTGAATTGTCTTTTCTTCTACCAACTTAGAAGTTAATATTTGAAAGGAAAAAAAATACATAGTGTACCAAACCAAAAAGGAGGAGAAAAAAGACCAAATACTTTGGTGATTGGTCACGTGCCCGAATGTTATTTGCGGAATTCACTTGTGATTCACTCTATGATGTTGATTATATATAAGTAAGACTAAATCATTGGCTCAAATTAAGTTAGCTAATGAAATTCAAACATCAAACTTATAAAATGAGAGAACAAAAACTTTATGTAAAGTAAAATTTCTCCAAAAGGAATTCCTTTGTACACATGGGATGTAAGTAAGGAGGAGCCCACTTCAAAATAGGATGATAATTATTTTTGACAACTTGTAGAAGATCAAAATTTAATTTTAGAACTCAATACTAATTAATTAAGAGTTTATGATTTGATGCATTATCGTTAATTAAACATCACTTTAAAAATAAATATAATTAAATATATAATTCAATGGTAAATGATAGGATATTAAATAAATTTCATGAAGAACATTAACAAGATAGTTGTTCACCTCAGGGAGCCTCAAACAGTGTGTTCACTATCCTTTGTATATGTGTTTAATTTGTTTTTCTGTTTTATCATGATATTAGTCCTTTTGTTAGTTGGTTTGATGCATGATTTAGGTACTGTAAGAAACACAAGAAGGTCGATATGAGAGTATTTATTAAATATCAGACAATATCTTGTATTTTAATTTGATTAGAGTGATTTAAAGCCTTTCAGACTTGATTCTTAATTAGGGATGACTTCTTCTTTGTTTGATTTTTAATTGCTCTTACAGGATATTAATTTTTGCCATTCAATCCATCTAAGGCCAGTTCAATCATTCCCATTTCAATGCTTTTGTTTCTATAATTCCTCTTACACTCTGAATGCAACATTTCTTGAAACAAATAGTAGCTTTTTTTGGCATTGATTTTTGCCCTTTTTCTTGACTCTCTTTTGCCTTTTTTGCTAAATCTATGACTGAACTAGCAAAGATTTCTTTATAGCATTAACTTGCTAGAAGGCTCTAGGTCTTCATTTTGTGATTTGAAGACCTATGCTTTCAAAATGTAGTATTAAATTAATTACTGCTATACCATAGAATCATACACACAAAGAGTAGATAAATAATAGTCTATTCAGGAATTGCTTTTTCAAAACATTTGGTTCATTTGTATACATATCAAGCACCTAATGACATAAAGCAGCATGTGGAGGCATGTTCTGATCCAAAGAAAGTAATATATGAATCTAATACAATATATATACTTTTTAAATTCCTTACTAAATGTTTTTATTTCATTACAGATTGATGCTCATGATGGTGGTGTTGATGACTTGGGATTTTCATATCCAAACAATAAGCTATGCTTTGTAACTTGTGGAGATGATAAGTTAATAAAGGTAACATATTTTTTTCCCAATCTATTGTAGATTATAGCTATATGAATGTATATCTTTAATTATTAATATTTGACGAGTGATACATATAGGTATGGGATTTGAATGGAAATAAGGTCATGTATCACCCTCTCTCTACATTTGAATTTTTATTTTGAGGCATTCTAGAATCTGTTGTAGTGAATGCTTGATTGATAAGTTATTGTGACATCAAATTCATGCAGTTTTGTTTTTCAACTTCGGTTGATGGCAAACTTACTACAGTGAGGTTTGATCAATCAAAAATTAATTATGGCCTAGCTTTTCATCCTAATTTCTTTCAGTATATACTGCCACATGAAAATGAAAAGCTTTCGCAAGTTGAATTATTGGTTATTGATGAAGAAGCTGCTATTCCACTACCTATGGTGAAGTATTTGCTTGGCCAATATTTGGTCTTCCTGTCTTCTACTGGTAATGGGTATGGATAGTGTTTGCCTTTGGCGAAACCTTATATATATATATATATATATATATATATATATATATATATATCAATTTTTAGTGATAAATTACCAATTCTTTTGATTACCCCTTTCGTTCCTCTTAGGTCAAGTTTAATGTATCAATTTGTTCATTTTGCTCTTGCAAAGTTATGAAGGAACTGGACGCTCGTTATCACTAAAACTTGTGCAGCAACTGCAAGAGCAAAGCCATATATCTGCTAAGAGCACAGAGGGCACCGGTACAATGCTTTTGACTTCTAAAATTCAATTTAAATAATTTCAGTACCATGTCATGCACTTTGCAGAATTGAAATACATACAGTTTGAGGGAATTATTAATTTCTCTGCTTTTCAATAATCCATGGTTTGATTGTAATAAAATACACCATCTAGATTTTAATGACTGATCACCGATGCAATGAGACTGGTAAGGGATAAAAGAGTATTTTATAGAGGATCTAGTTATGGTTTGCTTCAATACAAAACATCAAAGATCATCAAACATCAAAGCTTCTGCTTCTCGTAATCGTCAACCTGCTCTTTCCTTCGCTTTTGACAAATTCTCTCATCCTGAACATCAAAGATCTGCGGTATTCGATGCTCAATTTCTCTTTATTTATATTTTCGTCTCTTTATTTTATATACAGATCAATATTTTTATTGTAAAATAGGAAATTAATCAATTTGACTATTGAATCGTGTTATGTATATAAAATTTTAGATGATATAGAGATTTGAGCAAATGAAATATAAATTGTAGATTGAATATAATGAACGAATGAATGCATTGATGCAGAGTTTTGATGCTTATGGAAATGACAACACCAAGTCTGGTTTTTGGGGTGTATTGGCTCATAAAGCCAAATCAATTCTGGATGATAAAAATTCAGCTCCTCCTCCACAACATGACACCATGCCATTGCCACAAACACTCAAATCACACTCATTTAATACCTTTACTAGTCCTTTTTCAACTCAGGTGATTTTATTATTATGTTCTATGTAATTCAGGGATGTGATATGATATGATATGATATGATATGATATGAATCATGGTATAATATAATGTTGCATAAATATATGTTCAACTAATTTGTATGTTTTTGGTTTGACATGCTTATGATTTTGTTGGAATTAGATGCATATTTAGGAAGATTGCAAGTTTTATACTTATGATTTTGATTATAAGTCACTATTTGGATAAACATTTTAGCCAAGTACTTAATAGTTTAAATGCATATCATATAAGTGCTTATGTATATGCTATTTATGTAACAAAAGATAAAATAAAGTTGAACTATATAGCTTATTTTCATAAGCTCTCTCAAATAGTCGTTTAAGTGTTTATCTCAGTAGATAAAGTTCAAATAACCCAATCCAAACAAACCCTTAAGTCTTGTTTTGGCTCATTAGTGATGCTTGATGGAACTAAAATATGGGAGGGTTGAGATTTGTGATTGGAGTTTTAATCAGTGATTCTCTTCCACTTTGTCCTGTTGGTTCAATCAGTGATTCTCCTCTAGCCATCTAACTTGTCTCTAATAATGGCAAGTGAAGAACAAATTCCAACTGTACTCTAATAATCTTTTTGTGAATTTTATCTCTATCATAATATGATTTTAGTTTATTTTTCATAACATATTTTATTAGTTTTGTTCACTTTATTACATTCTGAAATGTTTTTACAAAATTGGTATATGTAATCGAATGCTATTGAAATTTAATGTTTGTTAAGCTATTTTTTTTACATTTATTACATTCTAATTCATGTAGAACCTCTCAGGTTGCGGTTATCCCAAATTGTAGCATTTTGGATGCTGTTGGCCAGAAAATGGCCAGCACTCCTGGAGTTAGTGACATCCTTTTCAATGTATTGGCTAAGGTTTGGAAATTATGTTCATCTTATTAGCATGACAAGATATTGCTTAGGTTAGTTTTTGTTGTTGTATATTTTGTTATTTCATTAAACTTGTTTATGATCAAACTTGTTATTAAACAGGCAAATATAAATGTCCGAGTTTTATATAGCACAAGGTTGTTTTGAGTATAATATTACTGTTATTGTTAAGCGAGAGGATTGTATAAAAGCTGGTTTTGGCTTCATCAGTTGCTGGTTTTGCTTGTCTTGGTTGGTAATATATTTTATACTGATTTTTTTTAAGCTTTCTTTCATTCATTAGTTATTATGAGTACCAAAACAAATTGGAATTCGTTAGTCGTTATCGGCTAGTACTTTTGTAGTTTTCAACCATTTCCCCAAATTACAAAACCATTGGCAAATTTGTCATTTCGGTACTCCTTTAAAGGAATCAAACATGGCATCTGATGCATACAAGGAGGCAGTCCTTCAGGCAGAAGAACATATCAAAGTAGGAGATATTTTCCAAATTGTATTAACTTAGAGATTTGAACGAAGAACATTCGCTGATCCATTTGAAGTCTATAGAGCATTGAGAGTTGTGAATCCAAGTCCATATATGACTTATTTGCAGGTTTATTTCTATATAACATATAAAAATACTTCATTTGGTAAAGTCAATGTTCATCTCTTTCATGTTTTGATGATGATCATGTTTTTTGTAAACAGGCTAGGGGATGTATTTTGGTTGCTTCTCGTCCAGAGATTCGTGCGCGTATTAAGAATGTATGTTTTTGTACATAGATTAGATTTTTAAATTAATTGATACTTCTTACTTGGTCACTTAAATGTTTATCACAAATCTTAATGGAAAAAATATTAGAAGTGAATAGTTATCATGATCTTGTCGTGAACCGAAGAAGATTGTGAACCGTCCATTGGCTGGGACATGTAAAAGGGGAGAGACTCTAGAAGAAGATGAAAAGTTATCAGCGCAGCTCCTGAAAATGCTGGTTGATTTGGGACACAATGACATTGGAAAGGTTTGTCATATACTTTCACTTTAACCCAGTTACATTATGTTCTTATGCAATAGTTTACGCTATTATTTTGTTTATTTAAAGAAATATTGCACTCTTAACAAAAATTATATTTGTAGGTCTCAAAAAGTGGTTCTGTTAAAGTTGAGAAGCTTATTAATGTTGAAAGATATTCCCATGTCTTGCATATAACCTCAACGGTGATAATCTTTTCTTTTTAGACAAGAAAATATTTATCAGATAAATTCAGCATATATCAATGGTTTGGCTCCTCCATGTCTTACATACTCTTCATGTATTTTTCAATTAATTATTATAAATCTGTGATGATTCTATTAAATAGTAACTATTTAATAGAATTAGTAAAATTATATTTTATTGTATGTTTCAATGGCATTAATTAATAAAAATACTAATAAATTAAAATTTTAAATTTAATTTACTGGTATTAATAATTTAGAATTACAATTAGAAGGGAGATAACATAAATTTAATAAGTTTTAGTGACGGACAATACTGTAGGAATAGACTAATTCTTTATTTATATTTATTTAGTTTTTAGTGACAATCATTATTGTAGGTAGAAATCAAAAAACATGTAGTGACAATCCTCAGAACATGTAGTGACAGTCCTCAAAGTGTAGCAGGACGCCCCTTTAAAGTTGACACTAAATTTGAGTGTCACTCAATGTATTATTGACTTTTATCTACAGTTTTAAACGTTTAGTGACACATTTTGTATGTCACGAGTGGTCAATTTTTTTGTAGTGTCATTAGGTTGATATTACATGAATAAAATTTATTGACTAATCCTATTTTTTTAAGAGGATTAATAATTAATCCTACTTATTGGCTTAGTAATCTTAAAACCAATTTTCTTTTAGTACAAAAAAATCTCTAAAGCAATTTGAGTTGCACAGTTTAACCAACTACCCACTCTAACACTAATAGCATACCCACTCCATTATCATTTATATTAACACACTTTACATCTCACATACCAAACTTGGATTGCAAATATTTTATTAATCCCCCACATAAATCATTCTAGCTTGCATACAAAGACAAACAAGAACCTAAATATAACCCCCTAATAATAGCCTCCCTATTCATATCTAGGCTACTATTTGGTCTATGAAACATTAGAAATATCTAAATTACGTACAACAACAACAACAAAAATTGAGTTTAAGAAGAAATGAGAAAGCATATAGAGAGATTAGTAGTTCTTCCTTTTTCTTTCAAGTGTGCTTCACATTCAAGTGTGGAATTAGGTGTACAAAAAGGATCAAAAAGAGATTCAAAAGACTCAACTATTTCAAGTAATTTCTCCTCTCTTGCTATCTACACCTACCTTTTTATGTTCATTAAATTATCTTTAATTCTTAGGTGATTGGAGTTATATGTGTAATTTGAAATATTTTGTTATGCAAGGAAGACAAGAAGGACAAGTGATCACAACCAAAATCAAAAGAAAAGGGTCTTCTGGATTTTTTGTTCTACCAAAGCCTAATGTAGCTAAAGGCATACAGCGATTGATCAAGGGTATCAAGAGTTTATCTCAATTATTTTGTGACTCTAACAACTTCTACTTTATTTTTATTTTATTTTTTATATTTTTGCATTTTCATGTTGGAAATTATGATTTTGTTTTTGTTTAACTTGTAAATGGAATTTTGGTTTCTTCCTATACATGATAGATAATCAAATTAAGAAACATATAATTCATTTTTTAAATGCATAGTTTATGCTAGGTGCATTATTTCCTTGTGATATATGATTTTCTTTGCTATTGGGTCTTTTTCGTTTTTATATGCATTATAATTATTTATTACTAAGGCTATATTTGGCAAAAAGTAATGGACGAAAGATAAACTAATCGGTAGCAATTGAGTTTATAGTAGATAGTATCAGTAGGTAAATTAAAAGTTGAATAAATTGATAAATACAAATAAATAAAACATATAAAATGATATTAGTGTATACAAAAGTAGTATAAGCTTAGTTTATATTTATATATATATATATATATATATATATATTTTACATTAACTCTACAAGTTTATATTTGTGTTACAGTGAAAGTGAAGTATGATTACACGTTTGTGTGAATTATTCTTACACAGCTATTTGTAATATATTGAATATTGTGTTAATTTAAATTTATTTATAGTTTATAAAGAGAATATGGAAGAGAAGGAGCCTGATATGGAAATTGGATATCCAACGGATGTGAATCACGTAACACATATTGGTTTTGATGGGTCAACCACCACAAATAATGTTAAGGGTTGGGACAATCTTAAGCCACCTGAATTACTCTCTTTATCTCCAATTACATTCAAGCAATTTGAATTGGCTATGACTACCCAAACTCACCAACCACTCATTCATTTATTCTTCCCCCAAATTGTGATTAAAATACTTATGGGACTCATTATTGTTCGCACATTAAGTCTCTTCTAATTGTAGATTAATGATCATATGGTTGATAATGTTGTATTTAGGAATTCACATGGTGCACAAAATAGAAATTCGTCAATATTTGTTACCTTTGTTATCTTGTTTGGGAATTTGGATTAACAATAGTCGACTCCAGTCGATACATTAGGATTTTTTTGTTAAAATCAGACAGTTTATATTTTAAGTGTGGATTTTAATTATTTTAAAATCTATAATTTGGATCGTATGATCTTAATCGGACAACTCTAATGTTTTTGATTGCATTGCAGTTAGAGGGAATCAATTGCAGTGAATCTCAGTCTTTTGTTCTGGTCGATTCTTGAGATTATCTATCAATTTCATTGTTTTTTCCAATGTGAAGCAGGAGTAACATTGGAAAAATCAATAAAAGTATATGATTTAGTCTACATCAAGTTTAAATTACATAGATAAACCAAGTCAATTTTTTTTTGGAAATTTGTTTAGCTATAAAATGGCAAGTTACAAATCATCGAAATTTGTTTAGCTATAAAATGACGTGTGTAGCACATTAAGCTTTACATTCGATTCGCCCCCACCAATCTATGTATATTGGATTCAAACGGGCAAGTTGGTGAATCACATTCAAGATACTTTAAAATCCTTGATGTGAATTTCACATTAACATCAAGTTTATTGATCAATGATAGTTTATATAATAAAGTTCCTTCATTTACTCTTGTGCACTATAAAAAAGAAGAAATGACTCAGAAATATTTTTGACAGAAATTTGACTCATGTAAACATGAAATTTGTTTTCTTCTTCTTTCTCTAAAGTGTTTCTATTTATAGAGAAATTCATAACAATTGGTGAAAGAAAACAACTCTTGAAAAAGTTTGTAACCCTTGATAACTTAACAAATGCATTGGCTTGATGGCTAATAGATACATTAAATCCAAACATTGCAATCACTTGACCAAACTATAATTAAGTTATCTTATTTTGCTATATTAATATAGCTAAAAGAGAATTCCAAATATATTTTAAAAATTTCCCTCATATCTTTCACCGGAGAAGAAATTGTGGCGGTGAGTGATGGTGATTAGATCCTATGATGTTATCCACATACAAGAAGAATTCATTTATTAATGGAATAAAAAGAGCCAAATTAATTTTGGTTGAAAATGTCATTTTCGTAGGGGATAAATTGTTTGTTTAGTTTTGACTACATTTGGAATTCTAGATGTTCGATTGATATGATCTTTGATTCATTGGAAAACTTAGAGAATTATCTACAATTTATGTTTTCCAGTCAAGAGTAGAAATCAACTTCTTTCTTGGTGGAAAATGAAATTAAAGTTGATGACATGATTATGATATGTTGGTTGAAGTTTTTATTTTGTTAAGTTAAATTAAAATAAATAGCAGGATGATTCATGATGTATGAGTGTTACCCGAGTGTACTACAAAAAAAGGTGTAGAAACACTTTATTAGTGTATAAGAAGTAACTCTTGATTTTTCTTGTTGAAGGTGACTCTTGAGTTGTGTTATTATTGTAACCACGTTTTCATTAATTCTAGACAAGGTCATTAGTGCAACCACTAGACAAGACAATAAGTGCAACCACGGGGAATGGATGTTAGTTTTTTGTGATATTTGTTTTACTTGTAGTAAGCCAAAGCAAGTCTTTCTTATATATAGGATGCAAATGGCATAATAAAAGGGAGATGATTTTGTTGAAAAATTACACATCTGTATTTGTGAGAGTTTTGTCTCTTTTTTATTCTGAATTGAACCATCTTTTTGATCTTATGAAGAAACCAGATTTCTTTGAATATGAGTTACCATTTCTAGATTCTAGGTTGTAGAGCCTTTGAGCTCAAACATTTTCATAAACAATATACAATTTTATTAATCTAAATTTTGAAATTCAATCATTATTGGTGACACAATTCGTAGCACAATATCAAGAATCCAATGGATACATGTATAAGCAATTGTACCTGAAATTTTAATCTAAATGAATCCATATGTTATCTCTGCTTAATCTTTCCAATAGTTCATTTTAAAAACCTTTTGCATCACCAATGTATACAACATTGAGTGGAATTTCAGCATTGAGGGTTCTATTCATCCAAGAGATTACCATGATATCGAACATTTCCCATGCTACAAAATATGAATCAGCATCATCATTAGGAATAAATAAATTTCAATTGATGAACCTTAATTTTTATTTTTTTTGGGATATGTAATTTGTTAGAGAGAGCTATAAACACTTCAATGTTTATGTTAATTGACTTAACGTTTTTGTACAATAAAATTATAAAATTGTTTTAAAGGAAATATATTTGAAGAATAGACATAGCAAATGAGATACACCCAATTTGAATGTTATTCTGGAAGAATTTTATGGTAACATCAGTCAAAGTTCTTCTAATACTTCGAATGAGTTGAATATTCATTGTTTAGTTTTTTTGAACCGACCAAAAGAAGACATTTCATTAACCATGGCACAACAAATGCCATAAATGTTATATGTGAATGTGTGCCTCAAATCATCTAACTAAAGTTGGTTAAACTTTAGTGGTTGTTATAACTACCTTTGGCCAAGTTAGTTAATATAGGTGGTTAGTTAGTTAGCTCTTGTATACTATAAATATTGCTGTAATATGGCCGCAGAGCAGTGAGTAGTAATGTGAAAAACAGAATATAAATAGAATTGTAGTGGTAATAACAATGGGTCTGTTGTTGTAATAGGAAGAGTGGAAAAACTAAGTGAGGCATATGCAATTCATGGCTCGTAGAAAATCAGAGAGAAAAGATTAAAGGGAGAAAAGAAAGATTGAGAGAAAGGCTAGTATTGATGGTTCATAAATAGTGAAAGATACTAGGAGTTCAATCTTGAGAAGGCTTTAATCTTGTAACATTCAATCATTCATAGTGGATTAATCTTGATTGCTTGCCCGTGACATAGGTCTCATCAATTTAGACTGAACACGTAAATTTTTGGTGTTAATCTTCCCTTATCCTTCTTTATTTTCGTTTGTATTGATAGAGAAAACTGCAGAAAGAAAAACTGTTTTATGCAAAACTGCAGAAAACGGAGAACGATAAACAGTCTCCGTTTTAGTTCTGCAGAAACACAAAACATTCTCCGTTTTTTGGTTTTTCTGGTTTTTTCTGGTTTTCTTGCTTTATGTTTTGTTGGTTAATCTAAGTTGCGGATCCCAATTATTGTTTTAACAATTGGCACCGTCTGTGGGGAAGGGAGCAACAATGGTTGGAACCACAAAATTCGACATTGAGAAGTTCAATGGATCAAACGACTTTGGTCTATGGAAGATAAAGATGCATGCTGTTTTGGTACAACAAGGGTTGGTGAATGCGTTGAAGGGTGAATCGGGTCTTCGTGCAACAATGACTGCACGAAAAAAGGAAGAACTGATTGAAAAAGCAAAGAGCACAATCATCTTGTGTCTTGGAGACAAAGCTTTGAGGAAGGTTGCAAGGGAACCAACAGCAGCAGCCTTATGGCATAAACTTGAGTCTCTCTACATGACTAAATCAATTTCAAACAAACTCTTCTTGAAACAGCAATTGTTCTCTTTTAAAATGGATGAAGAGAAACCAGTTACAATAAAACTTGCTGATTTTAACAAGATCCTTGATGATTTAGAGATTTTAGAAGTCAAGTTAGATGATGAAGACAAAGCTCTAATGTAGCTTAGAGCGTTGCCAAGTTCATATGAATATTTCAAGGATGCTATAATGTTTGGAAGAGAGCAAACAATTACTCTTGAAGAAGTGCAAGCCTCCATTCGGACAAAGGAAAGTTATCAAAGAATTGAGTTCAAGAATGACAGTCATGCTGAAATTCTGGATGTGGCCAGAGGAAGAATTGAATGGAAAGGATCAAATGGAAATAAGCATAGGTTCAATTCAAAATCAAAATCTGTCTTGGGATGTTCTTGAACAACAAAGGATATGAATTAATTATTCTGATATTTAGTCAAGGTGGAGAATTGTGGTGATATGTCTCAAATATATTATTTCATGGAAAGCATAAAGCTGGTACAATGGCAAACCAGCTGATTACTCAAATCTGAAAGTATTTGGTTCTTTAGCATTTGCTCACACAAGGCAAGATAAGTTGTATCCTAGAGCAATCAAATGTGTTTTCATTGGATATCCTAAAGGAGTAAAAGGTTACAAGTTGTGGAGAATTGACCAAGGTTTTCCCAAATGCATCATATCAAGAGATGTAGTGTTTGATGAAACGAGAATGCCTGTGATTGACAAAGAACAGTCTCCGTTTCAGTTCTGCAGAAACACAAAACATTCTCCGTTTCAGAAATGCAGAAATGAAGAACATTGCAGAAACGTAGAAGATGCCGTAAGACCCATAATTTTTAAGTGTACTTTATGTATTTTAATGGATTTTTGGTATTGAACTCAAGGGCTTTTTAGCCAAGTTATTAATATTTTGGAGTTTATATGATCACAAAGATATTTTGATGCCCGATTAAAATTACTCGTCGATAAATAAGTTAATTAACTGCGGTGAATCCTTTGCGAATAGTTTTATGTGTTTTGGGTAAAAGAGTAATTTAATAAATATCTAAAGAGTTGGAGATATTTGTTGAAAATAGTTAATATGTATATATAGAAAAGGAAAGGAAGATATTGGGAAGAAAAGAAAAAGAGAGAAAAGAAAAAGAATGAAAGGAAAAGAGAAGGAAAGAAAGAAACATTTTCCCTCCCTCTCCCTCTCTGCCGCGCACACCCATTCCTCCCCCTTCCTCCATTGTTGCTCGTTTTTGCTTTCTTTTCTTTCCTTGGAGTTCGAAATTGATAGTGGGTGATAGGACAAGGATTTCTCAACTTCACTCTTCATCTTTGATTCGAAAACGGAGAAAAACGGTATTAGGGATTCAAACTCAAATCTCCCCGTTTCATCTAGATCTAAGCGTTGTTTCAAGAAGTGATAGAAGGGAAAGTTGCTCACCACTACACTACGGTGCTAGTGAGCTAATTCTGGAAGCGGCGTTGCGAGCGGAGATTTTACCGGATTTGCTCACGGTACCGTAATGGAACGAAAAAACTAAAGTGAAGGTAAGGGCTCCTTCCAAACTTTTAGTTTGCATCTAGGGCCTTATCTGTAGTTGTGTGGAAAAGAATTTTGTTAGGGTTAGAGTATTGATTTGGGAAAATGTATCTAAGGCTTTATGGGTAAAATCTTAGAGCTAGGTTTTGGATATATTGATGAATGCTTCGTGGAAAATGAATTTAAACTCATTTATGTATGATTTTGAATGAATGAAACTTGTGTGTTTGAGTGGAGGATTGTGTTGATGTGTGTTCGTTGTTTTGACGTGTTCTAAATTGATAACTGATGAAACTTGAGATGTGTTTTGTGTGGTTTGTGTGGAAAATGATTTGGTGTGAATTATGGATTGAATGTGAAAGTATGTGTGAGTTTGTTTTGTGTGGTTTGTGTGGAAAATGATTTGGTGTGAATTATGGATTGAAATGTGAAAGTTGGTTTTGCGTGGAATTTGAAAACCATTAAGCTAAACGAGTATTAAGAATGGGGAATCTCTTAAAGTCTTGTTTACTTAATGTGAGTTTGTGAAAAATCGTTTAAGTTAACTGAGCGTTAAGAATGGGGAATCTCTTAATGTCTTAGTTACTTAATGTTGTTTGAAAATCGTTTAAGTTAACTGAGCGTTAAGAATGGGGAATCTCTTAATGTCTTGGTTACTTAATGTTTGTTGTAACACCCCGTTTTTCAAAGCGAGGGTGTATTTTTTTTTTCAAAAGAAATTAAAATAAAACAGAGATATAAATAAGGTAACACCTTTGAATAAATAATTAAGTCATTATAATTTACAAGCAGCGGAAAAAGTTCTCAAAATATGAATTCAAAATATTTATATAACAAAGGTGGTACAATCTTCCAGTTTAAAAATAAAAGCAACCCAAAAGAAAGACATCTGTTCCCTCTGTGTCAACCTAGTCTGATCATTTTACAACACAACTAAAACCCTGAATGATCTCGACGCGCCCCGTGAGATCCTCCTAACGTAGCTCCAATCAAGCATCCCCATCTACATTCCCATCCGTAGGGTACGAACCGGTAGGATCATCCTGGCTCTCATCTGAGGGCAAAGCCCAGATTTCCACAATAGTTGTAAAGGGTCACCAACCGAAATTAACAGTTAACACATAACATTTACTTTTCAATGCACAAATAACCTTTTCAACTTATCATGCATCTTAGAAGGGTTTTCCATATGCTAAAAGTTCATATCATGTTTGCCAAATAAAATTGAAATCAAAATAAAGTTCTCAATCCATCAAGAAATACATAACTAACCAAAACATTGAAAAATCAATGAGCAATCTGTTATCTAACTCAAAATAAGAATTTCTACTAAGCCAATCGATTTCCAAATCGATTTCCTGAAGGTTTTTTGTGAAATTTGAATTCTGGGCTTAATTCAATCGATTGGGCAATCAATTGACGGGATAGCTGAGCCACTGACTTAATGCCAATCGATTGGGCAATTGATTGGGCAATCGAGTGACAGCATAGCTGAGGCACTGACTTAATGCCAATCGATTTCCAAATCGATTTCTCTGCATATTCTTCCAAAAATTCATAAAATAACTCAATCACATACACACACCACTCCAAACCTTAACACTTAGCAATTCCCATACAATCACCACGTCATTATGAGTTTCGAAAACCTTTGTTACAACCTAACATACTATCACACAATTCCAAAACATAACTCTTAATACAATCAACAAAATCACATTTTGAATCAAGACACACTTACACTTAATTTCAAAACACAATACTTAACACTTATAACACAATACCCACATGGACAAAATGAACCAACAATTCACAATTTTCCAGGGTGTAGTCTCTCACGGACAAACACCTGTGCAGTCTCTCACGGACAAACACAATTCACCAGGGCGTAGTCTCTCACGGACAAACCCCTGTGCAGTCTCTCACGGACAAACACAATTCACCAAGAAACGTAAGTCGTAAGCGTACCACCTATCACGGGTCAGCACTGTTTACCGAGGTGCCACCTATCACGGGTCAACACAACATACCAAACGTAAATCGTAAACGTACCACCTATCACGGGTCCGTACAGCTTACCGAGGTGCCACCTATCACGGGTCAGCACGATTTACCAAACGTAAATCGTAAACGTACCACCTATCACGGGTCAGTACAGTTTACCGAGGTGCCACCTATCACGGGTCAGCACGATTTACCAAAAGAAAAAGCGTAAGTCGTAAGGGTACCACCTATCACGGGTCAACACTGCTTACCGAGGTGCCACCTATCACGGGTCAGCACAACTTACCAAACGTAAATCGTAAACGTACCACCTATCACGGGTCAGTACAGTTTACCGAGGTGCCACCTATCACGGGTCAGCACGATTTACCATAACAAACAATAAGTAACCAAGACATTAAGAGATTCCCCATTCTTAACGCCCAGTTAACTTAAACAATTTTCAAAACAACGTTAAGTAAATAAGTCTTTATGAGATTCCCCATTCTTAATACTTATTTAACTTAAACAATTTTCAAAACAAATATTAAGTAAACGAGACATTAAGAGATTCCCCATTCTTAATTCTCATTTAACTAAAACGATTTTCCAAAAAGAAACATTAAGTAACCAAGACATTAAGAGATTCCCCATTCTTAACACCCAATTAACTTAAACGATTTTCAAACAAACAAACACACATTAAGTAAACGCAGATATTAAGAGATTTCCCATTCTTATTACTTATTTAACTTAATGGTTTTCAAATCCCACACAGAACAAACTCAAACATATTACGAATTTAATACACAATTCACGCCAAAACACAACAATTCATTTCCCCACAAAATCATTTTTACAACGACATTAAGTAAACGCAGATATTAAGAGATTCCCCATTCTTAATATACTTTTGACTTAAACGATTTCCACCACAAAACATTCAGTAAACAAGTCATTAAGAGATTCCCCATTCTTAATACTCATTTCACTGAAACCATTTTCAAAAACAAACATTAAGTAACCAAGACATTAAGAGATTCCCCATTCTTAACGCTCAGTTAACTTAAACGATTTTCACAAACTCACATTAAGTAAACAAGACATTAAGAGATTCCCCATTCTTAATACTCGTTTAACTTAATGGTTTTCAAATTCCACACAAAACCAACTTTCCATATTCAATCCATACTTCACTCCAAATCATTTTCCACACAAACCACACAAAACAAACTCAAACATACTTTCACATTCAATCCATACTTCACTCCAAATCATTTTCCACACAAACCGCACAAAACAAACTCAAACATACTTTCACATTCAATCCATAATTCACACCAAATCATTTTCCACACAAACCACACAAACACATCTCAAGTTTCATCAGTTATCAATTTAGAACACGTCAAAACAACGAGCACAAATCAACACAATCCATCACTCAAACACAACAAGTTTCATATACTCAAAATCATACATAAATGGGTTTAATATCATTCTCCATAAAACATTACTTTAACCCTAACCAAATTCTTTTCCACACAACCACAAGTAAGTCCCTAAATGCAAACTAAAAGTTTGGAAGGAGCCCTTACCTTCACGTTAGATGTAACGTGCGATTACAGTACCAGGAGCAAATCCGGTAAAATCTCTGCTCGCAACGCCGATTCCGAAGTTGGTCCCCTAGCACCGTAGCGTGGTAGTGAGCAACTTTCCCTTCTATCTCTTCGCGAAACGAAGCTTAGATCTAGGTGAAACGGGAAGATTTGTGTTTGAATCCCTAATACCGTTTTTCTTCGTTTTCAGATCAAAGAGGAAGAGTGAAGTTGAGTAGTCCTTGTCCTATCACCCACTAAGCCTTGGGTTTCTATTCTTGAGAAAAAGAAGCAAAGAAAAGCGAAAATGGAAGAAGGGGAAAAAGGAGTTCACGCGAGGCTGAAGGAGGAAGATGGAAATGCTTTCTTTTCTTTCTTTCTCTTTTCCTTTCTTCTATTTTCTTTTCTCTCTCTTTCCTTCCTTTCCTTTTCTTTTCCGTTTCCTTTTTCCTCTTTTCCTTCCAAACATACACTTATATATTACTAATATTAATAATATATAATATATATATATATACATATAATATATATATATAATAATAATTAAACCTAAACCAATAAATATCTAACAACTCTCACATCCATTATTTCACTCACATCTCCAATTATTTTGATAAAAATATCTACTCTCGTCGCAACTCAATTGTCAAATACAATTTTCAGAACCTGAGATATTTTGAACAAAACCGCCCAGAATTAAATTCTTCGAAACTTAAATAAATTATTCTTCGACAAATAATTTTGATCCAATTTCCAAAAATATATTTTCGGCCTTTAACTCACTAAATACCGAAAACTGGGTTAAAAGCCTAAGCAATTTAACACAAAATACCCTAAAATTGTATAACTTAGGATTTAAAATTATGGGTCTTACATTTGTTTTTGAAAATGGTTTTAGTGAAATGAGTATTAAGAATGGGGAATCTCTTAATGACTTGTTTACTGAAAGTTTTGTTGTGGAAATCGTTTAAGTCAAAAGTATTTTAAGAATGGGGAATCTCTTAATATGTCTGTTTGCTTAATATTTTGGTGTGAAAAACGGTTAAGTAAATAAGTATTAAAAATGGGGAATCTTTTCATATATGCATTTACTTAACGCTTGTTGTGAATGGAGTTAGTGTATGCTCATGTGTTTCATTTGGTAAATTGTGCTGACCCGTGATAGGTGGCACCTCGGTAAACTGTACAAACCCGTGATAGGTGGTACATTTACGATTTACTTTTTGGTAAGTTGTGCTGACCCGTGATAGGTGGCACCTCGGTAAGTAGTACTTTGGCCTGTGATAGGTGGTACCCTTACGACTTACGCTTTTTCTTTTGGTAAATCATGCTGACCCGTGATAGGTGGCACCTCGGTAAACAATACTGACCCGTGATAGGTGGTACGTTTACGATTTACGCTTTTTAGTAAATCATGCTGACCCGTGATAGGTAGCACCTCGGTAATTGGTACTTTGGCCTGCGATAGGCGGTATAATTATGATTTACGGCCCTTCGAGGAGGGTTTTGGTTTGGAATTCCGAGTCCATGCATTTAGGCATATACGCATTGCATTAGGGTGCTTGGCACACGAGTTGTGATTGATGCAAATTTATGATTGTGTTGTTTTTGCTAAGTGTTATGGTTTGAAACTATGTGTAAGTGTGTTTGATTCATATTGAGATTGTGTTGATTGTTCTAAGAGTTATGTTTGGAATCGTGTGATGGTATGTTAGATTGTAAAACATTTTCGAAACTCATAATGTCGTGGTAATTGTATGGGTATTGTTAAGTGTTAAGGTTTGAAGTGGTGTTTGAATGTGATTGAGTTAGTTTATGTATTTTTGAAAGAATATACAGGGAAATCAATTTACCAAATCGATTTGATGAGTTACAGGGGCCCTGTTTTGCACGACATCGATTTATCCAACCGATTTTGTAAGTTGTCTTTCAAAATCATTTAAGAAATCAATTTGATAAATCGATTGGATTCAATTGGATTCAAGTCAGGGGCTTTGTCTTCCAAAAATCGATTTGCTCAATCGATTGGATTCAATACAGGGGCTCTGTCTGTCAGGAAATCGATTTACCCAATCGGTTGATTTAAGCCCAGAGTTCAGTTTTCACTAAAAACTTTCAGGAAATTGATTTCCCCAATCGATTGGCTCAGGGGAAAATCTTATTTTGAGTTTGATAATTGATTGCTCAATTGATTTATCAATGCTTTGTTCAGTTATGTATTACTTGATGGATTGATAACTCTATTTGATGTCATTTACATTTGGCAAGATTTACAAGAACTTTTAGCATGTGGAAAAACCCATCTAATATGTATGATAAATTGAAAAGGTTATTTGTGCATTGAAAAGTTTAAATGTTATGTGTTAACTGTTAATTTCGGTTGGTGACCCTTTACAACTATTGTGGAAATCTGGGCTTTGCCCTCAGATGAGAGTCAGGATGATCCTACTGGTTCGTACCCTCCGGAATGGAATGTGGATGGGAGTGCTTGATTGGAGCTACGTTAGGAGAATCTCACGGGGCGCGTGGAGATTACTCGAGGCGTATAGTTTTTTTTTGGTTATGTATAGAATGATCAGACTAGGTTGTCACTCAGGACACATATGTCTTTCTTTTGGGTTACTTTTATGTTAAGTTGTAAGGATGTACATGTACTATTGTTGAAATCAGAACATGCTTTGGATTTATATTTTGAAAAACTTTTCCGCTGCTTGTAAATTTTAATGACTTAATTATTTATCCAAAGGTTTTACCTTATTTATTTCTCTGTTGTATTTTAATTTCTTTTGAAAAAAAATTACACCCTCGCTTTGAAAAACGGGGTGTTACAATGCCCTGTTTCAAAACTGCAAAAATGAAGAAAATTGCAGAAATGCAGAACAATCTCCATTTCAGTTTTGCAGAAACGCAGAACATTCTCCGTTTCAGAACTTCAGAAATGAAGAACATTACAGAAACCTAGAAGATGCTCTGTTTCAAAACTGCAAAAATGAAGAAAATTGCAGAAATGCAGAACAATCTCCATTTCAGTTCTGAAGAAACGAAGAACATTCTCCGTTTCAGAACTGCAGAAATGAAGAAAATTGCAGAAACGCAGAATATTCTTCGTTTCAGAACTACAAAAACGCAGAACGTTCTCCATTTAACAGTGCTTCAAACAGCAATGATGAGAGTGTTTAGATTGAGGCGGAGTCACCTGAAGATCAAGAGATTAATCATGAAGACATAATTAATACATCACTTGATGACAATGCTGCAACAGAAACAGATTTGATCAATTACCACTTGGTAAGGGATAGAGAAAGAAGGGATATCAAGCCTCCAACTAGATATGCTGAAGAAGTGTTGCTGAAGATCTTCAAAGAGATGTGATAGATTCAAAGCAGGTTTCTGTTGAGAAGACAGCAACTGAGGACAACCCAGCTGATGCATTCACCAAATCACTTTCACAAGCTAAGTTCAAGCATTGCTTGGACATAGTTGGCTTCGACAAAGAGTAATGATAAAGCAATGGCAGTAAGATTAATGATGGAGTTATTATGATACTGAGTCAAGGTGGAGAATTGTGAATGTGTGCCTCAAATCATCTAACTAAAGTTGGTTAAACTTTAGTGGTTGTTATAACTACCTTTGGCCAAGTTAGTTAACATAAGTGGTTAGTTAGTTAGCTCTTGTATGCTATAAATATTGCTGCAATATGGCAGCTGTAAGACCCATAATTTTGAAGTGTACTTTATGTATTTTGGTGTATTTTTGGTATTGAACTCGGAGGCTTTTTAGCCAAAGTTATTAATATTTTGGAGTTTATAAGACCAAAAAGATATTTTGATGCCCGATTAGAATTACTCGTCGATAAATAAATTAAATTAACTGCGGTGAATCTCTTACGTAGAATTTAATGCGTTATAGGTGAAATGGTAATTTAACAGATATCGAGATATTTTGAGATATTTGTTGATTATAATTAATATATATATATATATATATATATATAAAGAAAAGGAAAGGAAGGAAATAGGAAGAAGAGAAATAGAAAAGAAGGAAAAAGAAAGAAAGGAAAAGAGAAGGAAAGAAAGTAAGCATTTTCCATCTCCTTCCTCTCACTGCCTCGCGAAACTTTCTTTTCTCCCTCCCTCCATTTTCGTTTTCTTTGTTTCCTTTAAGCTCAAGAATAGAAACCCAAGGCTGGGTGGGTGATAGGACAAAGATTTCTCAACTTCACTCTTCCTCTTTGATTCGAAAACTAAGAAAAACGGTGTTAGGGATTCCGAAACCGTCAAACACAAACCTTCCCGTTTCATCTAGATCTAAGCCTCCTTTCAAGAAGTGATAGAAGGGAAGGTTGCTCACCTCCGTGCTGTGGTGCTAGTGGACCAACTTTGGAAGCAACGTTGCAAACGGAGATTTTACCGGACTTACTAACAGTACTGTAATCGCACGGGAAAGCTAACTGAAGGTAAGGGCACCTTCCAAACTTTTAGTTTGCATTTAGGGACTTATCTGTGGTTGTGTGGAAAAGGATTTGGTTAGGGTTAAAGTGTTGATTTGGGGGAAAATGAATCTAAGGTTTTATAGGTAAAATCTTAGAGTTAGGTTTTGGTTTTATTGATGAATGTTTCATGGAAAATGAATTTAGCTCATGTATGTATGATTTTGAATAAATGAAATTTATTGTGTTGATTTGTGTCGTCGTATTCGACGTGTTCATAATTGATAATTATAGAATTTTGAGATGTGTTTTGTGGTTTGTGTGGAAAAATGATTTGATGTGTTTTGGTTTGAATTATGGATTGAATGTGAAAGTATGTTTGAGTTTGTTTTATGTGGAATTTGAAAACTATTAAGTTAAATGAGAATTAAGAATGGGGAATCTCTAAATGTCTTGTTTACTTAATGTGAGTTTGTGAAAATCGTTTAAGTTAAATGAGTATTAAGAATGGGGAATCTCTTAATGACTTATTTACTTAATGTTGTCGTGAAAACCATTAGAGTAAAACGAGTATTATGAATGGGGAATCTCTTAATGTCTCGTTTACTTAATGTGAGTTTGTGAAAATCGTTTAAGTTAAATGAGTATTAAGAATGGAGAATCTCTTAATGACTTATTTACTTAATGTTGTCGTGAAAACCATTAGAGTTAAACGAGTATTAAGAATGGGGAATCTCATAATGTCTCGTTTACTTAATTTGAGTTTGTAACACCCCAAAATTTATAATAAATTATTTTCTTAATTAAATATTATTATAGATAAATAATTTGATGTTATATTTGTAACACCCTAATTTATTGTTATACCTTAATTTATTATTATTATTATTATTATTATTATTATTATTATAATTATAGATTAGTGACATTTTTTTTTATACATGTTTTTCTAGTTTAAGGAAATAATATTAATAATAATAATATATTTGAATTGGTATTATCTTAAGCCTCATATTTTAATAGGTTGTTTTCTAGATGTTTATTATTTAAATTTATTTTTATGAAATATAAATATAAAATAACTATATTATTTATATATAAATTATAATAATGATGATCCCGTGTGATACTAAATTTGTGGTATAGTAGTCTAATAATATATCGTTAATAGCCTACTAATATATGTTAATAGGCTTAGTAATAAATTGAATTCATGACGTGTTAATTTACCCATTTAATTGGGACATTCAATTGGGACGATCAATTGGAGTATTGGAAAGCAAGGTATCCGCTCTGAAAGCATTTTGGATTACTCCTAAAACAAATAGAATCTCTTACTATATTGTAACCTAATAATAGACTAAGTAATAACCTAACCCTTTATTTCATTATCTTCCTATGCTAGCAGCGCAGCCACACATATACGGCTCTTTAAATTTCAATATACCTATTCCCACACCATGAAAGCTATTATTATCATCTTCTTATACATATTAAAAATTATATTATCGTCGAGAGTTGTCCTCCTCTTTCCGTGATTTTTTCTTACCTCTTAATATTGGAACAACAATTGAGTGTCTCTATCTCCTTTTCTTTTTGATTTGTTTCTCAAAAAGCCACTAAAGAGCACAAAATTGTGGCGACTCACACATAACCAACCGTGGGATACGATTATGGCCTCAACTCAACCAATCGTAGTTCCGTTCTTCCCGAAAACTACCATTTTCTCTCTTGGAGCAGACTGTTTTGATATTTTCCAGCCACCGTAGTTATCGTTTGGGGAAAACACACATCGTCTTAAATTCCTCTTGTTGTTATCTTTGGAAAACACTATTCATACGCGTATTTTGACAAAGTTGACGTTGAACCCTATTGATGCTCCAACACATCGATGTGAACCTGTTAACCTGTTTGGATTCGTGGTGGTCGTAAAGATTGTTATGCCTAGTGAAAGCTTCAATTAAGGTATGGGGTGAGAGTGAGTTCGAATGCGTGAGTATAAATTAAGTGAGATGAACGGGAATACCGTATTTCCCACAATTCATTCGGGGCTCGCTACGAATGGCAGAAGCCTTTTGAGTAATAATTGACTAATGAGCAAACTTGAATTTTGTGAGGTTAAAATATGAATTAGAAACTTTTATAGGATGTTGTTTGATTTGATTTTTGAAGATCGTGTGATAGTTGAATTATTGTAGAATGGTGTATTTGATGCATTCTGTGCTTTGCTTATATCTATCCTTGATATTGATATATGATATAAAATATGATGAATTGTAATTATTTGCCTTGCAATTGATGTGGTGTGTGTGCATGATCTATTATTATTATTATTATTATTATTATTTTTATTATTATTATTATTATTATTATTATTATTACTATTACTATTATATGTGAGTGAAGATCCTTTATTGTTTGAGCTGACGTATTATGATGATAAATTCTGAATGTAATTTATGACTATGGAAATCTGCAATGATGATATCATGAAATGCATGTTGTGTTTAATTGAATAGTGACAAATTTGACCCATGCCAATGATGGTTCTCTTAATGGAGTAAGTAACCTAGGCCAACGAGGGGAGAAAGTAATTGTTGATAATTTTTGAAGTGGAGATTATTTGGTCATCATATAGGTAGGGCTTGACAAGCCTAATGATTATGGGGAAGTACAACTGAATGAGCCTGATCGTGGCGGTCTGCTGTTGAGCCTTAGGGCAAGATTGTTAGACCTTGGAGGTATTCGGGTGGGGAATTCCTAAGTGACTTAGAGGTAGCACTCCAAATGTCGGGAGCTACCATGCAACACACGTTTACCTCGACTGTCGCGTATATGTGTCTCGGGTTGAGTTGAGGGGATCTATGAGGACAGGGCCAATTTAAATTGTCCGTCCACCAGGATGGTGGCATAGTATCATGGCCTCCTAACCAAGTACTTCAGAGTTAGAATGGTACCGAAGAAAGAGGAGGAGTCTAGAGTGTAAGAGCAGGCATAACATTACTTAATTTGTGTATCTACTTACTTGATGTTGTGGATTGTATCAATGTTTTACCTTGATTATTCTTGTTGGTTGTGATTTGATATGATACCGTGTTTAATATATTTTACGTGTTCTTCTCAATTATTTTATACTATTACATGTTCTCGAAGCTCACCCCTCGTTGCTTGTGTTTGGAGCTTGCGAGAGCGCAGTCATTTCAGGTTATCGGTTGGTGATCCACGCTCTGATAGGTGATACTGGGTGGGAGTAATTTGTCGCATTTTATTGAGTTATGAGCTAATTTAGATTTTTGTTAATTCAATTGATCAATTTTGTTATTTTTATCTTTTATTCAAATTTAGAAATTAATTGTCTCTAAGTTTAGAACATGTTTTATGTCAAAAGTTTTATTTAATAAACCTCAACTATATTCGATATAAAACGAATTTTTATTGAAAATTTTTATGCAAGCATTTTGTGTAAGTGTGAGTGTGACATTCTTGAACCTTATAAATTAAAATAAATTTTGTATAACTTATTTTGGAAGCGCTGTGAATCTCTTTCAAAACTAACACATTTCACTTTCTATTTTAATTTGGGTTTAGGGTGTCACATTAGTGGTATCAGAGCAGGTCTGTCCAATTAGGCCGAGTGGTGTAACACCCCGTTTTTCAAAGCGAGGGTGTATTTTTTTTTCAAAAAGAAATTAAAATACAACAGAGAAATAAATAAAGTAAAACCTTTGGATAAATAATTATGTCATTAAAATTTACAAGCAGCGGAAAAGTTTTTCAAAATATAAATCCAAAGCATGTCCTGATGTCAACAAATAGTACAAGTACATCCTTTCAACTTGTAAGACCCATAATTTTAAAGTGTACTTTATGTATTTTAATGGATTTTGGTATTGAACTCAGGGGCTTTTTAGCCAAAGTTATTAATATTTTAGAGTTTATATAATCAAAAGGTATTTTGATGCCCGATTAGTATTACTCGTCGCTAAATAAATTAAGTTAACTGCGGCCAATCTTTTGCGAATAGTTTTATGCGTTTTGGGTAAAAGAGTAATTTAATAAATATCTAAAGAGTTGGAGATATTGTTAATTATAATTAATATATATATATATATATATATATATAGAAAAGGAAGGGAAGGAATTGGAGAGAAAGCAAATAGAAAGGAAAGAAAAAGGAAGAAAGGAAAAGAGAAGGAGGGAAAAACAGAAATTCCATCGTCTTCCTCACTGCCTCGCGTGAACAAATTTCTTCCTTCCTCCATTGTTGCTCGTTTTTGCTTCCTTTTCTTTCCATAGAGTTCGAAATTGATAGTGGGTTATAGGACAAGGATTTCTCAACTTCACTCTTCCTCTTTGATTCGAAAACGGAGAAAAACGGTATTAGGGATTCAAACTCAAATCTCCCCGTTTCATCTAGATCTAAGCGTCGTTTCAAGAAGTGATAGAAGGGAAAATTGCTCACCACTACACTACGGTGCTAGTGAGCTAACTTTGGAAGTGGCGTTGCGAGCGGAGATTTTTACCGGATTTGCTCACGGTACCGTAATCGGACGTAAAAGCTAAAGTGAAGGTAAGGGCTCCTTCCAAACTTTTAATTTGCATTTAGGGACTTACTTGTGGTTGTGTGGAAAAGAATTTGGTTAGGGTTAAAGTAAGGTTTTATGGAGAATGAATTTTAAACCCATTTATGTATGATTTTGATTATATGAAACTTGTTGTGTTTGAGTGATGGATTATGTTGATTTGTGTTCGTTGTTTTGACGTATTCTAAATTGATAACTGATGAAATTTGAGTTTGTTTTGTGTGGTTTGTGTGGAAAATGATTTGGAATGTAGTAGGGATTGATTGTGAAAGTATGTTTGAGTTTGTTTTGTGTGGTTTGTGTGGAAAATGATTTGGAATGAAGTAGGGATTGAATGTGAAAGTATGTTTGAGTTTGTTTTGTGTGGTTTGTGTGGATAATGATTTGGAATGAAGTATGGGTTGAATGTGAAAGTATGTGTGAGTTTGTTTTGTGTGGTTTGTGTGGAAAATGTTTTGGAGTGAATTTTGGATTGAATGTGAAAGTTGGTTTTGTGTGGAATTGGAAAACCATTAAGTTAAACGAGTATTAAGAATGGGGAATCTCTTAATGTCTTGTTTACTTAATGTGAGTTTGTGAAAATCGTTTAAGTTAAATGAGAATTAAGAATGGGGAATCTCTTAATGTCTCGTTTACTTAATGTTGTTTTGAAAATCGTTTAAGTTAACTGGGCGTTAAGAATGGGGAATCTCTTAATGTCTTAGTTACTTAATGTTGTTTGAAAATCGTTTAAGTTAACTGAGCGTTAAGAATGGGGAATCTCTTAATGTCTTGGTTACTTAATGTTTGTTTTTGAAAATCATTTCAGTTAAATGAGTTTTAAGAATGGGGAATCTCTTAATGTCTTATTTACTGAATGTTTTGTTGTGGAAATCGTTTAAGTCAAAAGTATATTAAGAATGGGGAATCTCTTAATATGTCTGTTTGCTTAATGTTTGGCGTGAAAATCGTTTAAGTCAAATGAGTGTTAAAAATGGGGAATCTTTTAATAACTGCATTTGCTTAACGACTGTTGTGAATGGAGTCAGTATACGCTCATGCATTTTCATGCTTTTTGTAAATCGTGCAGACCCGTGATAGGTGGCACCTTGATAAATAGTACTTTGGCCTGTGATAGGCGGTACATTTATGATTTACGTTTTCGAAAGTTGTGGAGACCCGTGATAGGTGGCACCTTGGTAAATAGTACTTTGGCCCGTGATAGGCGGTACATTTACGACTTACGGTTTTTTTATAAATTGTGCAAACCTGTGATAGGTGGCACCTCGGAAAGAGTACTTTGGCCTGTGATAGGCGGTACCTTTACAATTTACGTTCTTTTTAGTAAGTCGTGCAGACCCGTGATAGGTGGCACCTTGGTAAACGATACGGGCCCGTGATAGGCAGTACGTTTATGGTTTACGCTTTTTAGTAAATCATGCAGACCCGTGATAGGTGGCACCTCGGTAATTGGTACTTTGGCCTGCGATAGGCGGTACAATTATGATTTACGTCCCTTCGAGGAGGGTTTTGGTTTGGAATTCCGAGTCCATGCATTTTGGCATATACGCATTGCATTAGGGTGCTCGGCACACGAGTCGTGATTGATTCAAATTATGATTGTGTTGATTTTGCTAAGTGTTATGGTTTGAGATTATGTGTAAGTGTGTTTTGATTCAGATTGTGATTTCGTTGATTGCACTAAGAGTTATGTTTTGGAATTGTGTGATAGTATGTTAGGTTGTAAAAACGTTTTTGAAACTCATAATGACGTGGTACTTGCATGGGTATTGCTAAGTGTTATGGTTTGGAGTGGTGTTTGTATGTGATTGAGTTAGTTTATGTAGTTTTGAAAGAATACACAGGGAAAGCGATTTACCCAATCGATTTGATGAGTTACAGGGGCCCTGTCATTCACGAAATCGATTTACCCAATCGATTTTGTAAGAAGTATTTCAAAATCATTTAAGAAATCAATTTGGTAAATTGATTTGGATACAATTGGATTCAAGTCAGGGGCTTTGTTTTCCCAAAATCGATTTACCCAATCGATTGGATTCAATACATGGGCTCTGTCTGTCAGGAAATCGATTTACCCAATTGATTGAGTCAATCGATTGACCCAATCGATTGATTTATGCCCAGAGTTCAGTTTTCACTAAAAACTTTCAGGAAATGGATTTCCCCGATCGATAGGCTTAGTGGAAAATCATATTTTGAGTTAGATGATTGATTGTTCAATTGATTTACCAATGTTTTGGTGAGTTACGTATTACTTGATGGATTGAGAACTTTCTTTTGATTTCATTTACATTTGGTAAGCATGACATGAACTTTTAGCATGTGGAAAAACCCATCTAATATGTATGATAAATTGAAAAGGTTATTTGTGCATTGAAAAGTTTAAATGTTATGTGTTAACTGTTAATTTCGGTTGGTGACCTTTTACAACTATTGTGGAAATCTGGGCTTTGCCCTCAGATGAGAGTCGGGATGATCCTACCGGTCCGTACCCTCCGGATGGGAATGTGGATGGGAGTGCTTGATTGGAGCTACGATAGGAGAATCTCACGGGGCGCGTGGAGATTACTCAAGGCGTATAGTTTTTTTTGGTTATGTATAGAATGATCAGACTAGGTTGTCACTCAGGACACATATGTCTTTCTTTTTGGGCTACCTTTATGTAAAGTTGAAAGGATGTACCTGTATTATTATTGACAGCATTACATGCTTTGGATTTATATTTTGAAAAACTTTTCCGCTGCTTATAAATTTTAATGGCTTAGTTATATATATATCCAAAGGTTTTATTTTATTAATTTGCTCGGTTTTATTTATTTCCTTGTTGTATTTTTAATTTCTTTCGAAAAAAAAATACATCCTCGCTTTGAAAAACGGGGTGTTACACAACTAAACATAAAGGTAGCCCAAAAGAAAGACATATGTGTCCTTAGTGACAACCTAGTCTGATCATTCTATACATAACAAAAAACTATACGTCTTGAGTAATCTCCACGCGCCCCGTGAGATTCTACTAATGTAGCTCCAGTCAAGCACTCCCATCCACATTCCCATCTGGAGGGTACGAACCAGTAGGATCATCCTGACTCTCATCTGAGGGCAAAGTCCAGATTTCCACAATAGATGTAAAGGGTCACCAACCGAAATTAACAGTTAACACATAACATTTAAGCTTTTCAATGCACAAATAACCTTTTCAACTTATCATGCATCTTAGAAGGGTTTTCCACATGCTAAAAGTTAATGTAATGCTTGCCAAATACAAATGAAATCAAAAGAAAGTTCTCAATCCATCAAGTAATACATAACTGACCCATACATTGATACTCAATTGAGAAATCCGTTATCTAACTCAAAATAAGATTTCCTACTGTGCCAACCGATTGGGCAAATCGATTACCTGTAAGTTTTTAGTAAAAATTGAACTCTGGACTTGCATCAATCGATTGGAGCAATCGATTTCGAGAAGGACTGAGTCCTTGTGTTGGCCAATTGATTGGGTAAATCGATTTCGTGAAAGACAGACCCCCTGTATTAAATCCAATCGATTGGGCAAATCGATTTCTTAAATGATTTTGAAAGACATATTACCAAATTGATTGGGTAAATCGATTTCGTGAATGACCGAGCCCCTGTAACTCATCAAATCGATTGGGTAAATCGATTTCCCTGTATATTCTTTCAAAAATACATAAACTAACTCAATCACATTCAAACACCACTCCAAACCTTAACACTTAGCAATACCCATACAATCACCACGACATTATGAGTTTCGAAAACGTTTTACAATCTAACATACTATTACACAATTCCAAAACGTAACTCTTAGTACAATAAACACAATCACAATTTGAATCAAACACACTTACACATAGTTTCAAACCATAACACTTAGCAAAAATCAACACAATCATAATTTGCATCAACCACAACTCGTGTGCCAAGCACCCTAATGCAATGCATATATGCCA
The DNA here is from genome assembly GCA_037974875.1 of Cicer bijugum. Classification (NCBI taxonomy): domain Eukaryota; kingdom Viridiplantae; phylum Streptophyta; class Magnoliopsida; order Fabales; family Fabaceae; genus Cicer; species Cicer bijugum. The sequence continues at coordinate 1,077,511 of JBBPBT010000958.1, read as the reverse complement.
AAATGCATGGACTCGGAATTCCAAACCAAAACCCTCCTCGAAGGGCCGTAAATCATAATTGTACCGCCTATCGCAGGCCAAAGTACCAATTATCGAGGTGCCACCTATAACGGGTCTGCACGATTTACTAAAAAGCGTAAACCATAAACGTACTGCCTATCACGGGCCCGTATCGTTTACCAAGGTGCCACCTATCACGGGTCTGCACGGTTTACTAAAAGAACGTAAATTGTAAATGTACCGCCTATCACAGGCCAAAGTACTCTTTACCAAGGAGCCACCTATCACGGGTCTGCACAACTTACAAAAAACCGTAAATCGTAAATGTACCGCCTATCACGGGCCAAAGTACTATTTACCAAGGTGCCACCTATCACGGGTCTGCACAATTTACAAAAACTTAAATCATAAATGTACCGCCTATCATAGGCCAAAGTACTATTTATCAAGGTGCCACCTATCACGGGTCTGCACGATTTACAAAAAGCATGAAAATGCATGAGCGTATACTGACTCCATTCACAACAATCGTTAAGCAAATGCAGTTATTAAAAGATTTCCCATTTTTAACACTCATTTGACTTAAACGATTTTTACGCCAAACATTAAGCAAACATACATATTAAGAGATTCCCCATTCTTAATATACTTTTGACTTAAACGATTTCCACAACAAAACATTCAGTAAACAAGACATTAAGAGATTCCCCATTCTTAATACTCATTTAACTGAAACGATTTTTCAAAAACAAACATTAAGTAACCGAGACATTAAGAGATTCCCCATTCTTAACGCCCAGTTAACTTAAACGATTTTCACAAGCACACATTATGTAAACAAGACATTAAGAGATTCCCCAATCTTAATACTCATTTAACTTAATGGTTTTCAAAACAACATTAAGTAACCAAGACATTAAGAGATTCCCCATTCTTAACGCCCAGTTAACTTAAACGATTTTCAAAACAAACTTCAATTAAATAAGAGATTCCCCATTCTTAATTCTCATTTAATCTTAAACGACTTTCCAAAACACACATTAAGTAAACGAGACGTTAAGAGATTCCCCATTCTTAATACTCGTTTAACTCTAATGGTTTTCAAATTCCACACCAAACATTTTCCACACAAACACATCTCAAGTTTCATCTGTATCAATTAAGAACACATCAAAACAACGAACACAGATCAACACAATCCAAAATATAATATCCAAATCAATCAACGATTCACACCAAATCACATCAATCAACAAACATCAAGTATGAACACACCAAGTACGATGAACACAAATCAACGCAATCCACCACTCAAACACACAAGTTTCATTTACTCAAAATCATACATAAATGAGTTTAAATTCATTTTCCACGAAACATTCATCAATATAACCAAAACCTAACTCTAAGATTTTTCCCATAAAGCCTTAGATACATTTTCCCAAATCAATACTCCAACTCTAACAAAATTCTTTTCCACACAACCACAGATAAGTCCCTAAATGCAAACTAAAAGTTTGGAAGGAGCCCTTACCTTCACTTTAGCTTTTTCGTGCGATTACAGTACCGCGAATAAATCCGGTAAATTTTCCGCTCGCAACGCCGCTTCCGTAGTTGGTCCACTAACACCGTAGCACGGAGGTGAGCAACCTTCCCTTCTATCACTTCTTGAATCAAAGCTCAGATCTAGTTGACACGGGGAGGTTTGTGTTTGAATCCCTAATACCGTTTTTCTCCATTTTCGAATCAAAGAGGAAGAGTGAAGTTAAGAAATCCTTGTCCTATCACCCACTATCAATTTCGAACTCAAAGGAAAGAAAAGAAAGCAAAAACGAGCAACAATGGAGGAAGGGAGAAAAAGGATTTCTCGCGAGCAGGGAAGGAGAGGGAGGGAAAATGTTTCTTTCTTTCCTTCTCTTTTCCTTTCTTTCTTTTTCTTTTCTCTCTTTTTCTTTTCTTCTCAATTCTTTCCTTTCCTTTTCTATATATATACATATTAACTATTTTTAACAAATATCTCCATATCTAGATATTTAGTAAATTTACCAGTTTACCCATAACGCATTAAATTCTTCGTAAAGGATTTGCCGCAGTTAATTTACTTTATTTATTGACGAGTAATTCTAATCGGCATCAAATATCTTCTTGGTCATATAAACTCCAAAATATTAATAACTTTGGCTAAAAAGCATCTGAGTTCAATACAAAAAATACACCAAAATACATAAAGTACTCTTAATTATGGGTCTTACAAGTGGGTTGAGTGTGAGTTCAATGTGAGTCAAATGTCAATTGTCTAATAGTTAATCGTGAACCAATTGTGTTACTCGTGTTTCATGTTGAATGTAGAAATGCTTACCTATTATTCTTGTGTTAAGTGCTATATATTTTTCCATTACAATACATGATTCCGGAAAGACGTATGTTAATTGTTAACTACTTGCTTATTCTTGTTGCAAATTATCTTATTTTTGAAGATAATTGTTAACGTTAATTGCTTGCTCTTTCTTGTTGTGGTATGTATTTATTGAGATCTGAGTTAAATTGAATTGTTGACATGATTTGGTTAATTAACTTTTGATTGGACTTGTGGCATATGTTAATGTTTATTTTCTCTTTAGATTAGGTACTCCATTAACCTGCATTTGAAAATTCTTTTGACATTGTTTTCTACTACTTTCCTTGATGTGTGATGATAACCTTGTGATATCTGGAGGAGAATAATGTTGAATTATAATGTTTCTTTGAATATCTTTGTTTGTTGTTTTAATCTTACTAGATGGTGACAAGGAATCTACACTATGGCTAACTACTTGCTTGAAAAAAAAATGTTCACGGTTATCTATCAAATCATTTGCTTTTTGGGTAGAAAAAGTAATTTTTTTTATACAATAAAGTTGGAGAACACAACTATCATAATTGATATATCTTTCTAAAAGAAACCGGAAGTGAAAAATATACAATAAAGAAAGATGAATCTACCATTTTTTTTAATTTGCCACTAACTTTGTGAGAGTCCTTAACTAAGCACCATATGGAAGCTAAAAACATTATCTTATCCCATTTAAGAATTAAGATACTTAAATTTATTTTATAACAGACACTTCATTATTACTAAGTTTGTATATATATTTTTCTTGCAATATTTTGAATATAAGTTTATAAGAATAGGTGTTTGAGGATACAAAACATTTGTGATGCAATCTGCTTCTGTTAGCTGCTAAGTCTGATAATTTTGGGTTGGTTTATCTAGTAAAAATACCATTTGGATTGGCAAGTAAAAATATCATTTGGATGGTAGATAGTGATTTAGGCCTGGGGAGTGGGAAAAATGAATTATCAACAAATGGATTAGTTCTTTATTTTGATGTGGATGAAAGAAAAATGGATGACATTGTTATTTGTTCTGCCTTTGAAATAAGGAAATTGAAATATTAGTTAGAGAACTCAAGAGTGTATTATCTTGCTTGTAGCTTCTAACTTTGATCTTAACAAGCTACATTCATATTTACTAAATTCATTCCAACTGCCATTTTTTAATTTTTTTAAAACTATTTAAAATTTGTTTTCTTTTTTATTAATATTTGTAACTTTAAAATCTCGAGTTTTGGTGAGAAAAAAAAAGTTATAGAGTTCTGACAATGATAAAATACTAAAAGGGATTGTATATTTTGTTTATGGGAAAAATTTGAATTCTCAATAATTTTTTGGGTGATAAATTAATAGTGATACATCTTATAATATTCAATTTAATTTGGTAGTGTGTTGTACCTTCTAATAAATGATAAATTATCATATTTGTTACTTAGAAATTTCTGCTTTGATTTATTATAACTTTTAAGTGATGATTAATTAAAAAGAAAAATTAGTCGTGATTAATTTGGAGCAATTAGCCTTTTATGAGAGTATGTTACTGTGTTAGAATCATCGTTTGAGTTATAAGATGAACATGAATCTTTGGTGCTAATTTTTTTTTATTGGATTAATTATGTGAATGTGTATATGATTATGTATAAATTAAATTTTGTGTTTCAAGTGTTTGAATTATTGGGAATCAGTGTATAATGTTAGAGTAGTTGAAAGCACCTAAAAGTAAAATACTTTTATATTTCTTTAATCGGATTATTGATTACATATTCATGCAAGTGTCGTTATTACTGCTTGAAAGTTACAAATAAATTATTGTCAATGTGTAATTAAGTTAATTATTAACTTAGAGTATAAGGAGTAGGAGTTGTGGCGCCGTCTTCGCACTCCTGAACCACGTTAATGATACTTTGATTTACCCGCGTTTAAATTTGAATGACTACAATTATGGTTACCTTAAGTAGTTGACTACATGAGTAAGATGGACTAGCTACCCGGATAACTCATGGTCGATAAAAGAGGCAACAATAATTTGTTGTTACTATTGGTTGAAATACTTGTTAATTCTATTTTTGAAATGGTTAAAAACCATATCATCTTTTATGTAAATTTTAGTCATTATAAGTCATATGTGACATCAATATCAAATGCTAACAATTATTTTATGTGATGTGAATTGGTATGGGGGTGTGTACATAAATTAAATATGTTTGATCTTCCAAGTAACTTGCTAGAAATAAATAAGTGTATTGTGTTAGTATTTTATTATTTGTTCTATATTGTCTCATTTGATAAGGATGTAGAACTATTGTATGAGTATTATAAATGAATCTTATGTATAAGACTTGGAAACTAATTTAGACTTTAAGTGTGTTTGAAATTATATGTGAAAATATCTATAATATTTCACTATGATTATACATATTAGTTGTTAAAAAAAAATAAATAAATAAAAGTGATTGTATTTCATTGAGTTGTGATATGCATTTCTTTTTGTAATTCGTCAAGGTGTGAAAAATTTAAATATTTTCTTATATGCCTAACTTTTGTGAAATATGTAGAGTAATTTTTGTAATGATTTAAAGACTCCTTCAAGAGAGTGAAACTAGTAGAATATTGTTTGAGAGGTTAGTTGAACTCTGTATATGATATATGTCATTTTGATTCATCTAAATGTAGTATGTTGTTGTTGACTAAAATCACGTGCTTAGTTTTATCTGTAAAGGATAATTAATAATCATGATATTTCCTTCCTATTTAAGTTGTTGAATGTGATGTGTGTTAATTGATTTCTTCTATCATGTTAGTTCATTATACTAGGATTCTTGACATATTATGCTTAAATGAGTTGTTAGTGTCATAAATAAGTTTATTATATTTTGAGACTAGACTTGAATCTTGAGGGGTCAGTTATATATTAATTCACCTACCACAAATTTCGAGGACGAAATTTCTTTAACGAGGGGAGAAATGTAACACCCCAAAATTTATAATAAATTATTTTCTTAATTAAATATTATTATAGATAAATAATTTGATGTTATATTTGTAACACCCTAATTTATTGTTATACCTTAATTTATTATTATTATTATTATTATTATAAATTAGTGACATTTTTTTTATACATGTGTTTCTAGTTTAAGAAAATAATATTAATAATAATATATTTGAATTGCTATTATCTTAAGCCTCATATTTTAATAGGTTGTTTTCTAGATCTTTATTATTTAAATTTACTTTTATGAAATATAAATATAAAATAACTATATTATTTATATATAAAGTATAATAATGATGATCCCGTGCGATACTAAATTTGTGGTATAGTAGTCTAATAATATATCGTTAATAGCCTACTAATATATGTTAATAGGCTTAGTAATAAATTGAATTCATGACGTGTTAATTAACCCATTTAATTGGGACATTTAATTGGAACGGTCAATTGGAGTATTGGAAAAGCAAGGTATCTGCTCTGAAAGCATTTTGGATTACTCCTAAAACAAATAGAATCTCTTACTATATCGTAACCTAATAATAGACTAAGTAATAACCTAACCCTTTATTTCGTTATCTTCCTATGCTAGCAGCGCAGCCACACATATACGGCTCTTTAAATTTCAATATACCTATTCCCACACCATGAAAGCTATTATTATCATCTTCTTATACATATTAAAAATTATATTGTCGTCGAGAGTTGTCCTCCTCTTTCCGTGATTTTTTCTTACCTCTTAATATTGGAACAACAATTGAGTGTCTCTATCTCCTTTTCTTTTTGATTTCTTTCTCAAAAAGCCACTAAAGAGCACAAAATCGTGGCTACTCAGACATAACCAACCGTGGGATACGATTATGGCCTCAACACAACCAATCGCAGTGCCGTTCTTCTAGAAAAATACCATTTTCTCTCTTGGAGCAAACTGTTTTGATATTTTCCAGCCACCGTAGTTATCGTTTGGGGAAAACACACATCGTCTTAAATTCTTCTTGTTGTTATCTTTGGAAAACACTATTCATATGCGTATTTTGACAAAGTAGACGTTGAACCCTATTGATGTGAAGATTGTTATGCCTATTAACCTGTTTGGATTCGTGGTGGTCGTAAAGATTGTTATGCCTAGTGAAAGCTTCAATTAAGGTATGGGGTGAGAGTGAGTTCGAATGCGTGAGTATAAATTAAGTGAGATGAACGGGAATACCATATTTCTCATAATTGATTCGGGGCTCGCTTCGAATGGCAGAAGCCTTTTGAGTAATTATTGACTAATGAGCAAACTTGAATTTTGTGAGGTTAAAATATGAATTAGAAACTTTTATAGGATGTTGTTTGATTTGATTTTTGAAAATCGTGTGATAGTTGAGTTATTGTAGAATGGTGTATTTGATGCATTATGTGCTTTGCTTATATCTATCCTTGATATTGATATATGATATAAAATATGATGAATTGTAATTATTTGCCTTGCAATTGATGTGGTGTGTGTGCGTGATCTATTATTATTATTATTATTATTATTATTATTACTATTACTATTATATGTGAGTGAAGATCCTTTATTGTTTGAGCTGACGTATTATGATGATAAACTCTGAATGTAATTTATGACTATGGAAATCTGCAATGATGATATCATGAAATGCATATTGTGTTTAATTGAATAGTGACAAATTTGACCCGTGCCAATGATGGTTCTCTTAATGGAGTAAGTAACCTAGGCCAACGAGGGGAGAAAGTAATTGTTGATAACTTTTGAAGTGGAGATTATTTGGTCATCATATAGGTAGGGCCCGACAAGCCTAGTGATTATGGGGAAGTACAACTGAATGAGCCTGATCGTGGCGGTCTGCTGTGGAGCCTTAGGGCAAGATTGTTAGACCTTGGAGGTATTCGGGTGGGGAATTCCTAAGTGACTTAGAGGTAGCACTCCAAATGTCGGGAGCTACCATGCAACACACGTTTACCTCGACAGTCGCGTATATGTGTCTCGGGTTGAGTTGAGGGGATCTATGAGGACAGGGCCAATTTAAATTGTCCGTCCACCGGGATGGTGGCATAGTATCATGGCCTCCTAACGAAGTACTTCAGAGTTAGAATGGTACCAAAGAAAGAGGAGGAGTCTAGAGTATAAGAGCATGCATAACATTACTTGATTTGTGTATCTACTTACTTGATGTTGTGGATTGTATCAATGTTTTACCTTGATTATTCTTGTTGGTTGTGATTTGATATGATACGGTATTTAATATATTTTACTTGTTCTTCTCAATTATTTTATACTATTACTTGTTTTCGAAGCTCACCCCTCATTGCTTGTGTTTGGCGCTTGCGAGAGCGCAGTCATTTCAGGTTATCGGTTGGTTATCCACGCTCTGATAGGTGATACTGGGTGGGAGTAATTTGTCGCATTTTATTGAGTTATGAGCTAATTTAGATTTTTGTTAATTCAATCGATCAATTTTGTTATTTTTATCTTTTATTCAAATTTAGAAATTAATTGTCTCTAAGTTTAGAATAAGTTTTATATCAAAAGTTTTATTTATTAAACCCTATATTCGATATAAAACAAATTTTTATTGAAAATTTTTATGCAAGCATTTTGTGTAAGTGTGAGTGTGACATTCTTGAACCTTATAAATTAAAATAAATTTCGTAAAATTTATTTTGGAACCGCTGTGAATCTCTTTCAAAACTAACACATTTCACTTTCTATTTTAATTTGGGTTTAGGGTGTCACAGAGTTTGTGAAAATCGTTTAAGTTAAATGAGAATTAAGAATGGGGAATCTCTTAATGTCTTGTTTACTTAATGTTTGTTTTGGAAAATCGTTTAAGTTAAATGAGAATTAAGAATGAGGAATCTCTTAATGTCTTGTTTACTTAACGTTCATTTTGAAAATCGTTAAGTTAAAAGAGTGTTAAGAATGGGGAATATCTTAATATTTTTGTTTGCTTAAAGTTTGTTGGGGAAATCGTTTAAGTTAAATGAGTATTAAAAATGGGGAATCTTTTAATATCTGCATTTCCTTAACGATTGTTGTGGATGGAGTCAGTATATACTCATGCATTTTCAGGCTTTTTGTAAATTGTGCAGACTCGTGATAGGTGGCACCTTGATAAATAGTACTTTGGCCTGTGATAGGCGGTACATTTATGATTTACGTTTTTGTAAATTGTGCAGACCCATGATAGGTGGCACCTTGGTAACTAATACTTTGGTCCGTGATAGGCGGTACATTTACGATTTACGGTTTTTTGTAAATAGTACAGACCTGTGATAGGTGGCACCTTGGTAAAGAGTACTTTGGCCTGTGATAGGCGGTACATTTGCAATTTACGTTCTTTTTAGTAAACCGTGCAGACCCGTGATAGGTGGCACCTTGGTAAATGATACCGGCCCGTGATAGGCAATACGTTTATGGTTTACGCTTTTTAGTAGATCGCGCAGACCTGTGATAGGTGGGACCTCGGTAATTGGTACTTTGGCCTGCGATAGGTGGTACAATTTTGATTTACGGCCCTTCGAGGAGGGTTTTGGTTTGGAATTCCAAGTCCATGCATTTTGTCATATACGCATTGCATTAGGGTGCTTGGCACACGAGTCGTGGTTGATTCAAATTTGTGATTGTGTTAATTTTACTAAGTGTTATGTTTTGAAATTATGTATAAGTGTGTTTGATTCAAGTTTATGATTGAGTGTTTGAACTTGAGATGTCATTGTGATTGTGTGATTTTACTAAGAGTTATATTTTGTATTGTGTGTGAATGGGATGGAGTGTAAAACTATTTCGAAATCCAATTTGTCGTGGTAATCGCGTTGGAATTGCTAAGTGTTAAGATTTGGTATTATGTATGAATGTGATTGAGTTAGTTTATGTATTTTTGGAAGAATAAGCAGGGAAATCGAATTCCCCAATCGATTGGATGAGTTACAGGGACTTCTCTAAATTGATCAAATCGATTTGTCAATCGATTTTGTAACTTGTCTTTCAAAACCCCTTAAGAAATCGATTTGGCAAATCGATTGATATGTCTCCTGTTTTCTTGAATTTTGAAAATGTAATGAATAAATCGATTGGCTAAATCGATTTGGCCATCCAGGAAATCAGCCATTTTTCACGAAATCGATTTGCCCAATCGATTGGATTCAATACAGGGGCTCAGTCTTTCACGAAATCGATTTGCCCATTCTATTGGCTTCAATACAAGGGCTCAATCTTTCAGGAAATCGATTTGCCCAATCGATTGGCCTTAACACAGGGGCTCAGTTATTCAGTTAATCGATTTCCCCAATCGATTGATTCAAGCCCATAGTTCAGTTTTCACTAAAATCTTTCAGGAAACAGATGTATTTCTTTTGGGTTACTTTTATTTTAAATTGGAAGAATGTACATGTACTAATATTGACACCATGACATGCTTTGGATTTATATTTCGAAAAACTTTTTCGCTGCTTGTAAATTATAAGGACTTAAATATGTATCCAAAGGCTTTTCCTTATGTATTTGCTCTGTCTTATTTAATTTCTTTCAAAAAAAAATACACCATCGCTTTGAAATTCGGGGTGTTACAGCAGCAGAGCAGTGAGTAGTAATGTGAAAAACAGAATATAGATAGAGCTGTAGTGGTAATAACAATGGGTGTGTTGTTGTAATAGCAAGAGTGGAAAAACTAAGTGAGGCATATGCAATTCATGACTCATAGAAAATCAGAGAGAAAATATTAAAGGGAGAAAAGAAAGATTGAGAGAAATGCTAGTATTGCTGGTTCATAAACAGTGATAGATACTAGGAGTTCAATCTTGAGAAGGCTTTAATCTTGTAACATTCAATCATTCATAGTGGATAAATCTTGCTTGCTTGCACGTGACGTAGGTCTCATCAATTGAGACCGAACACGTAAATTCTTGGTGTTATTCTTCCCTTATCCTTCTTTATTTTCGTTTGTATTGATAGAGAAAACTGTAGAAAGAAAAATTGTTTTATGCAAAACTGTAGAAAACGGAGAACGAAAAACAGTCTCCGTTTCAGTTCTGCAGAAACGCAGAACATTCTCCTTTTTCTGGTTTTTCTGGTTTTTCTGGATTTTTGGTTTTTTCTGGTTTTCTTGCTTTCTGTTTTGTTGGTTAATCTAAGTTGCAGATCCCTATTATTGTTTTAACATTATAAGAAGTAAATACAAAGCAATTAAGCATATCCAGTCATGCTCCAAAGTTACATCAATTTCATATACCCAATTTATTAGAACCATTGTTCACTCTTAAGCATTTCATGTTTTAGTTAAAAGTTGGTTATTTAGTCTAGTTTCTGTTAGTTATCATGTTACGTCAGTTAGTTAGAATTGTTGCATCTTGGATACTTAATTTTGTTTAAAATGAATTTCAGGCTTTTGCGATCTATTTGAATTCTGCAAATGAGATTTGGAATGATTTCCACATGCGATTCCACCAAAACAATGTTCTTTATATTCCATAATTTACTATCAAAATTCTATTTGTTTCTTCTTTGGCTAGATATTCCAAAATTTTCTAACTTTCTATTATTCTGAGTTTGTTATGCGGGAGCCTCTACATCATAAGATGGTTGGCAAGGGTAACATGTTTCAAGTATTATAGCTCTATGTTAATGACGTTACAGTTGACAGCTTTGCCATTGTATTTTCCGGTGATAAAAGCATGTCAATGCTACCTTAAAATTTTCTTCTTATGTTTGTAATAAATTTCCAACCATTGCTATTTAGAATTATTGTTTTATTAGACATAATTGTAGCCAATTATGACATTCTCGTTTAGGATATTTATTTGATAATGTACTTAGAATTGTTGGAAATAAAATACATTTTGATGTTTCTTTTACTATTCTTCTCACTTTTGGGGCGTTTGTCCCTTGGCAAAATTCCACACGCTTTTCCTTTAAGTCTTTTGATCTTACTACTAATAAGTCTTATTTTTTACTATAGTGGATGACCACAATAGATTTACATGATTGTATTTGTTGAAGTATAAACTTAAAAAATTACTTTGTTGAAAACTCAGTTTAGTAAACATATAAAATCTATGTGCACTGATAATGCAACGGAATAAGATTTAACTAGTTTTCTGTAGGACTGGGTACGCTTCACCCATTTTCATCTCCTCAACAAAACTCAGTTTTTAAGAGAAAGCATCACCACCTGTTGAATGTAGCTAAAGCACTACCTTTTCAATCCTTGAATACAAGACTAACTATATGTTTGGATGAAGACAAAGACCAAGTAAAATGATCAAGTTGCAAGTTCAAAGATGCTAAGAGAAGTCAACATCAAGTCAACCATTGTCAATGAGCTAGAAGACTTATATTTTAAGTTACATGATGCAATATAATATTATTACATTTCAAATGCATATGAGAACCTTGATTACTTCATCTAAACTCTAGCATATGCATTAGAAGAATTTTCAAAGTGTCAAACTGCATGAACAATGTTTGAAAATCAAGTTTTTGACAAAAGATAAGGTTGTATTCGACTACATATATGTGTAGCCGAATACATATGAAGTCAATAACAAAAATTGCACATCTGTATTCGACTATAGCTTGTTTTAGTCGAATACAAATCCTAGTCTGTAGCAAAAACTACACATCTGTATTCGACTACATAATGTTGTAGTCAAATACAAATACCAAGTCAATAGCTAAAACTACATTTTTGTATTCGACTACATCATATTGTAACCGAATACAATATCAAGTCAGTGGCAAAATTCAGTCATCTGTATTCGACTACAAGGATTTGTATTCGAATACAAGCTTTAAATATTGAAATAAATATAAATGTTACGTAAGTGTATTCGACTACACTCAGGATGTAGTCGAATACAACTGTGAAGCAATACAATTTTTTAGTTCTGATTCAATCTAAATCATTAAATATGTTCATCAAACTTCTTATAACGATTGTCAATTATCTGAAATGATGTCTAAGGAGTATAAATACTTTTTAGTTTCAGATTTAACTTAAGAATCTTAAAAAGAGTCTTAGAACAACTTTGAACAACTTCCTAAAATATTTTGTGAATTATTCAAAGTCGTACTTTCATATTCAAGTACATATTTTACATTGTCATATCATTGAAAAAGGTTCTCCGTTGTACTTAAAATTATTTTAGATTGTTATCATTATACAAGAAAACATCAGTTGTTATATTCTCTTGATTTCAATCAAAATCATTGTTGTAAAATTATTCAAGTTATTGTGTAAATTGAGAAAAGTGGTGTACTTTCTTCCAGGTGTTGTAGACTAGGATAGTGGCGTGCTATCTTAGGCAAATTTTTAGAAGTTTGTAATAGAAATCTTAGAGTAACACTCTAACGTCTCGAATTTTGATCCAAGGCATTACTTAAAAATATATATATTTTCTTTTCAAAATGATATTTTTTATTTTTCTTTTTTAAAAGTAGCTCATCATGTAATCAATAAAATTTCACTAGTAAATAGTTTGATTTCATTTTATGAAATATCACAATGCAATTTGCTAGATATTATTGTTATTATTTTTGCAAAGATACTTTGCTAATTGTAGAAAATGTTCATTTACGTCATAAAATAAAATAATTCAGGTTTTTCCTAACAAACGAACCCCACCTCCGCATTTTTATTTAAAATTGACGATGAAAAGTAAATAAACTTAAAAAAAAAGTATCACGTTAGTCATATCTCTATAAACATTATTATTTAGATAAAGTGCCCATTTTTCCCACGTGGATTCGCCAAGCAAACGTAATTCATGCTACTCTTCGAGATCGTTAGTACCTAAATATTGGTGTAAGGGGTCAGTTCATCCCACGATAAAATTAAACTAAATAATAAGTTAATAACCATAAAATATAAATATAAAATCTTTTTATAATAAAAAATTTAGAGAAATTGATTTTTTTAATAATTCGCAAATGTGTATCAAAAGTTATAAAATGTATCTAAATAAAGAATGTAGGAACTCACCTTAGAGCAGATAATTAGATCAAAATAAAAATGACAATAAAATATATGCAAGTTATGCATGCTCATAAACATATATAATTCGGATATTGCTAGCCACTAAGGCGTCCACACAGAAGTCACTCATAACAATGGGGGAAAATTAAACCACCCACTAAGGCATCCACAAAGATGCATATGATATGTCATGACTATGATAATGATGCTCAAAATGTAGAAATCACTAGCCACTTAGGCAACCACAAAAAAAGAGGTCATAACACAAGGGTTAAAATTTTCACTACAAACATATTTATCAACATATTTATCAAAGTATAAAAATAGAGCTCTATAATAAAGTTCATTAAGATAAATGTATTACTGAAAAGAAACAATCAAAATATTATAGTTAATTTCTTTACGACGAAAATAAATCAACTTTTTTTCTTTTAAAACATCCAGACATCTATCAATAGCTTATGAACCACTAATTTAATATCTAGCCTAACTCTACATGGGGAAAATCCCTTATCTTGAGTGATTTCCTTCTAGATGACACTATATAGCCTTCGAAAATATCACCAAGATGAAGGAACAAAAGTTTAGAACTTCGATCAGAATGCGAGAGAATGTGAGGATGGTTGTTTGAGTGTCTTAGAAAATATTTGAGATAAATATAATGTTGGTAATGGCGTGTGGGTGATTATGACTTCTTTTTCTCTACTGTAAGTTTAATTCGTGTCCTAGGAAGTACAAATGCATGCGACTAATAAATGAGGCGTGGAGCTGATTAGAGAGAAGGAATAATTCTCTTCATTGAGGTTAACTGCACACATGAATACGGAATTTAATTGAAATAATATCATTCAATGACCAACCATTAGAAATTAATTGACATTCATATATATTTATTCTTGCTAGTTAGACATTAGAATGGAGACAAGGGAGAAAACACACAATTCTATAAACTATAATCATAGTTAGAAACATAATCCACCAATTCCGTAAAAACTAAAAAATTTCTAAACACCTAATTCATCCCCCTTCTAAAGTGCGCCTTTGTACTAACGAGACCCTTGTAATCTTACTACTTATGAAAATAAGTCTTATTTTTACTATAGTGGATGACCACGTAAGATTCACATGGTTGTATTTGTTGAAGTATAAACTTGTGGCCACTGATAAAATTAAAAAAAAATTAATTTGGTGAAAACTTAGTTTGGTAAATATATAAAATATATGCGTATTGATAATGTAAAGGAATTGGATTTAACTAATTTCCTGCAGGAACTGGGTACTCTACACCAATTTTCATCTCCTCAACAAAACTCAATTTTTAAGAGAAAGCATCACCACCTGTTGAATCTAACCAAAGCACTTCATTTTCAATCCTTTATTCCTGTAAGACCCATAATTTTAAAGTATACTTTATGTATTTTAGTGTATTTCTGGTATTGAACTCGAAGGCTTTTTAGCCAAAGTTATTAATGTTTTGGGAGTTTAAAGGACCAAAAAGTTATATTGATGCTCGATTAAAATTACTCGTCGATAAATAAATTAAATTAACTGCGGTGAATCTTTTACGAAGAATTTAATGCGTTACGGGTGAAATGGTAATTTAACAAATACCTAGATATTTTGAGATCTTTGTTAAAAGTAATTAATATATATATATATATATATATATATTTATATATATAAATAAATATATATTTGCTTGGAGGGAAAATAAAAGGAAAGAGAAAGGAAAGACAAGGTGATAGGAAGAAAATAAAAAAGGAAAGAAAACATCCGTCTCTTCCTTTGCCTCGCGAGCTACCTCCCTCCTTCCTCCATTTTCGTTTTTCTTTGCTTCCTTTAAGTTCGAGAATTGAAACCCAAGGCTAATGGGTGAGAAAGATCAAGTTCCCAACTTCTTCCTTCCTCCTGGATTCGAAAACTGAATTCAAACCGTCAAACACAAACCTCCCCGTTTCATCTAGATCTAAGCTTTGTTTCGCAAAGAGATAGAAGGGAAAGTTGTTCACTACCCCGCTACGATGCTAGGGAACCAACTTTGGAAGCGACGTTGCGAGCGGAGATTTTTCCGAATTTACTCACGGTACCGGAATCGCACGTTAAAGCTAACGTGAAGGTAAGGGCTCCTTCCAAACTTTTAGTTTGCAATTAGGGATTTATCTGTATTTGTGTGGAAAAGAATTTTGTTAGGGTTAAAGTAATGTTTCGTGGAAAATGAATTTAAACTCATTTATGTATGATTTTGAGTAAATGAAACTTGTTGTGTTTGAGTGGTGGGTTGTGTTGATTTCTGTTCGTCGTATTTGACGTGTTCTTAATTAATACTGATAATATTTGATATGTGTATGTTGGATTTTGTGGATAAATGAATTGATGTGTTTTGGTGTGAGTTGTGGATTTGATTTGATAATATGTTTGAGTTTGTTTTGTGTGGAATTTGAAAACCATTAAGTTAAATGAGTATTAAGAATGGGGAATCTCTTAATGTCTTGTTTACTTAATGTGTGTTTGTGAAAATCGTTTAAGTTAAATGAGTATTAAGAATGGGGAATCTCTTAATGTCTTGTTTACTTAATGTTTGTTTTGGAAAATCGTTTAAGTTAAAAGAGTATTAAGAATGGGGAATCTCTTAATATTTTTGTTTACTTAATGTTTGTTTTGGAAAATCGTGTAAGTTAAATGAGTATTAAGAATGGGGAATCTCTTAATGTCTTATTTACTTAATGTTTGTTTTGGAAAATCGTTTAAGTTAAATGAGTATTAAGAATGGGGAATCTCTTAATGTCTTGTTTACTTAATGTTTGTTTTAGAAAATCGTTTAAATTAAAAGAGTATTAAGAATGGGGAATCTCTTATTATTTCTGTTTGCTTAATGTTTGTTGTGAAAATCGTTTAAGTTAAATGAGTATTAAGAATGGAGAATCTCTTAATGTCTTGTTTACTTAATGTTGTTGTGAAAATCGTTTAAGTTAAATGAGTATTAAAAATGGGGAATCTTTTAATATCTGCATTTACTTAACGATTGTTGTGGATGGAGTTAGTGCATGCTCATGCATTTCATTTTGGTAAATTATGCTGACCCGTGATAGGTGGCACCTCGGTAAACAGTACTGACCCGTAATAGGTGGTACGTTTACGATTTACGTTTTTGGTAAATTGTGGTGACCCGTGATAGGTGGCACCTCGGTAAATAGAACTTTGGCATGTGATTGGCGGTACGTTTACGATTTACGCTTTTTCAAAACCAGTTAAGAAATCGATTTGGAAATCAATTTTGCCCTATAGGAACTTAGAAAAACTGACAAAATCGATTTGGAATTCGATTGGCTTTAATACAAGGGCATAGTTATTCATTCAATCGATTTCCCAATCGATTGAATTAAGCCCAGAGTTCAAATTTCACTAAAAACCTTCAGGAAATCAATTTGGAAATCAATAGGTTTAGTAGAAATTCTTATTTTGAGTTAGATAATCGATTGCTCAATTGATTTATCAATGTTTTGGTCAGTTATGTATTACTTGCTGGATTGAGAACTTTATTTTGATTTCATTTTCATTTGGTAAGCATTATATGAACTTTTAGCATAAGGAAAACCCTTTTAAGGTGCATGCTAAGTGGAAAGCTTATTTGTGCATTTAAAAACTTAAATGTTATGTGTTAACTGTTTATTTCGGTTGGTGACCCTTTACAACTATTGTGGAAATCTGGGCTTTGCCCTCAGATGAGAGCCAGGACAATCCTACTGGTTCGTACCCTATGGATGGGAATGTAGATGGGAACGCATGACTGGAGCTATGTTAGGAGGATCTTACGGGGCGTGTGGAGATCACTCGGGGTGTATAGCTATAGTTTTTTTTGTAGAATGATCAGATTAGGATGACATAGAGGGAACATATGTCTTTCTTTTGGACTACGTTATTATGTACTGGAAAACTGTACCTTTACTAATATTGTCAGTATGACATCTTATTTGAATGGGTTCCATGTATCATTTGTTGTTGTGTAAATACTTTGGATGCATATTTCAAAAACTATTCCGCTGTGTATCAATTATATTGACTTATATGATTATTCAAAGGTATTTTACTTAATTATTCTTTGTTTCATTTTAATTTCTTTTGAAAAAAAAAATACACCATCGCTTTGAAAAATGGGCTGTTACATTGTGGTATCAGAACTTTGGTTTGGTTTTCTTTGGGGGTTGTGGAACCTTTGGTTATAGATTGTAGGTCAACCTGTAGGTGGTTTGAGTTGTTAGGTCCGCAATAATTATTATGCGTTGATGTGGTCGGAAGTTATTTTTGGAATTATTTGAAGTAGTGTTAAGACTCTACTTGATGATTGTTTTATAGGAAAACCATGCCACCAAGAAGGAATGACGTTCCGAGAGCCAATGCTAATAGGGATGATCGAATGGCGGAGTCAAGAGGGTTTGAAGACTTTCATCGTTACAATCCTCCCAAGTTTAATGGGGATGAAAATTCAGAGAAAGTGGATTAGTGGATCCAAGAAGTGGAGAAGATCTACGAAATGATTAACTGTCAGGCGACAGTGAAGGTCAACTATGCCACTTATATGTTATTAGGGGATGTTGAGTACTGGTGGAGGAGTGCAACATTGTTGATGAGACCGGCTCACGAGGAGGTGACATGGGAATCATTCAAAAGGAAGTTTTTAGACAAATACTTCCCGATGAGTACCAGGACTAAGTTGGGTGATGATTTCCTGAAACTGTATTAGGAGAACATGACCGTGGGCGAATATGCCGCTAAGTTTGAATCACTGTCAAGACATTTCAGGTTTTTCCGTGAAGAGATTGATGAACCATTCATGTGTCATCGTTTCCAAGACGGACTAAAGTATGAGATTCAAGACTCTGTCTTGCCCTTGGGAATTCAACGTTTCCAAGTTCTTGTGGAAAAATGTATGGAAGTTGAGGATATGAAGAATAAGAGGGCTAGCCGAGGAGGGAATTTTGGTGCAGGAGGGCCTAGTCGGGTGAATTATTAGAACAACAAGAGGAAACAAATTGCTAAACCTTATAATCGACCACAAAATTGCAACGGTGGGTAGAATCGCCCAGGGAACCAGAATTTCGGAAGACAATTGGGACAAGTGCTTTGATGTTTCCGATGTGGGGAAGAGGGACATTATGCTAGTGCTTGTACCTCTAATGTTCTCACCTGTTACAATTGTCGGAAACCAGGGCACCTAGCAAGGGACTGCACAGCTCCAA
Organism: Cicer bijugum; assembly: GCA_037974875.1. NCBI lineage: Eukaryota > Viridiplantae > Streptophyta > Magnoliopsida > Fabales > Fabaceae > Cicer > Cicer bijugum. The sequence goes on along the minus strand of JBBPBT010000958.1, from coordinate 1,058,930 downwards.
AGGTGGAACCAATTGTGAATGTAGCTAGGGCTACTCGTCCTACTACTAGAGGATGCATCTATTGTGTGAATGCTGAAGATGGGAATCCGTCTGGCAATCTGATTCAACGTGACTGTGAGATTGCAGGTAACACTCTAACTGCACTTTTTGATTCGGGGGCGACCCATTCCTTCATTGCTATGGACTGTGTGAATCGTTTGAAGTTATCTGTGTCTGCTTTACCTTTTGATTTGGTTGTTTCCACACCTGCCAAGACTTTGACAATAAATTCTGCATGTTTACATTGTCAAATAACTATTCAGAATAGGGATTTCTTGGTTAATTTGATTTGTTTACCGCTATAATTACTCGAGGTCATTCTCGGTATGGACTGGATGTCGTACCATTATGTGATCTTGGATTGTGCTCGTAAATTGGTTCTTTTCCCCTAACCAGGAGTTGTTAAGTATTTAGCCGCTAACAAACTCCGAGTGTCGCCAAGAACTGAAGAAGAGCATGGAGAACACTTACGTCAAGTTCTTGAGATTTTGCGCGAGAAGCAATGGTATGCCAATTTGTCAAAGTGTGAATTTTGGCTAGAGAAAGTGAATTTCTTAGGACATGTGATAACCAAGGAAGGAATCGCTGTAGATCCGGCTAAGATTGAGGCGGTACTGGCTTGGAAACAGCCTCAAACTATCACTGACATACGAAGTTTTGTAGGATTGGCGAGGTACTACAGGAGGTTTATTAAAGGTTTTGCTAAGATTGCGACTCCATTGACACAACTTACCAGAAAAGAACAACCGTTCGCATGGACGGAGAAGTGTGAGGAAAATTTTCCGTTACTAAAGAGAAAATTGACGACCTCACCAGTATTGGTGCTACCACAATCAGATGAACCCTATGAAGTTTATTGTGATGCATCTCACCAAGGGTTGGGATGTGTCCTGATGCAACACAAGAAAGTTGTAGCTTATGCCTCAAGGCAATTGAAGATTTATGAGAGAAACCATCCTATTCATGATTTGGAGCATGCCGCGGTTGTTTTTGCATTGAAGATCTGGAGGCACTATCTATATGGGTGCACGTTCACCGTGTTCAGTGACCATAAAAGTTTGAAATATTTGTTTGATCAAAAGGAGTTGAACATGCGCCAGAGACGATGTATGGAGACTCTCAAGGATTTTGATTTCACACAACAGTACCACCCTAGGAAGGCCAATGTAGTGGCTGATGCGTTGAGTAGAAGAAGTGTATAGGTGTCTTCAACAATTATGGCCAGACAACAAGAGTTGTGGGAAGCTTTTAGAGACCTACACTTGAACGTAGAGTTTGCACCGAGAATTTTGAAATTGAAATTCGGAATGATTAAGATTTCGAGTGGACTACTTGAAGACATTGCAAATTCTCAGGATGATGTTTTGATTCAAGAGAAGAGGAACCTAATAGTGCAAGGGAAGACAACAGAGTTCAAAATTGGATCAGATAATATTTTGCGATGTAATGGTAGGATTTGTGTACTAGAAATTACAGATATGAGGAAAACAATTTTAGAAGAGGCTCATAAGAGTAAGTTGAGTATTCATCCTGGAGCAACAAAGATGTATCATAATTTGAGACAGAATTATTGGTGGCCAGGAATGAAGAAACATGTATGTATCCACTTATCTAACTTGTCAGAAAGCGAAGGTGGAACATCAGCGACCTGCTGGGATGTTGCAACCTTTAGATATACCGGAATGGAAGTGGGACAGGATTTCCATGGATTTTATAACTAGATTGCCTAAAACAAAAAGAAAGAATGATTCTATATGGGTTATAGTGAATCGACTGACTAAATCCACCCACTTTTTGCTAGTAAAGACCACCTATAAGGTAGATAAGCTAACAGAGATCTACATTGCTGAAATTGTGAGGTTACACGGGGTACCAACGAGTATTGTATCAGACCGTGATCCGAAGTTCACATCACATTTTTGGGGAGCATTGCACGAAGCGTTGGGAACAAAACTACGATTGAGTTCAGCTTACCATCCACAAACGGACGGACAGACTGAAAGGACGAATTAGTCCCTAGAAAATCTGTTGAGAGCATGTGTATTAGATGATAGAGGAAGTTGGGATGATGTACTTCCGTTGATTGAGTTCACCTACAACAATAGTTTCCACGCAAGCATTGGAATGGCACCATATGAGGCTTTATATGGGCGCAAGTGTCAAACGCCCTTGTGTTGGTATAAGGACGGTGAAAGTATGATTGTCGGACCAGAGATGGTGCAAAAGACTACAGCTAAGGTAAGGAAGATCAAGGAGAAGATGAAGACTTCATAGGATCGTCAGAAGAGTTACGCGGACAAGCGTCGCAAACTTTAAGAATTCGAACAGGGTGACCATGTATTTCTGAGAGTCACACCTACTACTGGAGTCGGTAGAGCATTGAAATCATTGAAGTTGACTCCGAAATTTGTAACACCCTAATTTATTGTTATACCTTAATTTATTATTATTATTATTACTATTATTATTATTATAAAGTACTAATATTTTTTTATATATGTGTTTCTTGTGATGTAATAATTTTTTATGTGTATTCTATGTGGTGTGATAATTTTTTATGTATTTTTTTATCCTAATAATTTTATGATGGAACACAGATATATATATATATATATATATATATATATATATAAAATAATACGCAGAACGAATTGATGTCATTACATTAATTGTTATCTTTAACACTAATAAAATGGGTTAATAATAATAATAATAACTATAATAATAATGAATAATAATAATAATAGTAACCATTATAATAAATAATAATAATAATAATAGTAAACTAGGTACTATGTAACGTATAGAAATATATATGGCTAAGATATCATAGATTAGCATAGCCGCCTCCCATTTTGGATCGGATATCAACTTGCAATTCCAATTTCATATTCCAGTTCCATTTCCAAACCACAGCCATTTCCATTTCCAAACTACAACCAGGTATGCACGGAAATTATTGTTCTTTTTACCATTGGTGTGTGAGTATGTAGGTGTTTATCTTGTTAGCTCTAAGCCTTGAAGATGAGATAAAAACAAGTATTTAGGAGAGTTTGATTAGTGTTTATGATATGATAGCGTTCTTTTTTTTTTTTAAACTAATCCTAAAATAATCAAAGGTAGAACGAGGGTAAGCTTCTCATAAACTTAGTAACATTTATGTGATTTATCTTGGGAAATTGATAAAATGTTATACATGATTAACAATTTTATATGATTCTTTGGAAACTTGCACAAGTGTTTTTATCATAAGATAAATTCATAAATTTTTCGAACGCCTCCTAAATTCTATAGCACTTTAGTTCAAAAATATTATTTTTTGTCTCAAATATTGATTCTTGGATCACTCTATATTGTAATGTTTCTATTGGCGTGTGTTTTTCTGAAGTCTTGATAATAAGTTGTGTATTAGGATTTAGAATATATATTTTTCTTGAATATGTGATTTGGAATTATGTACCTTTAAACAATATCATGTTGGCCATGAATAGTTAATCAACTATAATTTTTTCTATTTTCATCAACATTGTTATAATGGAATGCCAAAATTTTAAATCCATAAAAGTTTGTATTGCAATGAATGCTGCATGATGTTTAGAAACAATTGACTGGAGTCTTGAGTAGTGTTAAACTAACCTATTGGAATTTAACATACTATTTTCTATTAAGAAAATTAATTATTTATTTATCTACTTATTTAATTATTTATTTATTTATTTATTTATTTACTTACTTATTTATTTATTTATTTATTTATTTACTTATTCATTTATTTATTATTTATTTTATTATTTATTTATTTACTTATTTATTTATTTTATTATTTATTTATTCATTTACTTATTTATTTATTTGTTTATTAATTTTA
>JBBPBT010000958.1:1041010-1054520 GCA_037974875.1 Cicer bijugum | reverse complement strand
TTATTCATTTACTTATTTATTTATTATTTATTTTATTATTTATTTACTTATTTATTATTTATTTTATTATTTATTTATTTATCTATTCAGTTATTTATTTATTTATTTAATTTATTATTTAATTATTTATTTATTCATTTATTTATTTACTTATTAATGTATTTACTTATTTATTTATCTATTTATTTATTTATTTACTTATTTATTTATTCATTCACTTATTTATTTATTTTATTTATTATTTTATTATTTATTCATTTACTTATTCATTTATTTATTATTTATTTTATTTGTTTATTTATTATTTATTTTGTTGTTTATTTATTTCTTTATTTATTCATTTATTCATAGTAAGTAATTTATTTGTAATTGGTGGTTGTGTGGCTATAATTCCTTTGCGGACTATTAGAGACGACGATCGACAAAGAAACGATTCGTTAGCAGATCAGATTCATTGGACGGAATCTTCTGTCGAGGTAAGGGGTGAGATGAGGTTCGATTTTATGAGTATAAAATAACGCGAGATGAACGGGAATACTGAAATTCCCATATGTTCATTCGGGGCTTACTACGTATGGTTGAGCCCTATTGAGTAATAATAATTAATTAATAATATATGAATGGTAATAGTGAGGACTAAAATATAATTTAGAAACCTATAGAATTGTGTGAATTAATTTATATTAAGATTGTGTGTTATTTGATTTTATGAAACATATGCTAATTGTTATTGTATGAATGATATGTATTTGAGTGTTCTTGTCTACTTGATTGAAATTCTGATATTACTTGAAAGTGCACCTAATTGATTCCTTATTATGTGATTGATGAGACTGGATTGTGTATTGTGAGTAGTGTAAATCAAATATTGGGATTTTATGTGATTGACTGATATAACTATATATATATAATGATGAATATCGTGATGTCAAACTGAAACTTATTGAATTGTGATGATCGAGTAAGTCTGAGGTATGTGTTATAGATTTTGGAGATAGGATTATTTTGTCATCATATAGGGAGGGTTTGACAAACATAGTGATTCGGGGAAGTACAACTGAATGAGCCTGATCGTGGAGGGCTACAGTCGAACTGTAAGGTAAGACTGATAGACCTTGGGGGTACATCTAGTGGGGAATTCCTAAGTGGATTAGTGGGTTATTCCCTAAGGCCGGGAGCTACCGTGCAACACAAGAGTACCCCGACCGTCGCGTATATGTGTCTCGGGTTGAGTTGAGGGGATCAATGAGGACTTTGCCATTCATGAATTGTCCGTCTACTCTTGTAGTGGCATAGTATCAGGCCTCCTAACCAAGTAATTCAGAGTATAATGGTACCAAATGATGAAGAAGTATAGAGTATAGGACATGCATAACATTACATCTCTGTAACTGTTTGATTGTGATTGAATTAGATTAACCTTTGATATTATGTTCTCGAATGTTTCTCTTTATTTGTGTTCTTTGACTACTTGCGTGTTCTTCTCGTTTATCTTATACTGTTACATAATTTCGAAACTCACCCCTCGTTGCTTGTGTTGGGCGCTTGCGAGAGTGCAGTTGGTGATCCACGCTCTGAATAGGTGATACTAGGTGGGAGTAATTTTTGTATTTTGTTGAGTTTTGAACTAATTTTGAATTTTGTAAATATGATCGATCAAATATGTTATTTCATCTTTTATTCGAAGGTAGAAATTAATTTTCTCTGAGTTTAGAACTTGTTTCTATAAGAGAAATATTTATTTAATAAACCTCAATTATACTCAATATTAAAGGATTTTTTTTGTGAAAATTTTTAGGCAAGCATTTTTGTAAGTGTGAATGTGACATCTTGAACCTTATAGTTTAAAGAATAAAATTGTTCTCTATTACCGCTGCGAATCTCTTTAAAAACTAATGCATTTTACTTTTTATTTCAATTTGGGTTTAGGGTGTCACAAAATTCATTGGACCATATCACATTTCTACACGAATTGGGTCTGTTGCTTATCGAACGAAAAAGCTAAAGTGAAGGTAAGGGCTCCTTCCAAACTTTTAGTTTGCATTTAGGGACTTATCTGTGATTGTGTGGAAAAGAATTTTGTTAGGGTTAAAGTGTTGATTTGGGGGAAAATGAATCTAAGGCTTTATGGGTAAAATCTTAGAGTTCGGTTGTGAAAATGGTTTAAGTTAATTGAGTATTGAAAATGGTTTTATTATCTGCATTTACTTAACGATTGTTGTGGATGGAGTCAGTGTATGCTCATGCATTGCATTTTGGTAAATTGTGCTGACCTGTGATAGGTGGCACCACGGTAAACAGTACTGACCCATGATAGGTGGTACGTTTACAATTTACGTTTTTGGTAAATTGTGTTGACCCGAGATAGGTGGCACCTCGGTAAATAGTACTTTGGCCTGTGATAGGCGGTATGTTTACGATTTACACTTTTTCTTTTAGTAAATCGTGCTGACCCGTGATAGGTGGCACTTTGGCCTGCGATAGGCGGTACAATTATTATTTACGGCCATTCGAGGAGGGTATTGGTTTGGAATTCCGAGTCCATGCATTTTGGCATATACGCATTGCATTAGGATGCTTGACACACGAGTCGTGTTTGATGCAAGTGTATGATTGAGTGTTGGAACTTGAGATGTCATTGTGATTGTGATGATATTACTAAGTGCTATGTTTTGGATCAAATTGTGTGTAAGTGTGTTTGATTCAAGTTTATGATTGAATGTTTGAACTTGAGATGTCATTGTGATTGTGTTGATTTTACTAAGAGTTATGTTTGGAATTGTGTGACAGCTTGTTTGATTGCAAAACGATTTCGAAGCTCATATTGTCGTGGTGATTGAGTGGGAATTGCTAAGTGTTAAGATTTGGAGTTGTGTATGAATGTGATTGAGTTAGTTTATGTATTTTTGGAAGATTATGCAGGGAAATCGATTTCCCAATCGATTGGATGAGTTACAAGGACTTCGCTAATTTGACAATCGATTTTATAATATGTTTTTCAAAACCAGTTACGAAATCGATTGGGAAATCGATTTGGCCCTACAAGAACTCGGAAAAACTGACAAAATCGATTTGGAAATCGACTGGCTTTAATACAGGGGCTCAGTTATTCATTCAATCGATTTCCCAATCGATTGAATTAAGCCCAGAGTTCAAATTTCACTAAAAATGTTCAGGAAATCGATTTGGAAACCGATTGACTTAGTAGAAATTCTTATTTTGAGTTAGATAATCGATTGCACAATTGATTTATCAATGTTTTGGTCAGTTATGTATTACTTGATGGATTGAGAACTTTATTTTGATTTCATTTCATTTGGTAAGCATTATATGAACTTTTAGCATATGGAAAACCCTTTTAAGGTGCATGCTAAGTGGAAAGGTTATTTGTGCGTTTAAAAACTTAAATGTTGTGTTAACTGTTAATTTCGGTTGGTGACCCTTTACAACTATTGTGGAAATATGGGATTTGCCCTCAGATGAGAGCCAGGACAATCCTACCGGTTCGTACCCTATGGATGGGAATGTAGATGGGAATGCATGACTGGAGCTATCTTATGAGGATCTTACGGGGCGCGTGGAGATCACTCAGGGTGTATAGCTATAGTTTTTTTTGTAGAATGATCAGATTAGGATGACATAGAGGGAACATATGTCTTTCTTTTGGACTACGTTATTTTGAACTGGAAAACTGTACCTTTACTAATATTGTCAGTATGACATCGTATTTGAATGGGTTCCATGTATCATTTGTTGTTGTTTAAATACTTTGGACGCATATTTCAAAAACTATTCCGCTGCGTATCAATTATATTGACTTATATGATTATTCAAAGGTATTTTACTTAATTATTCTTTGTTTCATTTTAATTTCTTTTGAAAAAAAAAATACACCATCGCTTTGAAAAACGGGGTGTTACAATTCCCATTAAAAAATTTATGTCAACTGCAGCTCATATAATAAATAGAGTTCCTTGCTTAAATCTGAAAAACTTGTCCCCTTATGAACTATTTTATTGCAAAATGCCTTCATATGATCGATCATCTTAGAGTTTTTGGTTGTTTGACATATGTTGTTACTATACCACAACTCACAAATAAATTTTCTCTTAAGGCTAACATGTGTGCCTTTATAAGATACCCTTTTGGTGTTAAAGGTTAGAAGTTGTATGATATTTCCACAAGAAAATTCATCATTTCAAGCGATGTGGTTTTTCATGAGACCATTTCCACCTTCCATAACATGTCTGCAACTGATGGTAATTGTAACTCTCCAGATTTTTAATCCAAAAATTTACTTAAAAAATTACTTATTTCTTAGAAAAGTTTACAATTTTTTTTGAATCGTTAACATTTATTTATTTTAAATAATTAGTAACAATCACGTTATTTAATATCATTAAGAAAATATTTATTCAAAATTTAAAACAATATAAAGACAATTATTCTTAGCGAAAGGGAGCCACTTCTGTATTTTTAGAATTCTAGTACATTTTAAAAGTTTCTGACAAAAGATTAAAAGAACTTAAAATATTGGACAATTCTATTATTACAAAATGGTCTTGAAAACAAAACTCATGTTTACCCCACATTCGCCACGCGTCACTACTCATTAACTACTCTTGAATCTCTTCGAACTCATTAGTACCTCAAATGTTGTTGTAAGGGTCAGTTTTTTCCATCATCCACATCAAACCAAAGCAAGACATATAGAAGAATAACACAAAACATATAAATGTAAAAACTTCCAATTTAAAAGAAAAAAAATGTGCAAACCGGTAAATTGTATATCAAAACATATGCATAATGAATGCTCCTAAAACAAAATGATTCGGATATAAACCTGTCACTAAGGCAACTTCCACGCATAAAGATCACCCATACCAATGGGAAAACAAATCTGTCACTAAGGCAACTCTCACGAAGATGCATATGTCATGACATCAAGATAGAGTATCAAATAGATATATTCCCACACAGCCCACTAAGAATCATGTCACATGCATTCAAAATCACTTTTTAAAATCATCGCCTTGTTCACATATCATTAAGAACACATACAGACATCCATATCATGAGTACGACATATTCATAGACAAATAATCATAAAAATTATGACTTTCACCACATACACATAAAGATAAAAACTTGATATCATATAAGCCATAAAAATTAACGCTTTAACATATTTAACAAGAAAATTCACACTCCAACTAATATACATAATAAAGTTAAAACTTTATCATATATAAGGTAAAAATTCAAACTTTATTTCATATTCATCATAAAACTACCATTTTATCACATATAACATAAAATTTCATACTTGACTACATAGAAGTAAAATATTACAATTTAATCTCAACAAAAATTAGAGTTTTATTATTTTAATTCATTACTCTACATTTATTCCTATTAAATTATATGTAATCACATTTGTTTATTTCTTGTCATTCAACCAATGGCCTAACTATAATTTGTGTGGGGGAAAAGCTGTTACCTTGGCCACTTTTCTTCCTAGTACAAAGCTTTAAGCCCCACGAAGTTGTTCACAAGGAGAAGAAGTTTCAAGTTTTGGATACACGAAGAAATGAGGTGTGAAGATGATGGTGGTTAGGGTTTCGGTATTCTTTATGTTTATTATTAGTGAGTATACATAAATTGTGGACTTAGGAAAATTTAAAGTGAAAAATATTGGTTAGACATTGCTGGGCCTTAATGAAGAATAAAAGTGATAAAATGTCCCCCTTTTATTTTTTCTGACTATACATAAATTGTTGGTCCTTTTTTTTTTGTTGTTAACCTTCATCGTAAAAATCAAGTCACAAATACATAACCCGAATTTATACTCATTCAAGTGGGTTGGGTCACACCCATTTCTTCTTGCACTAGTAAAACACATCTAAATATAATATATATATATATAAACTCTCCGTTGATTTAATAATTATTACTCATAACTTTATCAACTATAATAAGTCGAATAAGGCAAATAATTATTACATATAATATTATATTGAATAATATTGATAGGTTCTAATTATTTTTAAATAATAATTTAGAGGATGTTATAGTGATCCAAATTATTTTGCCCAATTCCTGATCACATGTTTGTTGATGGTTGTGCTAATCATGATGATCTAGATATTTCACCATTTAATGATGACAATTGTGCAGATGATGATGATTCAACATATAATATTGTTGACTTTCTAGATTTTGAGAATCATACCAATCTCAGAAGATTCACCAGAAGACATGTTGTTTCAGCATCCTTAGATGACTACAAATGTAATGTTGTTTATCCCATACATCATCACCATAACTATTCAAGACTATTGCATGCCTAAATAAAGCTATAGGGTGCATATGGGTCTATAAGACAAAATTCGCAGCAGTTGGTACTTTGGACAAGCATAAAGCTAGATTGGTGACAAAAGGGTAAAGCTAGATTCGCATAGATTTTGTAAGCACATCCTTACCAGTGGAAAAGTTGAGAATAATGAGAGAACTGCTTATATCAGCAACTCAGCAAGATTGGAAGTTGTTGAAATTAGACATTAATAATGTGTTCTTGAATGGAAAAATAGATGAAAAGGTATTAATGGAATTGCCACCAACTTATTGAGTTGTTGGCGAGAAGAAGAATATGGCATGCAGACTTCATAAGTCATTGTATGGATTGCAACAGGCTTTGAGATAGTGTTTTAATGTTTTCTTCTATAATTTTGCAACATGGATTTACCAAAAGAATTGCAGTCTCCTCCTTGATTACTAAAGGTTCGGGTGTCACTCTTGTTATACTCTTAATCTATGTAGATGACATTATACTTCCAAGTCTTAGTCAGTGCATGCTCCGACATACTCAATATACTTTAGAAAGTCCTTTCAAGCTCAAAGTGCTAGGGGATCTGAAGTACATTTTGGGATTATAAATTGCAAAATCGTCATAGGTATACACACATATCAAAGTATACTATGCAGCTTTATGAGGATACATGTTTCTTACTGACTCAAGGTCGTATATTTCTTTCTCGGTGAACAAGTTAAATTAGTATATGAATAGGCCCAACAAGAAGCATCCTAAGATAGTGGTACCAAATCTAATAGTATCTTAATACATCTCCAAGATTAGGACTTATGTTTTCTACAGTTCCATCACTCAAAGTTTCTACATATGTAAATGTAGATTGGGGGCGATGCACTACTACTAGAAGGTCAACAACATGATTTTGTGTCTTTCTTGGTGAGTCCATAATATCTTAGAAATCTAAGTTGCAACCATGACATATGAGATACTTTGGTTAAAACAATTGCTTAGAGATTTTGAAATACAAGTTTCCAAATGTAATAGTTTTTAGTGATAGCATCTCAGCTATACATTTTGCCTCAAATCCAACATCTCATGAGAGATAGATCAAAGCATATAGACATAGACTGTCACTTTATTAGAGAGCATGTTTGTTATGGTTTTCTCAACTCGATCCATCTACCCAAATTGCATAGACATCAATGAGACTAATTATACATTAAAATTGAAAACAATATTTGTTATAAAACTTCAGTACTTGAATTTTTCTCATATGTAGAAACCACATAGACATGTTGTTTGACTTCCTGCTAATTAGCATACAATTAAGGTTAATGTCGATTGTTAGAACCCTTAATGATATTTGTCGAGCTTGTTTTGGTGGAATTCTCAAAAATGGAAATTGAGAATGATTTATTGGGTTTTTCAATGGCCTTAGTTTTGGAATCAATTCTATTTGTCAAGCTAGTTTTGGTGGATTATGTGCTAGTCTTATTGAGCTCCTATGTATGATAGCCTTAGTTTAGCCGGAGAAAATAAAAAAACTTTTTTAAGTATTTCATAGAGTTGATTCCACGTTAATCTTAGCCCTGGTTATCAGAGTTTCCAACTTCATCATCCTCTTGTTGCTCTGATCAACTGCATTAAGGAGTTCATTTACATGAATTGAAAATTTTCTTTTTTTAGAGAAGAAAATCAATATGAAGATTGATTGGTACAACATGATTAAACCCAAAATCAATGTGCAGATTGATTGGTACAACATCTAATGTGATTTCTTTTGGGAAAAAAAAAATTTAATGTGATTTAAACCCAAAGTCCAAAATTTATCAGTAGATTATACATAAATTTTAGGGTTAAATTTGTAGAGTAAAAACCAATAAAATTATAGAGATAAAAAGCATATTTATTCTTAAATTTTAATAAATAAAATCAGAGGTTTTTTTAAAATTTTTTTATAAATAGATTTTATTTTTCTAAAGAGTTTAATAGTGAAACTCACTTTCATGAAGTATGGAGAAGTAAGGATTTTATGGATGTGAATCAACATCTCAATATATCAAATCAAATATTTTTTATAACTACCATTTAAGTTGTATTAATCGTCAATGACACTAGCAAAGATCATGTCTACAACATATGAGTCTAATACATATAATTTTACCACTAGAGCAAACCATTAAAGTTAAATAGTGATTCTTTCTATCTATACACATACTTGTATGTGTATTTGTAATTTACAAGTAGTGGAAAAAGTTCTCAAAATATGAATTCAATACATAACAAAAGTGGTACAGTCTTCCAATTTAAAAATAAATGCAACCCAAAAGAAAGACATTTGTTCCCTCTGTGTCAACCTAGTCTGATCATTCTACAAAACAACTAAACACTCTGAGTGATCTCCACGCGCCCCGTGAGATCCTCCTAACGTAGCTCCAATCAAGCATTCCCATCTACATTCCCATCCGTAGGGTACGAACCGGTATGATCATCCTGGCTCTCGTCTGAGGGCAAAGCCCAGATTTCCACAATAGCTGTAAAGGGTCACCAACCGAAATTAATAGTTAACACATAACATTTAAGTTTTTAAATGCACAAAATATCCTCTCAACTAAGCATGCACCTTAAAAGGATTTTCCATATGCTAAAAGTTCATATAATGCTTGCCAAATGTAAATGAAATCAAATAAAGTTCTCAATCCATCAAGTAATACATAACTGACCAAAACATTGATTTCCTAGAAGTTTTTAGTGAAAACTGAACTCTGGGCTTAATTCAATCGATTGGGGAAATCGATTGAATGAAAAACTGAGCCCCTGTATTGAAGCCAATCGATTGGGCAAATCGATTTTGTGAAAGATTGAGCCCCTGTATTGAAGCCAATCGATTGGGCAAATCAATTTCGTGAAAATGGCTGAGTTCCTGGATGGCCAAATCGTTTGGGCAAATCGATTTCGTGAAAGACTGAGCCCCTGTAACTCAGCAAATCGATTGGGGAAATCGATTCCCATGCATATTCTTCCAAAAATTCATAAACTAACTCAATCACATTCATACATAATACCAAATCTTAACATTTAGCAATTCCCACACAATCACTACGACAAAATGGGCTTCGAAATAGTTTTTACAATCCATCACTCTCACACGCAATAACTAATATATAACACTTAGCAATTTCAACACAATTACCACGACATCATGAACTTCGAAATAGTTTTGAAATCAACATGCTATCACACAATTCCAAAACGTAACACTTAGTATAATCAACACAATCACAATGACATCTCAAGTTTCAAAACACTCAATCATAAACTTGAATCAACACACTTACGCAAAATTTCAAAACATACCGCTTAACGGACAAGATGAACCAACAAACGCAATACCCACACAGACAAGATGAACCAACAAATCACATGGCATCATCTTGACTCGACAATCCCAACACGGACAAGATGAACCAACAAATCACATGGCATCACCTTGACTCGACAATCCCAACACAGACAAGATGAACCAACAAATCACATGGCATCACCTTGACTCGACAATCCCAACACAGACAAGATGAACCAACAAATCACATGGCATCACCTTGACTCGACAATCCCAACACGGACAAGATGAACCAACAAATCACATGGCATCACCTTGACTCGACAATCCCAACACGGACAAGATGAACCAACAAATCACATGACATCACCTTGATTTGACAATTCATTTCTCCACAAAATCATTTTCACGACAACATTAAGTAAACGCAGATATTAAGAGATTCCCCATTCATAATACTTATTTAACTTAATGATTTTCACAAACAAACACACATTAAGTAAACAAGACATTAAGAGATTCCCCATTCTTATTACTCGTTTAACTTATTTCAAATTCCACACAAAACAACTCAAACATACTTTCACATTCAATCCATAATTCACACCAAAACACATCAATTCATTTCTCCACACAAACCACACAAAACACATCTCAAATTCTATAATCATCAATTATGAACACGTCGAATACGATGACACAAATCAACACAATCCATCTCTCAAACACAACAAGTTTCATATACTCAAAATCATACATAAATGAGTTTAAAATTCATTTTTCCACGAAACATTACTTTAACCCTAACCAAATTCTTTTCCACACAACCACATATAAGTCCCTAAATGCAAACTAAATGTTTGGAAGGAGCCCTTACCTTCACGTTAGCTTTCTCGTGCGAATACAGTACCGTGAGTAAGTCCGGTAAAATCTCCGTTCGCAATGTTGCTTCCAAAGTTGGTCCACTAGCACCGTAGCACGGAGGTGAGCAACCTTCCCTTCTATCACTTCTTGAAAGGAGGCTTAGATCTAGAAGAAACGGGAAGGTTTGTGTTTGACGGTTTCGGAATCCTTAACACCGTTTTTCTTCATTTTCGAATTAAAGAGGAAGTGTGAAGTTGAGAAATCTTTGTCCTATCACCCACCAAGCCTTGGGTTTCTATTCTTGAGCTTAAAGGAATCAAAGAAAGCAAAACTGAATGAATATGGAGGAAAAGGGAATGAGTTTTGCGCGAGGTAGAGGTAGAGGATGAACTTTCTTTTTCTTTCTTATCTTTTTCCTTTCTCTCTTTTTCCTTCCTCTCTATTTTTTTCTTCCTATTTCCTTCCTTTCCTATTCTTTATATATAAACATATATATATATATATATATTAATTATAATTAACAAATATCTCAAAATCTTTAGATATTTATTAAATTACCCTTTCACCCATAACGCATTAAACTATTCGTAAAAGATTCACCCCAGTTAATTTAATTTATTCATCGATGAGTAATTCTAATCGGGCATCAAAATATCTTTTTGGTCATATAAACTCCAAAATATTAATAGCTTTGGCTAAAAAGCCTCCGAGTTCAAAACCAAAAATACACTAAAATACAAAAAGTACTCTTTAAAATTATGGGTCTTACAACAACCATCTAACTAGCTATAAAGAAACAAAATACAATTAATTTTCTTTCAACTTAACAATATAAAGATGAAAGGCTAATTAAAAAGTTAAACTAAGTATTATCTAATAAAATATAGTTTGTTTTAAGTTTGTATTTCATGTGTATATTGAAATATAGTCAATATCGTATTTTAAATTAGGGGTTTATATTACCTATCACCAAATTCAACTTTCTCTCAAGTTTACAATAAAACTTGTCAACATTTGGTTGAATTGGTGATGTCAAAAATCACATATAATCGATATGAACAAACATCAACAAATATTTTTTTTTTTGTAAATGAATGAGTTTAAAGACAGTATTTATTACATTATATTATGTTTTTAGAAATTGGAGGTTAAGTGACAAGTAGAGCGAGCTTTAAGCCATTTCTGCAATGACGCTTGTTACCACTTAAGAAATAATACATTCCTATTTTGTTAAGTACCACCTTTGTATTCTCGTCGTCTTGCACCACATGATTTTTTCCCCGTACTTTACACGAAGCATAGTCTTCCTCGTTTACTTCGTGCACCGATTCTTTTCTCTTCTTGTACGAAAAAACTGAAAAGTATATAATTCATTTCAACATAATATTATTATTTCACATTATATATAAGAAAACACAAACATCAGTCATGAATGAAATTATTTACCAATAGTGTCGCGTATTCAGAAGTTGTGATTAGAGGCCCACTGGGTTAGTGAATGTGGTGATGGAAGAGGAACTTTCCAACTCAATTTACACCGTCACCAATCACATATTCTGTTGATTTCGAACACGATATTAGAACCCACATAGACAAAATCAGATTGAACCATTTTGGACAGTAATAATAACCCATTACTATTATTAATTGCTTAATTCCTCTCTTTCAAACTCACCACCGGATTATAAGAGATTAAATAGGGTTCATCAAAACAATACAAGCCCCTTCACGATTTCGAAGTTACATTCTTTCTTACGTAAGTTTTAAACAAATTGCACTTTTTCGTAATAAATTAATGCGGTATAATGCTATATAAACTTCATTTTTACATTTTTTTGTGGTAATAATTATTATTCGTAGAGTAAATTTAAAATGTAGAGATGATGTTTAGTTATTATAGCTGTTCATTTTGTGAGAGGTAAAGTGTTTTTCCGGTCTAGAGTAGAGGCAGGATGTCACTTTATCTGCAAAGCGTACAACACTTTAAGCGTTTTCGTTGGAGCATAACTATATTATTGGGTGAATTTATAAATTTGTTGAAGTCCCATATTGAAAATAAATATTTTTTTGTAAATTTAAGTGGAAAAAAATTTATTTTAAAATTTAAGTTTCACATTAGAAATAAATATTTTTTGTAAATTTAAGTGGAAAGAAACATGTGTTAAATTCAAGTACCATATTAGAAATTATTTTTTTGCAATCCCACATTAAAAAAATCTCATATTTTGAGTAGTTTTCAATTATGTAAACATTAAAGTCTCACATTGGATAAAAAAACGTATGTGAGTTTGCTTTCATCACTATGTAATGAGTTTCAAACTAATGTGAAAAGTACGCTAAAGTTTGATGCATTTCCCAACTTTCTGTTTTCTCTCTTTCATATTCTGCTCGCCTAATTTTCGAGTCACTTCTCCCCTTCCCTTCGAATTTTAGAGCTTCTCCTCTTCCCTTCGGTTTTTCGAGCAAATGTTATACCAGTTCCTTTGTTTTTTAGAACAGTTATTATGTTGTAGTCCCTTTGTTTTTTAGAGCGGTTTGGTACAGTAGTCCTATCGATTTCTAGAGCGGTTATTATATCATAATTTTGAGTGGTCGTAGTACCATATTGCAAATGACTTTAATCGTCATTTGAGAGTGGCTTTAATCGTCAAAATAAAAAAAAAAATAAAAACAAACAAACAAACATTTTTAACTGAATAAATGGATTGATGGTAATAAAAATCAGTATAATGGTGATCAATTGAATATAAAAGAAACCAAAAGAATTGAATCAACGATAATAAGAATCACTATAATTGTGGCCAATTAAATAAAAAGAATCCGAAAAAAACAAATTAATGGTAATCAATGGACAATTATTCTCTTGTCATTTGTAATTACACTAAAAAAGTATATAAATAGTCTACAACAAAAGTAGAAAAGGGGGAGCACAATTCATAACATAATTTGAGAGCACACAAAAATAAAAAAAAATAAAAAAAAAGATTAATAGG
>JBBPBT010000958.1:954098-1041000 GCA_037974875.1 Cicer bijugum | reverse complement strand
AAAAAAAACAATTCAGGAGTAAAGTATGAATTTTTTATTGTTTTATCTAATTTTTTGTTTATTAGTCTATGTATTGCATCATTTTAAAATATTTTTTTTCTTTCTATTTTTCTTTCTATTTATAAAAAAAATAAATTTATATGTTAAGCTGTCATTTTTTTAAAAAGTTCTTTATTCCAAAAATTGTTTACTTTGCAACACAAAATAATAAAAATATAACTAATTGATATATATAGACCAGGAAAAAAAATTCATCATATTGTAATATAATAGAAAATTCATATTACGTCTTTATCAAATAATTAAAAAAATCATAACAACGAATAGTAGGTTTCTCTTAGAATTAGAATTTATGGTCGTTGTCGCCGGATGAAATTAATCATCGCTCGTCGCACCATATCACTCACCCTAATCATTGGTAGTCTTTAGGTCGCGACAGATTCCACAACATACGAGCAAATCCTTTAACAGGTTGTTTCACCGTCGTGTCCATCTGTCCCGTTCACATACCGCCACGTTCCGCTTTTTTTATACAAAAACCAATTTTTTTCTTTACTTTAAAACAAAAATACAAGATATAATCTATGACCAAATATTATTATTATTATTATCATTATTATTATTACATTTTTATTTTTATTTTTTTGATACGTCTATAAATAAAAAATAATAATTATTAACACATAAATATTTTCTATCCAAAAACTACGTGTGTTTTGACTTTCCGATTGTACCTAGGGATACGTAGGAGCAAAGCAAACCCTTGTCAAACCAAATTAATAAAAAAAATATTTTTCTTTCTTTTATTAATATAAATAATTTATTTATTTTATTATTCTTTTTGGAGTAAAAATAAATAAATAGTTTGTATATAATTAATTATATGGTAACCGTTTTAATAGACATTGTAGGGTGGTTATACTTTCCCTACTAATCGACTCTCGAATTCGAATTTTTGGTTCAAAGAACTTTACTTTTGGTTTTATCAAATTTTCCATTTTAAAAAAATAAAGTTGGTGACGACTTCTTTTTTTCGTGAACAAACCGAACGCGACAACTGACGACTTCATTGGGGATTTTTGAGAGTCAAACCCAATCTAATTAATTATATATAGTTATTTTATTATTTATTATTTTATTTATATTACCACTATTATTTTATTTGTTTAGTTATATTTTGAATACAATTATACGTGTTTTGTCAATTTATTTTCATTGTGATGTTTTTTGTTTATCTTATTTATTTTTCTATACAGTACCATAACACGACTCACACACTTATGAGTGGGCTCTATACCCGAGCTGAGTGCAAACCTAAGATAAGTTAGAGATTGTTTAATGATAATTTTCTGGATATACATCATGTTTGGTTGTCATGAAAGTCTCACCTAGAGTTGATATTTTCTAAAATATTTCCATTTTAATAGTTTACCTATTAATTGGTTTAATATTTTAGAATTGAGTTGTGTGCTATAGGAGCCAATTTAGAACTATAGAGCAACCCATAGTAAAGGCTCACAATAAAAAAATATAAAAGTAAACCATCAAATAAGAAAAGAACCATGTAAGGCATAATCATGCATGTTTCATCTTTTACTTCTTTTTACAACATGTTTTTCTCTTTCTCTTAATTTTTTTAGAAAAAATAATTGCATATTAGGAGATAGTAAAATGTTTCAGTTAAATGCATAATCATTGCATTCATTTTTTTACATTCTCATAACATTTTACCTTAAAAAAAAAAAGCAAAAAAGAGTATCATGCCACCCTTACCGAATATGTTCTCGGGCTTGAAGTAACAATGTCGATTTACTAGAAAGGGGGGTTTGAAGTACCGTTTAAAGAATTCTTGTAAAAAGCTTAAGAAAATAACTCAAGATTGATCTTGGTTATGAAAAACAGAAAAACAGAGAACGTTATTGATTTTAGTATAAAACAGAGAACGCTCTTTGATTAGCTTTAAAACAACAATGCAGTTTGTGTTTAATCTCAGTTAATTAATTAAGTGTAACAAACAAGGAGAAAGGATAGAGAATACCACACCAAGAAATATCCTGGTTCACCCAACTTGGGTTACGTCCAGTCCTCACACAGTGAGATTTCCCACTAAGTGTTTAAAACAAAGAACTTTCTTGATTTTACAGCACCTAGTATAGATCAACCTTGATCTATTTCTATCTCTGTTACTTTCCACCCAGAAAGCAACAACAACACCTATCTAACTTTGATAAGATTCAATACAATCTAAACAAACTATAAAGAAACTCTTATAGTTTGATTTTTTACAATAAGATTATTTTTGACAGAATCTGAGATTTCTCAACTCTTGTTTGAGAATTGATTCTTTACAAAGGATTCACTGATATTTTCGCAATCTAATATGAGAATACATATATGCTTCTTCTTTGCGAAATTTCAGAACTTAAAGTATGTGAATGTGATTGATGTTTGGGATTTTACAACACTTGAATTTCTTACTTTGATCCTGGATATTGGCCTTCTATTTATAGGCTTTAGAAGCATTTAATGAAGGTACAAAAGAGCTATTGGTAGTGCTCTGTATTTTGACTGGAACCAATATTTCAGAATAAAAATAATCCAGCTTTGAAAAACTGCTTTTTGACTTTTCTGGTTAGGATTAAATCAGTTTTGTCTTCTAGTTAAAAAGCATTTGAAGTTTCTCCCTTGATCTTGGATGGTACAATATCGTTCTTGAGTCTTGAATGTAGCTAGAGGAGTATGGAGAAGAATTATAAGCCATTGCATAAGAGAATACACTGCTGCTGGAATTATGCAGAAAACAAAGATTGATTATCAATCTGGATCTTGTCAATTTGATCTTTCTTGAGATTTGATGATCAATCTGGAGTTCCTGTTTTAATCATTCTGGAAGTCCTTTGCAATGTCTTATCATATATCAAGGTTGATCTAACTTTCTTGACAATTTGACTTTTAGAGTTACAAATTGTCCTTATATTTGTCTGTCTTTGAGTCCTTTTATTTTAGTGATCAGATAGCCTTTTTGATCTGGGATGGATCCTACTTGTTCCATGCCATGTACTGATTCTATTTGAATAAATTTCCAAGGCAGACTCTTTGTTAAAGAGGAAGAAAAAGATTGGTCAATATGCTATGATGAACATTTTTCAAGCTGGAGATCATTCTCTGTTTTAATGATATTGTTGTTGTCTTTTCTGCTTTGTTTGATTTTGTTCTTAATTAAATTCACTCAAAAACACAAGTGAAATTAACTTAGCATTTTTAGAATCATAATTAATTTTCTTAATTAACGTTTGTTTATTTTCATCAAAACTTCAAATATGGAGTTTCTCTCAATAGGGATAACATCATGGATGGATTGAAAAATACAAATATTATCTGAATCAACTGAAAGACCCTACGGCTAAAAATTTGGAAATCTTGCAAACCTTTAATACTTGAAATAATAGGAATACTTCATGAAAAAAGTATATCGCAAAGAACTCATGTTTACCCCTCAATTTCATAAGTATAACAATTTTTACCTTTTAGTCTAATTTTTGGTCTACTTCAAGTCACTTGTCCACATGATTTGAGCTTGATACTAATGAGATTTATCTTTATCCTGCACCCGTTACTTTTGGGTCATGGATATACTTTTTTGGCTTTTAAGCATAGGTTAACCTCTAGAAGTTAAGTCGTTAATGTTGAACTTTCATCATTATCGCTTATTACCTTGATGCCATAAAAATTTCATCAATCCAAAAAAAAGTGTCAAATCTTGTATGAACATTTAAGGACAATTGAAAAAAAACCTCGACTAAACCTTATGTTGAAAACACTGATGATGTTGCATATAGTTTATCCAAGGGACAAAGACAACAATGAAGATAAGAACACGTTCTCTCGTGAATTTTAATTTGATTATGAAGCATCGATAATATTGATAAGTATAAAGTCTTACAATACTGACACACTCTTTTTTCCTTAATATTATGAATATCGATAAATGCATTTTGTTGTCTCTTCCTTTCCACCCTAACCATTTGTTATCCAATATTATTTGTCTTTCTCCTATTCTAACCATGTATCGTATATATTTGGAAGTAGTTCATTCATATATAAGTTTGCTAAGATTTCATTACATAATTTCAGTCATGTTATTAATTCCACTGAAGGGGATGAAAACGATAAAAATAAAATCCATTATTTGGATGAACCTCAATATGTTGGGACATATAGTTAACGCCATGTTAATCCCTTAAAAAGGTCGTTTTATCTTTATCATTATCTAATAGTACTTTGAATATACCAATCACATGGAGGAATTTGAAGTTTGTACCATGAATATTCTAGTCGCCTACAAATCAAAAGTGAAATGTTTAAAGCATATGGGGATTTGACCTAATCACCAACCAGTTGAATCAAAAATGTAAAATTTGGGATAAGAAGATGATCATTTATATGTTTATATTAGACAAATGTCTAAAAATTTGAAGTCATTTTCCATCATGTCACTCAACAATATAATCAACTAGCTGACGTTCTAGTTGTTTTATCTTTAATGTTATATGTAAGTCATGATAAAGAGTCATCACTCATAATAATGAAAGTTACGACTATCCCGCTTACTATGAAATGTAAAAGAGAAACTAGATAAAAAATTCATGTACCAAATATTATCTCGTAACAGTGGAACATCCTCCCTGAGAATCAGACTTTAATTGGGGCACCCATTTTATTCTTATTATATAGAATAAAAGTAATGCGACCCATTCACAAAAAAAAAATCCCCTTATTAAGAGTAATTGTATGTGTTGGCCAACTGAATTTAATTCAAGAAAAATGTTGAATTGTTGACTGCCTCACGTCAAGGACAATTATTTCAAAAGATCTTAAAAGAAGAACATATGAACTTTGGAGTTTCTAAAGAAAGAATTAGCACTCAAGAAGATTTCACATATCTAAAAGGATTGACAAGATAAGTGAACTCCTAACTATATGAGCCCCCAATACCATAAAAAAATAAATTCAAGTGTGGCTCTAATCCAAACTTGTATGAATAAAGAAGACTTGTCACTACTTGCACACATTGATGTTTCAAAAAGTATTACATCTAAATGAAGATCCAATATGTTGAAAATCCAAAAGAACGACCTAGGCAAAAATTAGGGTGCAAAATCATAATAATAAATACCCGCTAGATTGAAAATTTGGAAAGGCAATCTAGCCAAAAATTAGGGTACAAAAAATGAATAAAAACTGGCTTGGTTGAAAACCCGAAAGGGCTACCATCGGAAAAATGAAGGTGCAAAAATTAATGAAGACTTGGTAAGTTAAACACTCAAAAGGGATGCGTAGGCAAAAGATTAGGGCCACAAAAAAATATAGAATGAAAGAAGATCACTAGTTTGAGAATCTAAAAAAAGATGACCAAAGAATATAACTTACATACACACATCAAAGTCAAAGCTGAACATATTCCGAAAGGCTTTGAAATAAATTGGAGCAAATCATATCTTCCAAAGTAGGTTAAAAACATTATTGAAATTATGGCATTAGTTATTAGCACACATATTTTATGAAAAACTATTAATAAATTGGGTCATTTACCCATATGAGATTACCTTATCTTAATTTCATCCTATGAATCTTTTTTTGTACCATAGACTTTATCATTAAATATCATTATATAAACCTTCCTTCACTACTTTCTTGTGTTATAAATATTTTTTGTCCAAATTCATTTTTATGATAATCATATATTGGGGCACAAAACATGTGAATGACAAGAGGCCAAAACTAGTATGATGTCTTTACATGTAAGGCAGGGACAACTAAAGATTAAGTCGATCATGTATGAAAAAATGTCACGTACGCTTTATTGTTTACATTTTTTAAATGATTTTCGTTTTGCAGATATGGTGAGCACTATGTTTACTAATAGAGAGGGCCGTGTTATACTTAATGAGGGCACTTCTAATGCGGACACAATCATCACGTTAGGCCAACTGCTTCTTCAAGGGCACAACAATGACAAGTACAACGACAATAGGAAGAATCCTAACCCGAAGCCCAACCAACTGATATAGATGAACCTCCACATGATGTTGGATATCCTGGTGGTCTGGTTGATAGTTCTATCCTGAGGGAATTTGGTGATCGTGTTGTGACTCGACTCTGGGATGGCGAGGTAATTTTCTCATTCAAATTAAGTTAAATTATATTTTTTAACATTTATTTTTAACTTATATTTTTCACTTAATTAATTTTAGGATCGTGGAAAATTAATGGTGTATAGCAATAGGAAAAAAATTAAAAGAAGTTGTTATTGAAGACGAAGAGGTTGGGCAACTGGTTAAAAGCTCATAATTATATCCATTACTAAAATGCAGCTATGAAATGATCGACAAAGGGATCATTTTTGCATTCGTAGAGAGGTGGCATCGTGACACCAATAGCTTTCATCTCCCTATTAGAGAAATGGCGATTACTTAGGATGATGTGTCATCTCTGTTGCATATTCCCATTACCGGTGCATTCTTTAGTGTTAAGGTATTTAACAAGGATGAAGGTGCATATATATTGGTAGAGCTTCTTGCAGTTAGTCACAATGTTGGTTATGCTGAATTTAATCTTAAGTGGACGACCACAATTAGGTATAGTTGGTTAATTGATGTATACCATCGGCGTTGTCATGAGCAGCATTGGCAGATGGTTACGAGAGCATTTATGTTGATTTTGGTTGGTTTCACACTCTTCAGCGACAAAAGTGCCTATGTAGTTAGTGTTGCCTATCTTGAGTGCTTTCGAGACCTTATTTCTTGCGGGGGATATGCATGGGGTGCAACTGCTCTTGCTTACCTATATGACAATCTTCGAGAAACCAGCATGCATCAAACTAGAACTGTTTCAGGGTATCTGACACTTTTACAGGTAAATTTATGATTGTTTGTTGTGTTTATAATTTTTATTATTAATGATTCTAAACTAATGATATGTTATTATATATGTGCAGGCATGAGTCTATGAGCATTTTCCTACATTATGTAGAGATTTATTGTAGACTTTCTCCTAGTTATATTGAAGACTATCCTAGAGCACTTAAATGGAAGCCTAAAAGGGAAAATAACTGCAATAATAACACAAATTGCATATTTGTTTTACTTGTAGTAAGCCAAAACAAGTCTTTCTTATATATAGGATGTTAATTGCATAATAAAAGGGAGATGAATTTTGTTGAAAAAGTACACTTGTGTATTTGTGAGAGTTTTGTCTCTTTTTGATTATGGATTGGATCATCCTATTGATCTTATGAAGAAACCACATTTCTTTGTGGTGGTCATTTACTCAAGGTTTTAACTGTGTTGATCCTTTTAAACTTTTTCTTTGAATTAGTTCTTTATCTAAAATTTATCTTCATTTTAAAACAACTAAGTAGCAAATATTGAAGGTAAGACAAACACTTAGACAAAAAAATAGAGATAAAGGAGAAGAGAAACACATAAATCCACTAATACAGTCAAAGACTAAATCCACTAAAAAATAGAGTATATTACCCACCTCTCTAGATGTTTAGTATAGTTTGTCAAAGCCTCTTCAAACTCCTTATATGAGGAAGGTTTACAAGAGGAAGGGAATGATAGACTACGATATTTGCTAGAATATTCTTGTAATTATATGTGTATCCTTTCTATTCATAGAATAGTCAATATCTTCCTAATCTATTTTTAGTAAACCATTGATGTATAGTTAATAGGTTTCTATATTGGACATGCATGATCATTGTATATATACGTTTCCAGAATAATGAGAAAGCAGGGCAATACAATTCCTTTCACGGTATCACGAGCCCCAGGTTGCACCACTTAGCCTCTCCACCCTCTATTCTTTTCTTTCTTTTTCTTTCTTCCCAGTGATCATGTCCATCCCAACCCTTGAGTCTATTCCTACACTGCCTCCCTCTTCTTCCTCTTCACCAAAGAACCCTTTCCATCCAGCTGTCGCCGTAACCAATATCAAGAACCACATCCCCATTGTTCTTGAGCTGGAAAACGTTCAATTTGTTACATGGGTTGAACTTTTCAAAATCCATGCTCGCTCTCATAAGGTCCTCCATCATATCATTCCTCCAGCACCAGGCATGGAGACGACGGCCCCTGCAACTGATGATGAGAAAGAACTGTGGACAACTCTTGATGCAACGGTTCTACAGTGGATCTATTCCACAATTTCTAGCGACCTTTTGACTACCATCATTGAACCAAACTCCACTACCATGGAGGCCTGGAATCGATTGAGCAACATCTTCCAAGATAATGAAAACGCTCGTGCAGTCACTCTCGAGCAGGAGTTTTCCTCCATTTGCACGGAGGATTTTCCCACCGCTTCCGCCTATGGTCAGCGACTCAAAATGATTTCTGACCAATTGAAAAATATTGGAGCACCTGTATCTAATTAGAGACTCGTTCTTCAGCTTGTTTCTGGCCTCACTGATGCATAGAAAGGGGTTAAGAAGCCGGTCTAATTAAGATGGCGGAGATAGGTACTCAGACTGCCATGATTGTGGCACAACCAAAGGACCTTACTAAAGCCTCCTATTCAACTGATAATTGCGGCGACAAGAAGAATAGCAACCGAAATTCAGCCAATAACAACAACGGTAGTTACGGCAGAAACGACAGGTGTGGTCATCGTGGCGGCGGACGTGGGGGTGGTCAACCGTCCCAGCAAGCCAACACCTCACTGTGACCGTCTCCTCCCGCCCCCTGGCAGCAGTATCCGTGGGGTTGGATGTCACCACCATGGGCATTCCCTCATTTCCCATACTCGTCTTCTCAATGGACTCACCCTAGTGGTCCTCCAAATCAACAAGGATTATTACACCAACGTCCGCAGGCCTATGCAGCCAACACACCTTTTCTAGCACCCACACACATTGAAGCCGCCATTCACACCATGTCCCTCAATCCTCCAGATGGTCAGTGGTATATGGATACTGGGGCAACCTCTCATATGACGACATCACAAGGTAATCTTTCGTCTTATTCTAATATGAGTAATTCAAATTAACATATTATTGTTGGCAGTGAACAACAAATTCCAAATAGTGGTTATGGAAATTCAACCCTTTCTACACCTACAAAACCTTTAAAACTACAAAATGTCCTACATGCCCTGCAAATAATTAAAAATTTAATTTATGTGCGACGTCTCACTACTGACAATAATGTTTCTAGCAA
This sequence comes from Cicer bijugum, assembly GCA_037974875.1. Classification (NCBI taxonomy): domain Eukaryota; kingdom Viridiplantae; phylum Streptophyta; class Magnoliopsida; order Fabales; family Fabaceae; genus Cicer; species Cicer bijugum. The sequence goes on along the minus strand of JBBPBT010000958.1, from coordinate 1,031,779 downwards.
AAATAAGAAACATGCTAAATTGTTTTGCGATCTCTTAGCAAAAATATGCTCATTGATTATAATAATTTCATTACAAATTCTGTTTGTGACTCTTGTGTTCTTGGGAAACATGTTAAATTGCCATTTTATGCTTCTCAATCTCATACTTTAATGCCTTTTGATATTATGCATAGCGACTTATGGACTTCTCCTATTTTAAGCACTGCTGGGCATAAATATTATGTCTTATTCTTGGATGATTACTCTAATTTTTTGTGGACTTTCCCTATTAGCAACAAATCACAGATCTACTCTATTTTTTCATCCTTAAGTTCTCTTATTAAAACTCAGTTTGATAAAACCATCAAATGTTTTCAATGTGACAATGGACGCGAATTTGACAATGTGTCTTTCAGAAAATATTGTGATGCTAACGGTCTTATTTTTCGTTTCTCTTGCCCGCACATTTCTCCTCAGAATGGTAAAGCAGAACGAAAAATATGCACCATAAATAACATGATTCACACTCTCCTTGTCCACTCTTCAGTGCCCACTTCTTTTTGGCATCATGCTCTACAAATGGCAACTTATCTGTTAAATATTCTCCCACATAAATCTCTAAATCACATGTCACCCACTCAACTTTTGTATCACCGGGGTCCCACTTATACACACCTCCAGGTTTTTGGTTGTCTATGCTACCCACTACTTCCTTCTACTAGTCTCCATAAATTACAACCTCGCTCTACCCCATGTGTTTTCTTGGGCGACCCATCCAATCACAGAGGATATAAATGCTATGATTTGTCAACCAAAAAAATAATTATTTCGCGGCATGTAATCTTTCATGAAACACAATTTCCTTTTACTAAGCTACATTTACCCACAAAAGCTGTATATGATTTTCTAGATGATACTCTACATCCTTCCCGCATCCATCACTAGCAAAATCAAACTTTGCAGCCTGTAACACCCTGTTTTTCAAAGCGATGGTGTATTTTTTTTTAAAAGAAATTAAAATAAAAAAAAAGAAATAAATAAGGTAACACCTTTGGATAAATAATTAAGTCATTATAATTTACAAGCAGCGGAAAAAGTTCTCAAAATATGAATTCAAAATATTTACATAACAAAAGTGGTACAGTCTTCTAGTTTAAAAATGAATGCAACCCAAAGAAAGACATTTGATCCCTCTATGTCAAGCATTCCCATCTACATTCCCATCCGTAGGGTACGAACCTGTAGGATCATCCTGACTCTCATCTGAGGGCAAAGCCCAGATTTCCACAATAGTTGTAAAGGGTCACCAACCGAAATGAACAGTTAACACATAACATTTAAGTCTTTAAATGCACAAAATATCCTCTCAACTAAGCATGCACCTTAAAAGGATTTTCCATATGCTAAAAGTTCATATAATTCTTGCCAAATGAAAATGAAATCAAATAGAGTTCTCAATCCATCAAGTAATACATAACTGAACAAAACATTGATAAATTAATTGAGCAATCAATTATCAAACTCAAAATAAGATTTTCCATTGAGCCAATCGATTGGGCCAATCGATTTCCTGAATGTTTTTAGTGAAAACTGTACTCTGAACTTGCATCAATCGATTGGGGCAATTGATTTCGAGAAAGACTGAGCCCCTGTATTGGGCAAATCGATTTCGTGAAAGACAGAACCCCTGTAATGAATCCAATCGATTTGGCAAATCGATTTTCTTAAATAATTTTGAAAAACATATTAGAAAATCGATTGGGTAAATCCATTTCGTGAAAGACAGGGCCCCTGTAACTCATAAAATCGATTGGGTAAATCGATTTCCCTGTGTATTCTTTCAAAAATTCATAAACTAACACAAACACATTCATACATAATCCCGAATCTTAACACTTAGCACTGATAACCCAATCGCTACAACATCATCAGTTTTAACATAGTATTGCAATCAAACATGCTATCACCAAATTCCAAAACATAGCACTTAACACTTATAACACAATTACTACAACTCCAGGAGTTTCGAAATGGTATTGCAATCAACATGTTATCACCAAATTCCAAAACATAACACTTAACACTTATAACACAATACCCACACGGACAAAATGAACCAACAATTCACAATTTACCAGGGTGTAGTCTCTCACGGACAAACACCTGTGCAGTCTCTCACGGACAAACACTTGTGCATTCTCTCACGGACTAACACAATTCACCAAGAAACGTAAGTCGTAAACGTACCACCTATCACGGGTCAGTACTGTTTACCGAGGTGCCACCTATCACGGGTCAGCACAACTTACCAAGCGTAAATCGTAAACGTACCACCTATCACGGGTTAGTACTATTTACCGAGGCGCCACCTATCACAGGTCAGCACGATTTACCAAACGAAAAAGTGTAAGTCGTAAGGGTATCACCTATCACGGGTCAGTACTGTTTACCGTGGTGCCACCTATCACGGGTCAGCACAACTTACCAAACGTAAATCGTAAACGTACCACCTATCACGGGTCAGTACTGTTTACCGAGGTGCCACCTATCACGGGTCAGCACAACTTACCAAACGTAAATCATAAACGTACCACCTATCACGGGTCAGTACTATTTACTGAGGTGCCACCTATCACGGGTCAGCACAATTTACCAAAGTGAAATGCATGAGCATACACTGACTCCATCTACAACGATCATTAAGTAAATGCAGATATCAAAAGATTTCCCATTTTTAATACTCATTTACTTAACTGATTTTCACACCAAACATTAAGCAACAGACATATTAAGAGATTCCCCATTCTTAATATACTTTTGACTTAAACGATTTCCAAAACAAAACATTCAGTAAATAAGACATTAAGAGATTCCCCTTTCTAAATACTCATTTAACTGAAACGATTTTCCAAAAACAAACATTAAGTAAACGAGACATTAAGAGATTCCCCATTCGTAATTCTCATCTAACTTAAACGATTTTCCAAAACCAACATTAAGTAACTAAGACATTAAGAGATTCCCTATTCTTAACGCCCAATTAACTTAAACGATTTTCAAAACAACATTGAGTAACCGAGACATTAAGAGATTCCCCATTCTTAATGCCCAGTTTACTTAAACGATTTTCAAACAAACAAACACACATTAAGTAAACAAGACATTAGGAGATTCCCCATTCTTAATACTTATTTAACTTAATGGTTTTCAACTCCCACACAGAACAAAGTCAAACATATTCACAAATTTATTACACAATTCACGCCAAAACACAACAGTTCATTTCCCCACAAAATCATTTTGACGACGACATTAAGTAAACACAGATATTAAGAGATTCCCCATTCTTAATACTCTTTTAACTTAAACGGTTTTCCAAAACAAACATTAAGTAACCAAGACATTAAGAGATTCCCCATTCTTAACGCCCAGTTAACTTAAACAATTTTCAAAACAATATTAAGTAAACGAGACATTAAGAGATTCCCCATTCTTAGTTCTCATTTAACTTAAACAATTTTCACAAACTCTCATTAAGTAAACGAGACATTAAGAGATTCCCCATTCTTAATACTCGTTTAACTTAATGGTTTTCAAGTTCCACACAGAACAAACTCAAACATATTATCCAATTCAATCCATAATTGGCACCCAAAACACATCAAATCATTTCTCCACCAAAATCGTTTTCACGACAACATTAAATAAATAAGTCATTAAGAGATTCCCCATTCTTAATACTCATTTAACTTAAACGATTTTCACAAACTCACATTAAGTAAACAAGACATTAAGAGATTCCCCATTCTTAATACTCGTTTAACTTAATGGTTTTCAAACTCCACACAAAACAAACTCAAACATACTTTCACATTCAATCCATAATTCACACCAAATCATTTTTCCACACAAACCACACAAAACACCTCTCAAATTCTATAATTATCAATAATGAACACATCTAATACGACGACACAAATCAACACAATCCATCACTCAAACACAACCAACTTCATTTACTCAAAATCATACATAAATGAGGTAAATTCATTTTACATGAAACATTCATCTATATAACCAAAACCCCACATTAGAATTTCCCCCATAAAGCATTAATTCGTTTTTCCCGAAATCAACGCTTCAACCCTAACATAATCCTTTTCCATACAACCACAGACAAGTCCCTAAATGCAAACTAAAAGTTTGGAAGGAGCCCTTACCTTCACGTTAGCTGTAACGTGCGATTACAGTACCGCGAGCAAATCCAGTAAAATCTCCGCTCTCAACGCCGCTTCCAAAGTTGGTCCCCTAGCACCGTAGCGTGGTAGTGAGCAACTTCCCCTTCTAACACTTCTTGAAAGGAGGCTTAGATCTAGATGAAACGGGGAGGTTTGTGTTTGACGGTTTTGAAATCCCTAACACCGTTTTTCTTCGTTTTCGAAACAACAAGGAAGTATGAAGCTGAGAAATCCTTGTTTTCTTGCCCCTTAAGCCTTGGGTTTCTATTCTTGAGGAAAAGGAAGCAAAGAAAACGAAAATGGAGGGAGGAAGAAAAGAAAATCTCGCGAGGCAGTGAGAGGAAAGAGATGGAAAATACATACTTTCTTTCCTTCTCCTTTCCTTTCTTTCTTTTTCCTTCTTTTCTATTTCTCTTCCTCCTATTTCCTTCTTTTCCTTTTCTTTATATATAAACATATATATATATATATATTAATAATAATTAACAAATATCTCCAAATCTTTAGATATTTATTAAATTACCCTTTCACCCATAACGCATTAAACTCTTCGCAAAAGATTCACCGCAGTTAATTTAATTTATTTATCGACGAGTAATTCTAATCAGGCATCAAAATATCTTTTTGGTCTTATAAACTCCAAAATATTAATAACTTGGCTAAAAAGCCCCTGAGTTCAACACCAAAACCATTAAAATACATAACATATAATTTAAAATTACGGGTCTTACATTACTACCCCCCTAAAATTAGTTTCGTCCTCGAAACTATGCGTCGATAAATAACTTTGGGTGTTGTTCTCTCGTCTTGCTCTCCAGTTCCCAGGTCGCATCTCCAGTAATTGGGTTTCCAAATCACTTTAACCAATGAAACATCCTTGGTCCTCAATCGCTTAATCTTTATGTCATCAATTCTCACAGGTGGTACATCAAACGGCAAGTTATCCTTTTGCTGGATTGTGTCTGGTTCGATCACATGAGATGGATCTACAAGATATTTCCTCAATTGCGACACATGAAACACATCATGGATATTGGACAGTACCGGAGGCAATGCAATCCGATATGCAACGGGCCCAATTCGTGCACAAATCTGATATGGTCCAATGAATTTCGGAGTCAACTTCTTTGATTTCAATGCTCTACCAACTCCAGTAGTATGTGTGACTCTCAGAAATACATGGTCACCCTGTTTGAATTCTAAAAGTCTGCGACGCTTGTTCGCATAACTCTTCTGACGATCCTGTGAAGTCTTCATTTTCTCCTTGATTTTCCTTACCTTAGCTGTAGTCTGTTGCACCATCTCTGGTCCGACGATCATATTTTCACCGTCCTTATACCAACACAAGGGCGTTTGACACTTGCGCCCATATAAAGCCTCATATGGTGCCATTCCAATACTTGCGTGGAAACTATTGTTGTAGGTGAACTCAATCAACGGAAGTACATCATCCCAACTTCCTCTATCATCTTACACACATGCTCTCAATAGATCTTCAAGGGACTGATTCGTCCTTTCAGTATGTCCGTCCGTTTGTGGATGGAAAGCTGAACTCAATCGTAGTTTCGTTCCCAACGCTTCGTGCAATGCTCCCAAAAAATGTGATGTGAACTTCAGATCACGGTCTGATACAATACTGGATGGTTCTCCGTGTAATCTCTAAAGGTTGCAACACCCCAGCAGGTCGCTGATGTTCCACCTTGTACGGGACATCCATCTAGTACCAAACCTAAACACTATGTATGACACCGACACATTGAGTACAATGTATCATTACCTAATGATAGGGCTTCCCATCCATACCAAGAATGATCTTGGGTTATTGTAGAGGTAAACCAATCAGATTAATCGAGAAGTCCCTATTCTGAATGATTATTGGACAATGTAAACATGCATAATTTACTATCAAAGTCTTAGCAGTAAAGCAGACACAGACAACTTCAAACGATTTACACAATCCATAGCAATGAAGGAATGGGTTGCCCCCGAATCAGAAAGTGTAGTTAGGGGGTTACCTGTAATCGCACAGTCATATTGAATCAGATTGCTAGATAAATTTCCAACTTCGGCGCCGACGCAATAAACATGTCTTCTAGCAGTAGGAAGTGTAATCCTAGCTACATTCACCATTGGTTCCACCTTCGGAGCCTTGCAATTCTTTGCAAAGTGCCCTTGTTTACGGCAATTGTAGCAAGTAGGACTCTTTAAAGGTACAAGCATAAGCATAATGTCCCTCTTCTCCACATTAGAAACATCGTATACCTTGTCCCACTTGTCTCCCAAAGTCTTGGTTCCCTGGGTTATTCTGTCCCCAGTTGTTATCATGTGGTCGATTATAAGGTTTAGCAACTTGTTTTCCCTTGTTCTGATACTTCACCCGACTAGGCCCTCCTGAGTTAAAATTCCCTCCTCGGCTAGCTCTCTTATTCTTCATATCCTCAACTTCTCTACATTTTTCCACAAGAACTTGGAAACGTTGAATTCCCAAGGGTAAGACAGAGTCTTGAATCTCATAATTTAGTCCATCTTGGAAACGATGACACAAGAATGGCTCGTCAATCTCTTCACGGAAAAATCTGAAATGTCTTGATAGTGATTCAAACTTAGCAGCATATTCGCCCACGGTCATTAAATATCTAGCACTCCTCCACCAGTACTCAGCATCCCCTAGTAGCATATAAGTGGCATAGTTGACCTTCACTGCCGCCTGATAGTTAATCATTTCGAAGATCTTCTCCACTTCTTTGATCCACTGATCTGCTTTCTCTGAGTTCTCATCCCCCTTAAACTTAGGAGGATTGTAACGACGAAAGTCTTCTAACCCTCTCGACTCCGCAGCACGAATCTCTCTTTCCTTCTTTTCGAGATCACGTTGAGTCTTGGCAGCAGTCTGTGCAGCAACAGAAGCAGCCATGTTAATCATAACCTCTGCCATTCGATCATCCCTATTGGCATTGGCTCTCGGAACGTCATTCCTCCTTGGCGGCATGGTTTGCGTATAAAACCATCATCAAGTAGAGTCTTAACACTACTTCAATAACTCCAAAAATAACTTCCAACCACATCAGCACATAATAATTATTCTGAACTTGACAACTCAAACCACCTAAATCGACACAAGGTCAGACAACAACTCATAACCTACAATCTAGAACTAAAGGTTCCACAGCCCCCAAAGAAAACCAAACCAAAGCTCTGATACCACAATGTAACACCCCGTTTTTCAAAGCGAGGGGGTATTTTTTTAAAAGAAATTAAAATAAAACAAAGAAATAAATAAGGTAACACCTTTGGATAAATAATTAAGTCATTATAATTTACAAGCAGCGGAAAAAGTTCTCAAAATATGAATTCAAAATATTTACATAACAAAAGTAGTACAGTCTTCCAGATTAAAAATGAAAGCTCCCCAAAGAAAGACATTTGTTCCCTCTGTGTCAACCTAGTATGATCACTTTACAGAACAACTAAACACCCAGAGTGATCTCCACGCGCCTCGTGAGATCCTCCTAAAGTAGCTCTAATCAAGCATTCCCATCTATCCGTAGGGTACGAACCGGTAGGATCATCCTGGCTCTCATCTAAGGGTAAAGCCCAGATTTCCACAATAGTTGTAAAGGGTCACCAACCGAAATTAACAGTTAACACATAACATTTAAGTCTTTAAATGCACAAAATATCCTCTCAACTAAGCATGCACCTTAAAAGGATTTTCCATATGCTAAAATTTCATATCATGCTTGCCAAATGTAAATGAAATCAAATAGAGTTCTCAATCCATCAAGTAATACATAACTGAACAAAACATTGATAAATTAATTGAGCAATCAATTATCAAACTCAAAATAAGATGTTCCATTGAGCCAATCGATTGGGCCAATCGATATCCTGAAAGTTTTTAGTGAAAACTGAACTCTGAACTTGCATCAATCGATTGGGGCAATCGATTTTGAGAAAGACTGAGCCCCTGTATTGGCCAAATCGATTGGGCAAATCGATTTCGTGAAAGACAGAGCCCCTGTAATGAATCCAATCGATTTGGCAAATCGATTTTCTTAATTGGTTTTGAAAAACATATTACAAAATCAATTGGGTAAATCAATTTCGTGAAAGACAGGGCCCATGTAACTCATCAATATCCACTTAACACTTATAATCACCAAATTCCAAAACATGTTATCACCAAATTCCACTTAACACTTAACACTTATATCCACTTAACATGTTATCACCAAATTCCAAAACATAACACTTAACACTTATAACACAATATCCACACGGACCAAATGAACCAACAATTCACAATTTACCAGGGTGTAGTCTCTCACGGACAAACACCTGTGCAGTCTCTCACGGACAAACACCTGTGCAGTCTCTCACGGACAAACACAATTCACCAAGAAACGTAAGTCGTAAACGTACCACCTATCACGAGTCAGTATTGTTTACCGAGGTGCCACCTATCACGGGTCAGCACAACTTACCAAACGTAAATCGTAAACGTACCACCTATCACGGGTCAATACTGTTTACCGAGGTGCCACCTATCACGGGTCAACACGATTTACCAAACGAAAAAGTGTAAGTCGTAAGGGTACCACCTATCACGGGTCAGTACTGTTTATCGAGGTGCCACCTATTACGGGTCAGCACAACTTACCAAACGTAAATCGTAAACGTACCACCTATCACTGGTCAGTACTGTTTACCAAGGTGCCACCTATCACGGGTCAGCACAACTTACCAAACGTAAATCGTAAAAGTACCACCTATCACGGGTCAGTACTGTTTACCGAGGTGCCACCTATCACGGGTCAACACAATTTACCAAAGTGAAATGCATGAGCATACACTGACTCCATCTACAACGATCGTTAAGTAAATGCAGATATTAAAAGATTCCCCATTTTTAATACTCATTTACTTAACCGATCTTCAAACCAAACATTAAGCAACAGACATATTAAGAGATTCCCCATTCTTAATATACTTTTGACTTAAATGATTTCCACAACAAAACATTCAGTAAACAAGACATTAAGAGATTCCCCATTCTTAACGCCCAATTAACTTAAACGATTTTCAAAACAACATTGAGTAACCGAGACATTATGAGATTCCCCATTCTTAATGACCAGTTAACTTAAACGATTTTCAAACAAACAAACACACATTAAGTAAACAAGACATTAAGACATTCCCCATTCTTAATACTTATTTAACTTAATGGTTTTCAAATCCCACACAGAACAAACTCACACATATTCACAAATTTATTACACAATTCACGCAGATATTTACGACGACATTAAGTAAACGCAGATATTAAGAGATTCCCCATTCTTAATACTCATTTAACTTAACGATTTTCAAAACAACACATCAAGCAAACAAAAGTATTAAGAGATTCCCCTTTCTTAATACTCTTTTAACTTAAACGGTTTTCCAAAACAAACATTAAGTAACCAAGACATTAAGAGATTCCCCATTCTTAACGCCCAGTTAAATTTAACGATTTTCAAAACAACATCAAGTAAACGAGACATTAAGAGATTCCCCATTCTTAATTCTCATTTAACTTAAACGATTTTCACAAACTCTCATTAAGTAAACGAGACATTCAGAGATTCCCCATTCTTAATACTCGTTTAACTTAATGGTTTTCAAGTTCCACACAGAACAAACTCAAACATATTATCCAATTCAATCCACAATTCCCACCCAAAACACATCAAATCATTTCTCCACCAAAATCGTTTTCACGACAACATTAAGTAAATAAGTCATTAAGAGATTCCCCATTCTTAATACTCATTTAACTTAAACAATTTTCACAAACTCACATTAAGTAAACAAGACATTAAGAGATTCCCCATTCTTAATACTCGTTTAACTTAATGGTTTTCAAACTCCACACAAAACAAACTCAAACATACTTTCACATTCAATCCATAATTCACAACAAATCATTTTTCCACACCAACCTCACAAAACACATCTCAAATTCTATAATTATCAATTACGAACACGTCGAATACGACGACACAAATCAACACAATCCATCACTCAAACACAGCCAACTTCATTTACTCAAAATCATACATAAATGAGGTAAATTAATTTTACATGAAACATTCATCAATATAACCAAAACCCCACATTAGAATTTCCCCCATAAAGCATTAATTCGTTTTTCCCGAAATCAACGCTACAACCCTAACATAATCCTTTTCCACACAACCACAGATAAGTCCCTAAATGCAAACTAAAAGTTTGGAAGGAGCCCTTACCTTCACGTTAGCTGTAATGTGCGATTACAGTACCGCGAGCAAATCCAGTAAAATCTCCGCTCGCAACGCCGCTTCCAAAGTTGGTCCCCTAGCACTGTAGCATGGTAGTGAGCAACTTCCCCTTCTATCACTTCTTGAAAGGAGGCTTAGATCTAGATGAAATGGGGAGGTTTGTGTTTGACGGTTTTGAAATCCCTAACACCGTTTTTCTTCGTTTTCGAAACAACAAGGAAGTATGAAGCTGAGAAATCCTTGTTTTCTTGCCCCTTAAGCCTTGGGTTTCTATTCTTGAGGAAAAGGAAGCAAAGAAAACGAAAATGGAGGGAGGAAGAAAAGAAAATCTCGCGAGGCAATGAGAGGAAAGAGACGGAAAATACTTACTTTCTTTCCTTCTCCTTTCCTTTCTTTCTTTTTCCTTCTTTTCTATTTCTCTTCCTCCTATTTCCTTCCTTTCCTTTTCTTTATATATAAACATATATATATATATATATATCAATAATAATTAACAAATATCTCCAAATCTTTAGATATTTATTAAATTACCCTTTCACCCATAACGCATTAAACTCTTCGTAAAAGATTCACTGCAGTTAAAATATCTTTTTGGTCATATAAACTCCAAAATATTAATAACTTGGCTAAAAAGCCCCTGAGTTCAATACCAAAACCATTAAAATACATAAGGTATAATTTAAAAATACGAGTCTTACACAGTCCATTACAGCCAACCCTCCAGCTACAACCCAAACTGCTTCCCCAAACAACAACCATGTTCCACACACCATAATCCAAACCAACCCACCTACAACAAATGACCAGCCAATTCACCAACCCGCCAGGACCATAACAACACGCAACATGCATGGAATTACGAAACACAAACTCCTGTTCAACCTATCTTCCTCAGCTAATTCCATATTACCCTCTCCCATTCCAAAAACTCCATATTTAGCCTTGTCTGATCCACATTGGAAATCTGCCATGCAAGCAGAATTTGATGCTCTTATTAAAAATAAGACGTGGGATTCGGTCCCCAGACCTTGTGGTGTCAATATTATTCGATCTATGTGGATTTTTCATCATAAAAAGAAATAGGACGATTCTTTTGAGCGCTATAAGGCTCGTCATGTTGGTGATGGCAGGTCTCAAAAAGCTGGAGTGGATTGTGATGAAATGTAACACCCCGTTTTTCAAAGCGAGGGTGTATTTTTTTTTTCAAAAGAAATTAAAATACAACAGAGAAATAAATAATGTAAAACCATTGGATAAATAATTAAGTCATTAAAATTTACAAGCAGCGGAAAAGTTTTTCAAAATATAATCCAAAGCATGTCCTGATGTCAACAATAGTACAGGTACATCCTTTCAACTTAAAATAAAGGTAGCCCAAAAGAAGACATCCTGAGTGACAACCTAGTCTGATCATTCTATACATAACAAAAAACTATACGCCTTGAGTAATCTCCACGCGCCCGGTGAGGTTCTCCTAACGTAGCTCCAAACAAGCACACCCATCCACATTCCCATACGGAGGGTACGAACCAGTAGGATCATCCTGACTCTCATCTGAGGGCAAAGCCCAGATTTCCACAATAGTTGTAAAGGGTCACCAACCGAAATTAACAGTTAACACATAACATTTAAGTTTTTAAATGCACATAATACCTTTTCAACTTAGCATGCACCTTAACAAGATTTTCCATAGGCTAAAAGTTCATATAATGCTTGCCAAATGTAAATGATATCAAATAGAGTTCTCAATAAATCAAGTAATACATAACTGAACAAAACATTGATAAATTAATTGAGCAATCAATTATCAAACTCAAAATAAGATTTCCCACTAAGCCAATCGATTGGGTAAATCGATTTCCTAAAAGTTTTTAGTGAAAATTGAACTCTGGACTTGCATCAATCGATTGGGGCAATCGATTTTGAGATGGACTGAGCCCCTGTATTGGCCAAATCGATTGGGCAAATTGATTTCGTGAAAGACAGAGCCCCTGTATGGTATCCAATCGATTGGGCAAATCGATTTTGGGAAAGACAAAGCCCCTGTATTGAATCCAATTGAATCCAATCGATTTACCAAATCGATTTCTTAAATGATTTTGAAAAACATATTACAAAATCGATTGGGTAAATCGATTTCGTGAAAGACAGAGCCCCTGTAACTCATCAAATCGATTGGGTAAATCGATTTCCCTGTATATTCTTTGAAAAATACATAAACTAACTCAATGACATTCAAACACAATTCCAAATCTTAACACTTAGCAATTTCCACACAAACACCACGACAATTGGGTTTCGAAATAGTTTTCCCATCTAACATACTATCACACAATTCCATAACATAACTCTTAGAACAATCAACACAATCACAATTATAATCAAACACACTTACACATAGTTTCAAACCATAACACTTAGCAAAATCAACACAATCATAATTTGAATCTAACACACTTACACATAGTTCAAACCATAACACTAGGCAAAATCAACACAATCATAATTTGCATCAACCACGACTCGTGTGCTGAGCACCCTAATGCAATGCGTATATGCCAAAATGCATGGACTCGGAATTCCAAACCAAAACCTTCCTCGAAGGGCCGTAAATCATAATCGTACCGCCTATCGCAGGCCAAAGTACCAATTACCGAGGTGCTACCTATCACGGGTCAGCACGATTTACTAAAAAGCATAAATCGTAAACGTACCACCTATCACGGGTCAGTACTGTTTACCAAGGTGCCACCTATCACGGGTCAGCATGATTTACCAAAAGAAAAAGCATAAGTCGTAAGGGTACCGCCTATCACAGGCCAAAGTACTACTTACCGAGGTGCCACCTATCACGGGTCTGCACAACTTACCAAAAAGTTAATCGTAAACGTACCACCTATCACGGGTCACTACAGTTTACCGAGGTGCCACCTATCACCGGTCAGCACAATTTACCAAATGAAATGCATGAGCATACACTAACTCCATTCACAACAATCGTTCAGTAAATACAGATATTAAAAGATTTCCCATTTTTAATACTCATTTACTTAACCGATTTTCACACCAAAACATTAAGCAAACAGACATATTAAGAGATTCCCCATTCTTAATATACTTTTGACTTAAACGATTTCCACAACAAAACATTCTGTAAACAAGTCATTAAGAGATTCTCCATTCTTAATACTCATTTAACTGAAACGATTTTCAAAAACAAACATTAAGTAACCAAGACATTAAGAGATTCCCCATTCTTAACGTTCAGTTAACCTAAATGATTTTCTAACAACATTAAATAACTAAGACATTAAGAGATTCCCCATTTTTAACGCCCAGTTAACTTAAACGATTTTCAAAACAACATTAAGTAAATAAGTCATTAAGAGATTCCCCATTCTTAATACTCATTTAACTTAAACGGTTTTCACAAACTCACATTAAGTAAACAAGACATTAAGAGATTCCCCATTCTTAATACTCGTTTAACATAATGGTTTTCAATTTCCACACAAAACATACTCAAACATACTTTCACATTCAATCCATAATTCACACCAAATCATTTTTCCACACAAAACACATCTCAAATTTCATCAGTATCAACTAAAAACACGTCAAAAACAACGAACACAAATCAACATAATCCACCACTCAAACACACAAGTTTCATTTACTCAAAATCATACATAAATGAGTTTAAATTCATTTTCCACGAAACATACATCAATATAACCAAAACCTAACTCTAAGATTTTACCCATAAAGCCTTAGATACATTTTTCCAAATCAATACTTCAACCCTAACAAAATTCTTTTCCACACAACCACATATAAGGCCCTAAAAGTTTGGAAGGAACCCTTACCTTCACTTTAGCTTTTTCGTTCGATTACGGTACCGTAGCACGGAGGTGAGCACCCTTCCCTTCTATCACTTCTTGAAAGGAGGCTTAGATCTAGATGAAACAAGGAGGTTTGTGTTTGACGGTTTTGAAATCCCTAAACCGTTTTTCTTCGTTTTCGGATCAAAGAGGAATAGTGTTGTTGAGAAAACCTTGCTCTCTTACCCACTAATCCTTGGGTTTCAATTCTTGAAGAAAAGGGAACAAAGGAAACAAAAATGAATGAAAATGGAGGAGGGAGGAAGCTAGCTCGCGTGAGGCAGAGGAAGAAGATGGAAAAATGTTATTTTCTCTCCTTTGCCTTTCTTTCCCTTGTTTTTTCCTTTCATTCCTTTTCCTTCTTTCCTTTTTATATTCTCCCCAAGCAAATATATACATATATATAGTTATAAATATTTTAATTACTTTTAACAAAAATCTCAAAATATCTAGATATTTGTTAAATTACCATTTCACCCATAACGCATTAAATTCTTCGTAAAAGGTGCGCCGCAGTTAATTTAATTTATTTATCGACGAGTAATTCTAATTAGGCATCAAAATATCTTTTTGATCATATAAACTCCCAAATATTAATAACTTGGCTAAAAAGCCCCTGAGTTCAATACCAAAATCCATTAAAATACATAAAGTATAATTTAAAATTACGGGTCTTACATTATTACCCCGCTAAAATTAGTTTCGTCCTCGAAACTATGCGTCGATAATTAACTCTGGGTGTTGTTCTCTCATCTTGCTCTCCAGTTCCCAAGTCGCATCTCCTGTAATTGGGTTCCAAATCACCTTGACCAACGAAACATCCTTGGCCCTCAATCGCTTAATCTTCCTGTCATCAATTCTCACATGTGGTACTTCGAATGACAAGTTATCCTTTAGCTGGATTATGTCTTGTTCGATTACATGAGATGGATCTGCAAGATATTTCCTCAACTGTGATAGATGAAACACGTCATGAATATTTGACAGTATCGGAGGTATTGCAATCCGATAAGCAACGGGCCCAATTCGTGCAGAAATCTGATATGGTCCAATGAATTTCGGAGTCAACTTCTTCGATTTCAATGCTCTACCAACTCCAGTAGTAGGTGTGACTCTCAGAAATACATGGTCACCCTGTTCGAATTCTAAAAGTCTGCGACGCTTGTCGGCGTAACTCTTCTGACGATCGTGTGAAGTCTTCATTTTCTCCTTGATCTTCCTTACCTTAGCTGTAGTCTGTTGCACCATCTCTTGTCCTGACAATCATATTTTCACCGTCCTTATACCAACACAAGGGCGTTTGACACTTGCGCCCATATAAAGCCTTATATGGTGCCACTCCAATACTCGCGTGGAAACTATTGTTGTAGGTGAATTCAATCAATGGATGTACATCATCCCAACTTCCTCTATCATCTAAAACACCTGCTCTCAACAGATCTTCAAGGGACTGATTCGTCCTTTCAGTCTGCTCGTCTGTTTTTGGATGGTAAGCTGAACTCAATCATAGTTTCATTCCCAACGCTTCGTGCAATGCTCCCCAAAAATGTGAGGTGAACTTCGGATTATGGTCTGATACAATACTTGATGGTACTCCGTGCAACCTCACAATTTTAGCAATGTAAATCTCTATTAACTGATCTACCTTATAGGTTGTCTTTACTGGCAAAAAGTGTGCGGATTTAGTCAATCGAACCACTATCACCAATATAGAATCATTCTTTCTCCTTGTTTTAGGCAATCGTGTTATGAAATCCATGGAAATGCTGTCCCACTTCTATTCAGGTATATCTAAAGGTTGCAACATCCCAGCAGGTCGCTGATGTTCCACCTTCACTTTCTGACAAGTTAGACAAGTGATCACATGCTCCGCTACAGTTTCTTCATTCCTGGCCACCAGTAATTCTGTCTCAAATCCTGATACATTTTTATTGCTCCAGGATGAATACTCCACTTACTCTTTTGAGCCTCTTCTAAAATTGTTTTCCTCATATCTGTAATTTTTGGTACACAAATCCTACCATTACATCGCAGAATATTATCTGCTCCAATCTTGAACTATGTTGTCTTCCCTTGCACTATTAGGTTCCTCTTCTCCTGAATTAAGACGTCATCTTGAGAATTTGCAATGTCTTCAAGTAGTCCACTCGAAATCTTAATCATTCCGAATCTCAAAATTCCCGGTGCAAACTCTACATTCAAGTGTAGGTCTCTAAAAGTTTCCCACAACTCTGGTTGTCTAGCCATAATTGTTTAAGACACCGATACACTGGCCATAATTGTTCAACGCATCAGCTTCTACATTGGCCTTCCCAGGGTGGTACTGCAGTGTGAAATCAAAATCCTTGAGAGTCTCCATCCATCTTCTCTGACGCATGTTCAATTCCTTCTGATCAAACAAATATTTCAAACTCTTATGGTCACAGAACACGGCGAATGTAACACCCCGTTTTTCAAAGCGAGGGTGTATATATTTTTTTTTCAAAAAAAAATTAAAATACAACAGAGAAATAAATAAGGTAAAACCTTTGGATAAATAATTAAGTCATTAAAATTTACAAGCAGCGGAAAAGTTTTTCAAAATATAAATCCAAAGCATGTCCTGATGTCAACAATAGTACAGGTACATCCTTTCAACTTAACATAAAGGTAGCCCAAAAGAAAGACATATGTGTCCTGAGTGACAACCTAGTTTGGTCATTCTATACATAACAAAAAACTATACGCCTTGAGTAATCTCCACGCACCCCGTGAGATTCTCCTAACGTAGCACCAATCAAGCACTCCCATCCACATTCCCGTCCGGAGGGTACGAACCGGTGGGATCATCCTGACTCGCATCAAAGGGCAAAGCCCAGATTTCCACAATAGTTGTAAAGGGTCACGAACCGAAATTAACAGTTAACACATAACATTTAAGTTTTTAAATGCACAAAATACCTTTTCAACTTAGCATGCACCTTAAAAGGATTTTCCATATGCTAAAAGTTCATACAATGCTTGCCAAATGTAAATGAAATCAAATAGAGTTCTCAATCCATCAAGTAATACACAACTGAACAAAACATTGATAAATTAATTGAGCAATCGATTATCTAACTCAAAATAAGAATTTCCACTAAGCCAATCGATTGGGAAATCGATTAAATGGATAATTGAGCCCCTGTATTAAAGCCAATCGATTTTCTGAAGGTTTTTAGTGAAGTTTGAACTCTGGGCTTAATTCAATCGATTGGGCAATCAATTGGGCAATTGATTGGGCAATCGAGTGACAGCATAGCTGAGCCACTGACTTATTGCCAATCGACTTCCAAATCGATTTCCTAAAGGTTTTTAGTGAAATTTGAACTATGGGCTTAATTCAATCGATTGGGCAATTGATTGGGCAATCGAGTGACAGCATAGCTAAGCCACTGACTTAACGCCAATCGATTTCCAAATCGATTTCCCTGCATATTCTTCCAAAAATTCATAAACTAACTCAATCACATACACACACCACTCCAAACCTTAACACTTAGCAATACCCATACAATCACCACGTCATTATGAGTTTCGAAAACGTTTGTTACAACCTAACATACTATCACACAATTCCAAAACATAACTCTTAGTACAATCAACAAAATCACATTTTGAATCAAGACACACTTACACATCATTTCAAACCATAACACTTAGCAAAATCAACACAATCATAATTTGAATCAACCACGACTCGTGTGCTGAGCACCCTAATGCAATGCGTATATGCCAAAATGCATGGACTCGGAATTCCAAACCAAAACCCTCCTCGAAAGGCCGTAAATCATAACTGTATCGCCTATCGCAGGCCAAAGTACCAATTACCGAGGTGCCACCTATCACGGGTCTGCACGATTTACTAAAAAGCGTAAACCATAAACGTACTGCCTATCACGGGCCCGTATCGTTTACCAAGGTGCCACCTATCACGGGTCTGCACAGCTTACTAAAAAGAACGTAAATTGTAAATGTACCGCCTATCACAGGCCAAAGTACTCTTTACCGAGGTGCCACCTATCACGGGTCTGCACAATTTACAAAAAAACCGTAAATCATAAATGTACCGCCTATCACGGGCCAAAGTACTATTTACCAAGGTGCCACCTATCACGGGTCTGCACAACTTACAAAAACGTAAATCATAAATGTACAGCCTATCATAGGCCAAAGTACTACTTATCAAGGTGCCACCTATCACGGGTCTGCACGATTTACAAAAAGCATGAAAATGCATGAGCGTATACTGACTCCATTCACAACAGTCGTTAAGCAAATGCAGTTATTAAAAGATTCCCCATTTTTAACACTCATTTTACTTAGACAATTTTCACGCCAAACATTAAGCAAACATACATATTAAGAGATTCCCCATTCTTAATATACTTTTGACTTAAACGATTTCCAGAACAAAACATTCAGTAAACAAGTCATTAAGAGATTCCCCGTTCTTAATACTCATTTCACTGAAACCATTTTCAAAAACACAAACATTAAGTAGCCAAGACATTAAGAGATTCCCCATTCTTAACGCTCAGTTAACTTAAATGATTTTCAAACAACATTAAGTAACTAAGACATTAAGAGATTCCCCATTCTTAACACCCAGTTAACTTAAACGATTTTCAAAACAACATTAAGTAACTAAGACATTAAGAGATTCCCCATTCTTAACGCCCAGTTAACATAAAACGATTTTCAAAACAACATTAAGTAAACGAGAAATTAAGTGATTCCCCATTCTTAATTCTCATTTAACATAAACGATTTTCACAAACTCACATTAAGTAAACAAGACATTAAGAGATTCCCCATTCTTAATACTCGTTTAACTTAATGGTTTTCAGATTTCACATAAAACCAACTTTCACATTCAATCCATACTTCACTCCAAATCATTTTCCACACAAACCACACAAAACTAACTCAACCATACTTTCACATTCAATCCATAATTCACACCAAATCATTTTCCACACAAACCACACAAACACATCTCGAATTTCATCAGTTATCAATGTAGAACACGTCAAAACAACGAACACAAATCAACACAATCCATCACTCAAACACAACAAGTTTCATATACTCAAAATCATACATAAATGGGTTTAAAATTCATTTTCCATAAAATCTTACTTTAACCCTAACCAAATTCTTTTCCACACAACCACAAGTAAGTCCCTAAATGCAAACTAAAAGTTTGGAAGGAGCCCTTACCTTCACGTTAGCTTTAACGTGCGATTACGGCACCGTGAGGAAATCCGGTAAATTTTCTGCTCGCTACGCCGCTTCCAAAGTTGGTTCCCTAGCACCGTAGCGTGGTAGTGAGCAACTTTCCCTTCTATCTCTTTGCGAAACGAAGCTTAGGTCTAGGTGAAACGGGGAGGTTTGTGTTTGACAGTTTTTGAAATCTCTAACTCCGTTTTCGAATCAAAGAGGAAGAGTGAAGTTGAGAAATCCTTGTCCCATCTCCCACTATCAAATTCAAATTCAAAGGAAAGAAAAGGAATCAAAAACGAGCAACAATGGAGGAAGGGAGAAATTGAACTTCTTGCGCGAGGCAGTGAGGAAGGAGATGGAAAATTTTTATTTTCTCTCCTTTGTATTTCCTTTCTCTCTTTTTCTTTCCTTTTCTACTTCTCTTCTCCTTATTTCTTTCTTTTCATTTTCTTTATATATAAATATAAATATATATATATATATATATATATATTAATAATAATTAACAAATATCTCCAACTCTTTAGATATTTATTAAATTACTCTTTTACCCAAAACACATTAAACTATTCGTAAAAGATTCACCGCAGTTAATTTAATTTATTTATCGACGAGTAACTCTAATCGGACATCAAAATATCTTTTTGATCATATAAACTCCAAAATATTAATAACTTGGCTAAAAAGCCCCTGAGTTCAATACCAAAATCCATTAACATACATATGGTATAATTTAAAATTATGGGTCTTACAGTGAACGTGCATCCATATAAGTAGTGCCTCCAGATCTTCAATGCAAAAACAACAGCAGCAAGTTCCAAATCATGAGTGGAATAGTTTCTCTCATGAATCTTCAATTGCCTTGAGGCATAAGCTACAGCTTTCTTGTGTTGCATCAGAACACATCCCAACCCTTGGTGAGACGCATCATAATAAACTTCATAGGGTTCATCTGATTACGGTAACACCAACACTGGTGAGGTCGTCAATTTCGTCTTCAGTAATTGAAAATTTTCCTCACACTTCTTCGTCCATGCGAAAGGTTGATCCTTTCTGGTATGTTGGGTCAATGGGGTCACAATCTTAGCAAAACCTTCAATAAACCTCCTGTAGTATCCTGCCAGTCCTACAAAACTTCGTATGTCCGTGACAATCTGAGGCTGTTTCCAAGCAAGGACCGCCTCAATCTTAGCCGGATCTACAATGATTCCTTCCTTGGTTATCACATGTCCCAAGAAATTCACTTTTTCTAACCAAAATTCACACTTCGACAGATTGGCATACAATCGTTTCTCGCGTAAAATCTCAAGAACTTGACGTAAATGTTCTCCACGCTCTTCTTCAGTTCTCGAATAAATTAATATATCATCAATGAACACCACAACAAACTTATTAAGGAATGGACTAAAGATATTGTTCATGTAGTCCATGAAAATTGCTGGTGCAATGGTAACCCCAAACGGCATAACCAGATATTCATAATGCCCATAACGGGTTCTGAAAGCGGTTTTCTGAATATCTCCTTCCCTTACTCGAATCTGATGGTAACCCGACTTCAAGTCAATCTTCGAGAATATCACGGCCCCTCTCAATTGATCCATTAAATCATCGATGCGTGGCAAATGATAACGATTCTTAACAGTTTCCTTATTAAGCTGTCTATAATCCACGCATAAGCGTGAGCTTCCGTCCTTCTTCTTAACTAGTAAAACTGGAGCTCCCCATGGCGATACGCTTGGTCTAATAAATTTCCTCTTCAACAAATCCTCAATTTGGCCTTTGAGCTCATTTAATTCCAATGGCGACATTCGGTACGGCGCAATCGAAATTGGTCCCGTTCCTGGGTGTAAATCAATGAAAAATTCCACTTCTCTTACCGGTGGCAATCCTCGAATTTCCGTTGGAAATACATCCCGGTACTCATTGACAAGCATCACATCTTCTATGTTCACATTTATCTTTGCCTCCACATTAGCTAGAGACAAAAACTCATGTGTCCCTTCACTTAGCGACACTCGGAGTTTGTTAGCGGCTAAATACTTAACAACTCCTGGTTCAGGGAAAAGAACCAATTTACTAGCACAATCTAAGATCACATAATGGTAAGACATCTAATCCATACCGAGAATGACCTCGAGTGATTGAAGAGGTAAACAGATCAAATTAACCAAGAAATCCCTATTTTGAATAGTTATTTGACAATGTAAACATGCAGAATTTACTGTCAAAGTCTTAGCAGGTGTGGAAACAACCAAATCAAACGGCAAAGCAGACACAAACAACTTCAAACGATTCACACAATCCATAGCAATGAAGGAATGGGTTGCCCCCGAATCAAAAAGTGCAGTCAAAGCGTTACCTGCAATCTCACAGTCATGTTGAATCAGATTGCCAGATGGATTCCCCTCTCCAGCACTCACACAATAAATGCGTCCTCTAGCAGTAGGACGAGTAGCCCTAGCTACATTCACAACTAGTTCCACCTTTGGGGCCGTGCAATCCCTTGCCATATGCCCTGGCTTCCGACAATTGTAACAAGAGAGGACATTAGAGGTACAAGCACTAGCATAATGTCCCTCATCCCCACATCGGAAGCATCGAAGCACTTGTCCCAATTGTCTTCCGAAATTCTGGTTCCCCGAGCGATTCTGGCCACCGTTGTTATTTTGTGGTCGATTATAGGCCCTCCTGCACCAAAATTCCCTCCTCGGCTAGCCCTCTTATTCTTCATATCCTCAACTTCCCTGCATTTTTCCACGAGAACTTGGAAACGTTGAATTCCCAAGGGCAAGACAAAGTCTTGAATCTCATACTTTAGCCCGTCTTGGAAAGATGACACATGAATGGTTCTTCAATCTCTTCACGGAAGAACCTGAAGTGCCTTGATAGTGACTCAAATTTAGCGGCATATTCGCCCACGTTCATGTTCATCTGATGCAGTTTTAGGAAAGCATCACCCAGCTTGATCCTGGTACTCATCGAGAAGTATTTGTCTAGAAACTTCCTTTTGAATGATTCCCAGTTCACTTCCTCGTGAGCCGATCTCATTAAATATCTAGCACTCCTCCACCAGTACTCAGCATCCCCTAGTAGCATATAAGTGGCATAGTTGACCTTCACTGCCGCTTGACAGTTAATCATTTCGAAGATCTTCTCTGAGTTCTCATCCCCCTTAAACTTAGGAGGATTGTAACGACGAAAGTCTTCTAACCCTCTCGACTCCGCAGCACGGATCTCTCTTTCCCTCTTTTCGAGATCACGTTGAGTCTTGGCAGCAGTCTGTGCAGCAACAGAAGCAGCCATGTTAATCATAACCTCTGCCATTCGATCATCCCTATTGGCATTGGCTCTCGGAACGTCATTCCTCCTTGGCGGCATGGTTTGCGTATAAAACCATCATCAAGTAGAGTCTTAACACTACTTCAATAACTCCAAAAATAACTTCCAACCACATCAGCACATAATAATTATTCTGAACTTGAAAACTCAAACCACCTAAACCGACACATGATCAGACAACAACTCCTAACCCACAATCTAGAACTAAAGGTTCCACAACCCCCAAAGAAAACCAAACAAAAGCTCTGATACCACAATGTAACACCCCGTTTTTCAAAGCAAGGGTGTATTTTTTTTTTCAAAAGAAATTAAAATACAACAGAGAAATAAATAAGGTAAAACCTTTGGATAAATTATTAAGTCATTAAAATTTACAAGCAGTGGAAAAGTTTTTCAAAATATAATCCAAAGCATGTCCTGATGTCAACAATAGTACAGGTACATCATTTCAACTTAACATGAAGGTAGCCCAAAAGAAGACATATGTGTCCTGAGTGACAACCTAGTCTGATCATTCTATACATAACCAAAAACTATACGCCTTGAGTAATCTCCACGCGCCCCGTGAGATTCTCCTAACGTAGCTCCAATCAAGCACTCCCATCCACATTCCCATCCGGAGAGTACGAACCGGTAGGATCATCCTAACTCTCATCTGAGGGCAAAGCCCTGATTTCCACAATAGTTGTAAAGGGTTACCAACCGAAATTAACAGTTAACACATAACATTTAAGTTTTCAAATGCACAAAATAACTTTTCAACTTAGCATGCACAAAATAACTTCCTCTATTTGAGTTTCCATATGCTAAAAGTTCATATAATGCTTGCCAAATGTAAATGAAATCAAATAGAGTTCTCAATCCATCAAGTAATACATAATTGAACGAAACATTGATAAATTAATTGAGCAATCAATTATCAAACTCAAAATAAGGTTTCCCACTAAGCCAATCGATTGGGTAAATCGATTTCCTAAAAGTTTTTAGTGAAAATTGAACTCTGGACTTGCATCAATCGATTGGGGAAATCGATTTTGAGAAGGACTGAGCCCCTGTATTGGCCAAATCGATTGGGCAAATCAATTTCGTGAAAGACAGAGCCCCTGTATTGAATCCAATCGATTGGGCAAATCGATTTTGGGAAAACAAAGCCCCTCTATTGAATCCAATTGAATCCAATCGATTTACCAAATCGATTTCTTAAATGATTTTGAAAAACATATTACAAAATCGATTGGTTAAATCGATTTCGTGAAAGACAGAGCTCCTGTAACTCATCAAATTGATTGGGTAAATCGATTTCCCTGTAAATTCTTTCAAAAATACATAAACTAACTCAATCACATTCAAACACAACTCCAAATCTTAACACTTAGCAATTTCCACACAAACACCACGGCCATTGGGTTTCGAAATAGTTTTCCCATCTAACATACTATCACACAATTCCAAAACATAACTCTTAGAACAATCAACACAATCACAATTTGAATCAAACACACTTACACATAGTTTCAAACCATAACATTTAGCAAAATCAACACAATCATAATTTGCATCAACCACAACTCGTGTGCCAAGCACCCTAATGCAATGCGTATATGCCAAAATGCATGGACTCGGAATTCCAAACCAAAACCCTCCTCGAAGGGTCATAAATCATAATTGTACCGCCTATCGCATGCCAAAGTACCAGTTACCGAGGTGCCACCTATCACGGGTCAGCACGATTTACTAAAAAGCGTAAATCGTAAACGTACCACTTATCACGGGTCAGTACTGTTTACCGAGGTGCCACCTATCACGGGTCAGCACGATTTACCAAAAGAAAAAGTGTAAGTTGTAAGGGTATCGCCTATCACAGGCCAAAGTACTACTTACCGAGGTGCCACCTATCACGTGTCAGCACAACTTACCAAAAAGTAAATCGTAAATGTACCACCTATCACGGGTCAGTACAGTTTACGGAGGTGCCACCTATCACGGGTCAGCACAATTTACCAAATGAAATGCATGAGCATACACTAACTCCATTCACAACAATGGTTAAGTAAATGCAGATATTAAAAGATTCCCCATTTTTAATACTCATTTACTTCACCGATTTTCACACCAAAACATTAAGCAAACAGACATATTAAGAGATTCCCCATTCTTAATATACTTTTGACTTAATCGATTTCCACAACAAAACATTCAGTAAACAAGTCATTAAGAGATTCCCCATTCTTAATACTCATTTAACTGAAACGATTTTCAAAAACAAACATTAAGTAACCAAGACATTAAGAGATTCCCCATTCTTAACGCTCAATTAACTTAAACGATTTTCTAACAACATTAAGTAACTAAGACATTAAGAGATTTCCCATTCTTAACGCCCAGTTAACTTAAACGATTTTCAAAACAACGTTAAGTCAATAAGTCATTAAGAGATTTCCCATTCTTAATACTCATTTAACTTAAACGATTTTCACAAACTCACATTAAGTAAACAAGACATTAAGAGATTCCCCATTCTTAATACTCGTTTAACTTAATGGTTTTCAAATTCCACACAAAACAAACTCAAACATACTTTCACATTCGATCCATAATTCACACCAAATCATTTTTCCACACAAACCACACAAAACAAATCTCAAATTTCATCAGTATCAACTAAGAACACGTCAAAAACAAGGAACACAAATCAACACAATCCACCACTCAAACTCCAACCCTAATACATTTTCCTGAATCAATACTCCAACCCTAATAAAATTCTTTTGCACACAACCACAAATAAGGCCCTAAATGCAAACTAAAAGTTTGGAAGGAGCCTTTACCTTCACTTTAGCTTTTTCGTTCGATTACGGTACCGTGAGTAAGTCCGGTAAATTTTCCGCTCGCAACGCCGCTTCCAAAGTTGGTCCACTAGCACCGTAGCACGGAGGTGAGAAACCTTCCCATCTATCACTTATTGAAAGGAGGCTTAGATCTAGATGAAATGGGGAGGTTTGTGTTTGACGGTTTTGAAATCCCTAAACCGTTTTTCTTCGTTTTCGGATCAAAGAGGAAGAGTGAAGTTGAGAAAACCTTGCTCTCTTACCCACTAATCCTTGGGTTTCAATTCTTGAAGAAAAGGGAACAAAGGAAACAAAAATGAATGAAAATGGAGGAGGGCGGAAGCTAGCTCGCGTGAGGCAGAGGAAGAAGATGGAAAAATGCTATTTTCTCTCCTTTGCCTTTCTTTCCCTTGTTTTTTCCTTTCTTTCCTTTTCCTTCTTTCCTTTGTATATCCTTTTCTTTTCTCCCCAAGCAAATATATACACATATATATATATATATATATATATTTTAATTACTTTTAACAAATATCTCAAAATATCTAGATATTTGTTAAATTACCATTTCACCCATAACGCATTAAATTCTTCGTTAAAGATGCGCCGCATTTAATTTAATTTATTTATCGACGAGTAATTCTAATCAGGCATCAAAATATCTTTTTGATCATATAAACTCCAAAATATTAATAACTTGGCTAAAAAGCCCCTGAGTTCAATACCAAAATCCATTAAAATACATAAAGTATAATTTAAAATTACGGGTCTTACATGAAACATTTAGCACTGTGGTGAAACCATCAACTATCCCGACGGTTCTCAGCATTCCTTATCATACTCATGGCCCATCCATTAGTTAGATGTCCAAAATGCCTTTTTACACGACAATCTTCGTGAGACCATCTATATGAATCAACCCATGGGTTTCCGCGATCCTGTTCATCCAGACTATGTGTGTCTTCTGCACAAATAATTATATGGCCTCAAACAGGCTCCTCGAGCATGGTACCAGAGGTTTGTTGACTATGTCTCCACCATAGGCTTCCATCACAGCAAATTCGACCATTCCTTATTCATCTACCGTAAAGGCACAAACATTGCATACCTTCTTCTATATGTAGATGATATCATTCTCATTACATCCACTGATGCTCTTCGGAAGTCCATCATGGTGCTGCTTGCTTCCTAATTTGCTATCAAGGATTTGGGCCCTCTCAGCTATTTTCTAGTCATTTCAGTAATGAGACATACAGGTGGTCTATTTCTTTGTCAGAAAAATTATGCAGCAGAGATCATTGATCGACCCGGCATGTCCTCTTGCAAACCGTCTGCTACACCTGTTGACACCAAACAAAAACTCAGTGTCTCCTCAGGTGTTTCGATTTAGGATCCCACTCATTATCGGAGCCTCGCAGGTGCTTTGCAGTATCTCACATTTACTCGACCAGATATTTCATATGTTGTCCAGCAGATATGCCTCCACATGGATGCTCCAAAAACTGAACACATGAACGCTCTAAAATGCATCCTGCGTTACGTCTAAGGCACTTTGCATTTCGGTTTACATATGTACCCTTCAACCATCTCCAATCTTACCTCCTACTCTGATGCTGATTGGGATGGTTGTCCTGACACAAGGCGCTATACATCTGGTTATTGTGTCTTTCTTGGTGATAATCTTATCTCATGGTCATCTAAACGACAGCTTCCCTCTCTTGCTCCAGTGCTGAAGTAGAATATAGTGGGGTAGCCAACGTCGTGTCCGAGTCATGCTGGATTTGAAATCTTCTCCTAGAACTGCATTTTCCAATCCTAAAAGCAACATTGGTGTACTGTGACAATGTCAATGCCATCTACCTCTCCGGCAACCCTGCTCAACACCAACGCACGAAGCACATCGAGTTGGATATTCACTTTGTTTGCGAGAAGGTGGCTCGTGGTCAAGCTCGGGTTCTTCATGTCCCATCCCGTCATCAGATTGCTGACATATTTACTAAAGGGCTCCCGCGCATACTTTTTGATTAATTTTGAGCAAGTCTCAACGTACGGGAACCTCCCGCTTCCACTGCGGGGGAGTGATAGACTACAATATTTGCTAGAATATTCTTGTAATTATATGTGTATCCTTTCTATTCATAGAATAGTCTATACCTTCCTAATCTATTTTTAGTAAACCATTGATATATAGTTAATAGGTTTCTATATTGGACATGCATGATTATTGTATATATACGTTTCCAGATTAATGAGAAAGCAGGGAAATACAATTTGTTTCAGGGAAAACTAAGGCCAATAGAGGAGACTACGAGTTAGTTAGTGAGTTAGCCAGGTGATTTAGTTATATGCACTAGAGATAATAGATTGAGGAGGACTCTTGCATATTGTAAGTAATTATATTATAAGATAATATATCTCTCGTGAGAGTCTTTGAATATGAGTTACCATTTCAAGGTTGTAAAGCCTTTGAGCTCAAACATTTTCATAAACAATATACAATTTTATTAATCTAAATTTTGCAATTCAATCAATATTGGTGACACAATTCGTAGCACAATATCAAGAATCCAATGGATACTTGTATAAGCAATTGTCCATAAAATTTTAATCTAAATGAATCCATATATTCTCTCTGCTTAATCTTTCCAATAGTTCATTCTAGAAACCTTTGGCATTACCAATGTATACAACATTGAGTAGAATTTCAGCATTGAGGGTAGGGTTGTATATGGTTGGTTTTTTTAAAAAACCAAACCATATCCATTTTATGGTTTAAAATCGGTTATAAAACCAATTGTAAAATTGGTTATGGTTAAATAACCGGTTTATAATTAAGCAACCGGTTTTGAAATTTTTAATTTTAAAATCAATTTTTTTTCTAAAATCGGTTAAAGTTTGATTATTTAAAAAAAAATCATTTTTTCATTGTTTAAAAATCGGTTATTTAAAAAAATTGATTTTTTCGATAAATTTTTAAAAAAATTTTCTCATCAAATTTTTTGAGAAAAAAATTCAATTTAAAATTTTTTTGAGAAAAAAAAGTTTTTTTTTATATACTTTTTTCTGATATTTCTTTGAAAAAATAAATTTCAAAATTTTTTCAAGAAATAAAATATCAAAATTAACAAAATATTGGTAGTGGATAAAAACTAAATCTAAATATAAAACATAAGTGGTTATCCAACCGGTTTATTAATAACCGGATTATAACCAGATGTTTTTAACCGAACTTTTAAAATGAATTTGGATTCGGTTTTTGATTTGGATTTGGGCCTTATAACCGAATTTTTTGCACAACCCTAGAGACACACAATTTGAATGCTATTCTGGAAGAATTTTATGGTAGCATCAGTCCAAGATCTTCTAATACTTCAAATGGGTTGAATATTCATTGTTTATTTTTTTAATAGGCCAAAAGAAGATATTTCATTAACCACAACACAACAAATGCCATAAATGTCTAAGTCATGCTCCAGAGTTAGATCAATTTCATATACCCAATTTCTTATTACCTATATAATAAGTGAAAAGCCCTTTGCTCGTACTAATTCAAAATAAAAAATATCAAGTAACTCCTTTTCTACACAAAGTATCTCTTGTTTAAATTTATTAGAACAACTTTTTAAGCATTTCATTTTTAGTTAAAAGTTGGTTATTTAGTCTAGTTTATGTTAGTTATCATGTTACATCAGTTAGTTAGAATTGTATTTCATTAGTTTCTTTTGTAATTTGTATATAAGCCAATAGATGGGAATACTCATTTAAAGAGTTGTACAATGAGTAATTCACATTCAATAAAATTGATTTATACAATTCAAAATACATGAATTAAAAGTTGTGCAATGAGTAATTTCAAGAGTTGTGCAATCAGTAATTTCAAGAGTTGTGCAATCTATAATATGGTATTAGAAGTTTTACTTTCTTATTGAATGTGAATTACTCATTGTACAACTCTTGGAAAAGGTTCCATGCTCATATGGATCATGTTACTGCCCTCGTCTCCGATCAGCTTGAGGAAGACATTGATATAAATTTATCTTGTTTTGAACACATTTCTTTTAATTTTTTTGTTTCTCACTCTCCTTTTGTTGGTGCTTGAATTATGGATCAAGTGCCACATCCCATATTGCAACCAACTTGAATCAATTTTCCTCTTATGTTTCTTCATCTTACACTTTTGCTACTCTTCCCAACAAAGTACAAGTTAGGGTTCATGTTATTGGTTGTGTTAACCCGAACTCTCAACTTCAATTCCTACACGTTCTTTATATTCCATAATTTACTATCAAAATTCTATTTGTTTGTTCTTTGGCTATATATTCCAAATTTTTCTAACTTTATGTTATTCTCAGTTTGTTATTCGGGAGCCTCTACATCAAATTTTTGGTAATAAATTTCCAGCTAATGCTATTTAAAATTATTGTTCTATTAGACATAATCGTAGCCAATTTTGACATTCTCGTTTAGGATATTTATCTGATAATGTACTTAGAATTGTTGGAAATAAAATACATTTTGATGTTTCATTTTATTATTCTTCTCACTTTTGGGGCATTTGCCCTTTGGAAAAATTCCACAGACTTTCTTTTAAGTCTTTGAACCTATTTTATGATGATTGTTTTGATATGATTCATTTTGACATATAGGGCCCTTTTGATCTTACTACTTATGAAAATAGATTCACATGGTTGTATTTGTTAAAGTATAAATTTGTGGCCATTGATAAGATTAAAGAAATTACTTCGTTGAAAATTCAGTTTGGTAAACATATAAATTTTATGTGAATTGATAATGCAAAGGAATTGGATTTAACTAGTTTTCTGCAGGAACTGGGTACTCTGCACCAATTTTCATCTCCTCAACAAAACTCAGTTTTTAAGAGAAAACATCACCACCTGTCGAATGTAGCCAAAGCACTTCCTTTTCAATCCTTGAATACAAGACTATCCATATTTTTTGATGAAGACAAAGACCAAGTAAAATGATCAAGTTGCAAGTTCAAAGATGTTAAGAGAAGTCAAAATCAAGTCAACCTTTGTCAATGAGCTAGAAGACTTATATTTTAAGGTACATGATGCAATATAATATTATTACATTTCAAATGCACATGAGAACCTTGATTACTTCATCTAAACTCTAGCATAAGCATTAAAGTAATTTTCAAAGTGTCAAACTGCAGGTACAATGTTTGAAAATCAACTTTTTGACAAAAGTTAAGGTTGTATTCGACTACATATATGTGTAGCTGGATACATATGAAGTCAATAGCAAAAATTGCACATATGTGTTTGACTATAGCTTGTTGTAGACGAATACAAACTCAAGTCAGTAGCAAAAATTGCACATTTGTGTTCGACTACAGGATGTTGCAGCCGAACACAAATACCAAGTCAGTAGCTAAAACTATATTTTTGTATTCAACTATATCATATTGTAGCCGAATACAAAATCAAGTCAATGGAAAAATTTAGTCATTTGTATTCGACTTCAAGGATTTGTATTCGAATACAAACTTGAAATATTGAAATAAATCCAAGCGTTACATAAGTGTATTCAAATACACTCAGGATGTAGTCAAATACAACTATAAAGCAATATAATTTTTCAGTTCTGATTCAATCTAAATTATTAAATATGTTCATTAAACTTCAAAGAACGATTGTCAGTTATCTGAAGTGATGTCTAAGGAGTATAAATACTTTTTAGTTTCATATTTAACTTAAGAATCTTACAAAGAGTCTTAGAACAACTTTGAACAACTTCTTGAAATATTTTATGAATTATTCAAAGTCGTACTTTCATATTCAAGTACATGTTTTACATTGTCATATTATTGAAAAAGATTATATTCTCTTAGTTTTACATTGTCATATTATTGAAAAAGATTATATTGAAAAAGATTATACTTAAACTTATATTAGATTGTTATCATTGTACAAGAAAACATTAGTTGTTATATTCTCTTGATTTCAGTTGAAATTATTGTTGTAAAATCATTCAAGTTATTGTGTATATTGAGGAAAGTGGTGTACTTTCTTCAAGTGTTGTAAACTAGGATCGTGGTATGCCATCTTAGACAACTTATTAGAAATTTATAATAGAAATCTTAGAGTAAGAGTGTAATGTCCCGAATTTTAATCCAAGACATTACTTAAAAATATATATTTTCTTTTCAAAATTATATTTTTTTATTTTTCTTTTTTTAAAGTAGTTCATCATGTAATCAATAAAATTTCACTAGTAAATAGTTTGATTTCATTTTATGAAATATCACAATGCAAGTTACTGGATATTATTGTTATTATTTTTGCAAAGATAATTTGCTAACTGTAGAAAATGTTCACTTACGTCCTAAAATAGAATAATTTAGTTTTTTCCTAGCAAACGAACCCACATCCGCATTTTTATTTAAAATTGACGATAAAAAGTAAATAAACTTAAAAAAAATGTACCACATCGTTCTTATCACTATAAATATTATTATTTGGTTAAAGTATTCCTTTTTCCCACGCATGTGCGCCAAACAAACGTAATTCATGCTACTCTTCAAGATCGTTAGTACCTAAATGTTGGTGTAAGAGGCCAATTCATCCCACAGAAAGATTAAACCAAATAATAAGTTAATAACCATAAAATATAAATGTAAAATCTTTTTGTAATAAAAGATTTAGAGAAATTGATTTTTTTAATAATTCGCAAAGGTGTATCAAAAGTTATAAAATGTTTCTAAATAAATCAAGTAGGAAGTCACCTTAGAGAAAATAATTAGATAAAATGGCAATAAAATGTATGCAAGTTATGCATGCTCCTAAATATATATGATCTGGATATAGCTAGCCACTAAGGCGTCCATATATAAGTCACTCATACCAATGGAGAAAATTAAATAAGCCACTAAGGCATCCATAAAGATGCATATGGTATGTCATGACCATGATAATGATGTCTGAAATATACAAATCACTAGCCACTTAAGCAACCACAAAAAAAAAGGGTCATAACACAAGGCGTTAAACATTTTCACTACAAACATATTTATCAAGGTATAAAAATAGAACTCTATAATTAAATTCATCAAGATAAATATATTACTCAAAAGAAACAATCAAAACATTTTAGTTAATTTCTTTATGACGAAAATAAAATCAACCTTTTTCTTTTAAGACATCCAGACATCATATCAATATCTTACGAACCGCTAATTTAATATCTAGTCTAACTCTACATGGAAAAATCTCTTAACTTGAGTGCTTTCCTTCCAAATCCCACTATATAACCCTTTCAAATATCACCAAGATGATGGAACGAAAGTTTAGAACTTCGATCAAAATGCGAGGGAATGTTGGGATGGTTATTTGAGTGGCTTAGAAAATATTTGAGATAAATATAATGTTGGTAATGACGTGTGGGTGATTAGGGAGAAGAAATAATCATCTTCATTGAGGTTAATAGCACACACAAATAAGGAATTCAATTGGAATAATATCATTCAATGACCAACCGTTAGGAATTAATTGACATTCATGTATTTATTCATGCTAGTTAGACATTTGAAAGGACACAAGGGAGAAAACACACGATTCTATAAACTATAATCATAGTTAGAAAAATAATCCACTAAATTTGTAAAAACTATAAATTTCTAAACACCTAATTTATCCTCCTTCTTAGCTGCGCCTCTGTACTAACAGGGCCCTTTTGATCTTACTACTTATGAAAATAAGTCTTATTTTTCACTATAGTGGATGACAACATAAGATTAACATGGTTGTATTTGTTGAAGTATAAATTTATGGCCACTGATAAAATTAAAAAAACTTACTTTGGTGAAAATTCAGTTACGTAAACATATAAAATATATGCATATTGATAATGCAAAGGAATTGGATTTAACTAGTTTTCTGCGGGAACTGTGTACTCTGCACCAATTTTCATCTCCTCAACAAAACTTAATTTTTAAGAGAAAGCATCACCATTCGTTAAATGTAGCCAAAGCACTTCCTTTTCAATCCTTGATTCCCATAAAAAACTTTATGTCAACTTCAGCTCATATAATAAATAGAGTTCCTTCATTAAATCTGAAAAACTTGTCCCCTTATGAACTATTTTATTGCAAAATGCCTTCATATGATCATCTTAGAGTTTTTAGTTGATTGGCATATGTTGTTACTATAACACAACTCACAAATAAATTTTCTCTTAGGGCTAACATGTGTGTCTTTATAAGTTACCCTTTTGGTGTTAAAGGTTACAAGTTGTATGATATTTTCACAAGAAAATTCATCATTTCAAGAAATGTGGTTTTTGATGAGACTATTTCCCCTATCCATAACATGTCTGCAACTGATGGTGATTGTAACGCACCAGATTGTTAATCTAAAACTTTACTTAAAAAATACTTATTTTTTAGAAAAGTTTACGATTTTTGTTTTGTTTTGAATCCTTAACATTTATTCATTTTAAATAATTAGTAACATTCACGTTATTTAATATTATTAAGAAAACATTTATTCAAAATTTAAAACAATGTAAAGATAATTATTCTTAGTGAAAGGGAACCACTTCTGTATTTCTAGAATTCTAGTACATTTTAAAAGTTTGTGGCAAAAGATTAAAAGAACTTAGAAATATTCGACAATTCTATTATTACAAAATCGTCTTGAAAATTGGGGTTTTACTATTACATAGAAGTCAAATATTACAACTTAATCTCAACAAAAATTGGGGTTTTATTATTTTAATCCATTAGTCTACATTTATTCCTTTTAAATTATAAGTAATCGCGATTATTTATTTCATGTCATTCGACCAACAGTCTAAATATAATTGGTGTGGAGGAAAAACCCTTACCTTGACCACTTTTCTTTCTAGTACAAAGCTTTAAGCCCCACAAAGTTGTTCATAAGGAAAAGAAGTTCCAAACATTGGTTAATCGAAGAAAGGAGGTGTGAAGGTGATGGTGGCTAGGATTTTGGTATCCTTTTTATTAGTGAGTATACATAAATTGTGGACTTAGTGAAATTTAAAGTGGAAATTGTTAGTTAGATATTGTTGGCCCTTAATGAAGAATAAGAGTGATAAAATGTTTTTTTTTTTTGTTTCCCTTTATGACTATACATAAATTGTTTGTCCTTTTTTTTTTGTCTTAATCTTCATCATAAATATCAAGTCACAAACACATAACTCAAATTTGTACTCATTCAAGTGGGTTGTATATATTTAACTCTCCATTGATTTAATAATTCTTATTAATAACTTTATCAACTACAATAAATTGAATAAGGCAAATAATTGTCACACATAATTATCACCAATTTCAGAAGATTCACCAGAAGACATGTTGTTCCAGTATCCTTAGAAGACATGTTGCAACCTTGACATCTGAAATACTTTGGTTAAACCAATTTCTTAGAGATTTTGAAATACAAGTTTCCAAATGTAATAGTTTTTAGTGATAGCATCTAAGCTATACATCTTGCCTCAAATCCAACAACTCATGAGAGATAGATCAAAGCATATAGACATAGATTGTCACTTTATTAGAGAGCATGTTTGTTATGGTTTTCTCAACTTGATCCATCTACCCAAACTGCATAGAAATCAATGAGACTAATTATACATTAAAATCGAAAACAATATATGAAGAAACCACATAAATAATATATGTAGGGAGGATCAAATGGTTAAAGCTACAAATAACATGGATGTTTTGTTGTTGCACGAACTGCTGCAAAGACTCCGCGGGATCTGGAGAAGAGGGAAAGAGAGATATATGCTATTAAGTCAAGAGGATTGAAAGATTTTTGGTTGTTACCATCCTCCAAAGTTCAAGGGTGATGAGAACTCAAGAAAAAAAAAACTGATTAGTGGATTCAAGAAATGGAAAAGATCTTGAGATGACGGATTGCCAGGCAGACTGGAAGCAAATCATGACGACATGGAATTTATGAAATGGTTCCAAGGACACAGAAGCTATGTGTTGGTGATAACTCAAAGATGATGAGTATGGATGCATTAACACTAGACTAATAAGGGATTTGAAGTAAAGATCTAAGTGGAGGACTTTTGTTAAGAAAAGTATTAGATGTATTCCTGGTGGATTTCAGGATGAAACTGGATGAAGTTTGACAACTGTCAAAGAGATGTGAACATCATGGAATTGTTGAGAAGAGGAGGCTTCCATTTTGAATAACATTTAGTGCTTAGGTGTCAATGAAAGAGACTGGTATTGAAGTTAAGGGAGCGTTGTACATTAGGAGTAAATACTCCTTTGGTTAGATAAAATACGCTTTGAGGAATAGTCGATACCTTGAGGGGAAAAGTCGAGCATTCAAGTTAGACTAGATTCGCAACTTGGATTAGTATGTAAGAATCTCATAACGAGTATAGGAGTGAGACTATGTATTTTGTTGATAAGTGACAAATCTCGTTGTTTTTTAGGAGATAGTAAATATGGATTGTGATATTGGATGGAACTATAGACACGTAAGTGTGAATTTTGAGCGATGTTCGAAAAACATAATGAGTTAAGCCTTGATGTATTGAACTCTATGTTACCATTAAGTGGAATTTGAAGTATCGAGTACGAGAATACTTGAGATTGCGGTAATATATGTTTGAGAATCTATTAAAGGATGGAAATTACTAAGAGGACGGTAATATTTTGATAGGTCGGAAGGATTATATGAGATTTGATTTGGACCGTAAGATGGTTGATTTTATTAGTTGATGATTTAATATCCACAAAGTTGGATGGGGGACCAAGTAATGCTTAAAACATTCATAATCGAAGGAGTTGAGGCAGGCAAGTGATAAATGATCCGTGTTAAGGATGGAAGTGTTTGGAGATTTTGAAGATCAAATTTTAGAATCCTATTGAATGATAGAAAGTGAAAAAGAAGAGATGTAATGAATGATTTATGATTTAGTTGTTGGTCTTGGGAAATCAAGCGTTGAAGTTTAAAATGAGTGTTGTAGTGACTAGATGAACAATGAAAGGTATGTGGGTCTTGAGACATTTTACTGCAAAATTTATGAGGATGAAGTTATAGATAATTATTTCTTAGGAAATGCTAATGAGGAATGATTGAGAAATAATTCTTTAGGACGTTCGATTGGTAGGATTCTTCCAGTTTGTATCTCGGTGAAGGTTGAGAAGCAATAAGAATCCAGCCAGTAAACCAAATATTGGAAAATGTGCCAAGAAATTTGTTGGAGTAGCACATAGAGATGTAGCTTATGACAATTAAAGGTTCAAGAAAGGAATTATCTCAACTATAACTCAGACATTATTATTATAAATGTAAGACCCATAATTTTAAAGTGTACTTTATGTATTTTAATGGATTTCGGTATTGAACTCAAGGGCTTTTTTAGCCAAAGTTATTAATATTTGGGAGTTTATATAATCAAAAGGTATTTTGAGGCCCGATTAGAATTACTCGTCGATAAATAAATTAAATTAACTGCGGCGAATCTTTTGCGAAGAGCTTAATGCGTTATGGGTGAAAGGGTAATTTAATAAATATCTAAAGATTTTGAGATATTTGTTAATTATAATTAATATATATAAATATAAATATATATATATATATATATAGAAAACGAAGGGAAGGAATTGGGGGGAAAGGAAATAGAATGGAAAGAAAAAGGAAGAAAGGAAAACCGAAGGAAAACAGAAAGATTTTCCGTCTCCTTCCTCTCTCTGCCTCACGCATCCTAAATTTCACCCTTCCTCCATTGTTGCTCGTTTTTGCTTTCTTTTCTTTCCTCTGAGTTCGAAATTGATAGTGGGTGATAGGACAAGGATTTCTCAACTTCACTCTTCCTCTTTGATTCGAAAACGGAGAAAAACGGTATTAGGGATTCAAACTCAAATCTCCCTGTTTCATCTAGATCTAAGCGTCGTTTCAAGAAGTGATAGAAGGGAAAGTTGCTCACCACTACACTACGGTGCTAGTGAGCTAACTTTGGAAGCGGCATTGCAAGCGGAGGTTTTTACCGGATTTGCTCACGGTACCGAAATCGAACGAAAAAGCTAAAGTGAAGGTAAGGGCTCCTTCCAAACTTTTAGCTTGCATTTAGGGCCTTATTTGTGGTTGTTTGGAAAAGAATTTTGTTAGGGTTGGAGTATTGATTTGGGGAAAATGTATCTAAGGTTTTATCGGTAAAATCTTAGAGTTAGGTTTTGGTTATATTGATGAATGTTTCGTGGAAAATGAACTTACCTCATTTATGTATGATTTTGAGTAAATGAAATTGTTGTGTTTGAGTGATGGATTGTGTTGATTTGTGTCGTCGTATTCGACGTGTTCATAATTGATAATTATAGAATTTGAGATGTGCTTTGTGTGGTTTGTGTGGAAAAATGATTTGGTATTAATTATGGATTGAATGTGAAAGTATGTTTGGGTTTGTTTGTGTGGAATTCAAAAACCATTAAGTTAAAAGAGTATTAAGAATGGGGAATCTCTTAATGTCTTATTTACTTAATGTGTGTTTGTTTTGGAAAATCGTTTAAGTTAAATGAGAATTAAGAATGGGGAATCTCTTAATGTCTTGTTTACTTAATGTTTGTTTTGAAAATCGTTGGAGTTAAAAGAGTATTAAGAATGGGGAATCTCTTAATATTTATGTTTTCTTAATGTGTGTTTGTTTGTGAAAATCATTAAGTTAAATGAGTATTAAGAATGGGGAATCTCTTAATATCTGCGTTTACTTAATGTTGTCGTGGAAATGATTTTGTGAAGAAATGAATTGTCGAGTCAAGGTGATGCCATGTGATTTGTTCGATTTGCCCAATCGATTTGATGAGTTACAGGGACTTCCCTTGCCATAAATCGATTTACCCAATCGATTGGCTCAGTGGGAAACCTTCTTTTGAGTTTGATAATTGATTGCTCAATTGATTTATCAATGCTTTGTTCAGTTATGTATTACTTGATGAATTGATAACTCTATTTGATGTCATTTACATTTGGCAAGCTTTACATGAACTTTTAGCATGTGGAAAAACCCTTCTAAGATGTATGATAAATTGAAAAGGTTATTTGTGCATTAAAAAGCATAAATGTTATGTGTTAACTGTTAATTTCGGTTGGTAACCCTTTACAACTATTAGGGAAATCTGGGCTTTGCCTTCAGATGAGAATCAGGATGATCCTACCGGTTCGTACCCTCCGGATGGGAATGTGGATGGGAGTGCTTGATTGGAACTACGATAGGAGAATCTCACGGGGCGCGTGGAGATTACTCAAGGCGTATAGTTTTTTTTTGGTTATGTATATAATGATCAGACTAAGTTGACACCGAGGGAACAGGTGTCTTTCTTGTGGGTTGCTTTTAAATTTTAAACTGGAAGATTGTACCACTTTTGTTATGTAAACCTTTTGAATACATATTTTGTGGACTTCTTCCGCTGCTTGTAAATTATAAGGACTTAAATATGTATCCAAAGGTGTTACCCTATTTATCTCTCTGTTGTATTTTAATTTCTTTTGAAAAAAAAATACACCCTCGCTAAGAAAAACGGGGTGTTACAATAAAGGTATGCCAACGATATAAAGGCATTACTTGAGTTAAATGTTTATTTGATAGGAAACAATTGAACATGAAATGGGAAAGTTTAGTAGGAATTAGTAAGCCTTGATTTAATTGGAATCACTATAATGAAGATTTATCAAGGTTCGAGGTAGAAATTTATGGTTTGTATAAATGGAAAAGTGATGGAGTGAATACAATGCAGTTGACCTGTCATAATGAAAGGATAATCATCATGTTTCAAATGAAGGACACAGCAAAATTAAGAAGTATCAGAATGAATGTTGGCAGTAGAGGTAGGAGAATTATTTTTGAGTTTGTGCATAATTGCGAAGTATGTAAGAAATTTTCTAGTGAAACGTGAATTTGAGGTGTTAGGCATGAGACAAATGTACACCTTGATCTGTGAATTAAATTCGAGTTGGATTTTAATGCAAAACGTGAGAAATTA
The DNA here is from genome assembly GCA_037974875.1 of Cicer bijugum. NCBI lineage: Eukaryota > Viridiplantae > Streptophyta > Magnoliopsida > Fabales > Fabaceae > Cicer > Cicer bijugum. Next base: position 991,981 of record JBBPBT010000958.1, on the reverse strand, counting down.
AATTCGAGGATTTGTGGACAAGGGAGAAATTTAGGAGTTCTCGGCTATAGTGATTGTTATGTGCTCAGTTTGTTGGGGTCATTCTAAGTGTTTCAGTTTGGTACCAAATGGATGTTTCGTACCAAGTGGATGCAAACGAGACTACGTGACATAGGTATGGGATATTTTACTTCGTCGACAGGATCAAAGTTATCGGAAAAGAAGGGAAACTCAATGGACATTGAGGAGATTGTTGACTGCTTGTACATTAAGATAACCTCAGTGAAAGTCACAGTGAGCGCTATTACAGTTTGGTTAAGATAGTCTAAGCCACTATCATGGTTGTTGGTTACTTATTGGCAAATTGAGGAACTGATTAGACTTAATCTCTTGTCGATAGTAGACAAAACCATGTTGAATGGAACGGACGAGCCTTACCGACTATGAAGAGGTGCAGAGTTATTAAGCACCTTATGAAGAGGGGTAGGCAACACTTTCTTCGAGAAGGCCGGGTGAAACAAGTTGTGACTGGTATGTGGAATTCGGGTACAAACCAAGTGTGGATTTTTACTCGTACTTTAAGTTTCGAAGACGAAACTAATTTTAGGGCGGTAGTTACGTAAGACCCTTAATTTTAAATCCTAAATTATACTATTTTAGTGTATTTTGTGTAGAATTTCTTAGACTTTTAGCCCAATTTTTGGTATTCAGTGGGTTAAATGCCAAAAATATATTTTTAGAAAGTGGATTAAAATTATTTGTCGAAGAATAATTTATTTAGATTACGAAGAATATAATTCCGGACACTTAGTTAAAAATATCACTCGTTGCTGAAAATCTATCTTTCAATTGAGTTGCGACGAGAATAGATGTTTTATTAAATGAGATGAATGAAGTGAGGTGTGTAAGAGTTGGTACATATTCGTTTGAGTTTGGCATGTTATAAGTTTTATATATATATATATATATGTTGGAAAGGACAGGAACGGAAAAGAAACAGAGGAAGCTAACATGCCTTCCACCTACGCAAACCCATCACCCTTCTTTCTTTCTTTTTCCATTTCTTTTTCTTTCTTTGGCTTCAAGAATAGAAACCCAAGGATTAGTGGGTAGGAAAGCAAGGATTTCTCAGCTTCATACTTCCTCGTTGATTCGAAAATGAATAAAAATGGTGTTAGGGATTTTAAAACCGTCAAACATAAATCTCCCCGTTTCTTTTAGATCTAAGTTTCGTTTCGCGAGGAGATAGAAGGGAAAGTTGCTCACTACCCCGCTACGGTGCTACGGATCCTACTTTTGAAGCGACGTTGCGAGCGGAGATTTTACCGGATTTACTCGCGGTACCGTGATCTCATGTTAAAGCTAACGTGTAGGTATACTTAATGTTTACTTAATGTTTACTTAATGTTTGTCGTGAAAGTCATTAGACTTAAGCGAGCATCAAAAATAGGGAATCTTTTAATATCTCTGTTTATTTAATGTTTGCAGTGAAAATCGTTAGAGTAAATGAGTATTAAGAATGGGGAATCTCTTAATATCTTTGTTTCCTTAATGATTGTCGTGAAAATTGTTAGAGTTAAATGAGTATTAAAAATGGGGAATCTTTTAATAAATGCATTTACTTAACGATTGTCGTGGATAGAGTTAGAGTATGCTCATGCATTTCATTTTGGTAAATCGTGCTGACTCGTGATAGGTGGCACCTCGGTAAATAGTACTTTGGCCTGTGATAGGCGGTACATTGACGATTTACATTTTTAGTAAATCGGGCTGACCCGTGATACGTGTCACCTCGGTAAATAGTACTTTGGCCTATGATAGGCGGTACGTTTACGATTTATGCTTTTTCTTTTAGTAAATCGTGCTGACCTATGATAGGTGGGCACCTCAGTAAACATTACTGACCCGTGATAGGTGGTACGTTTACGATTTACGCTTTGTAGTAAATCGTGCTGACCGGTGATAGGTGGCACCACGGTAATTTAGTACTTTGGCCTGTGATAGGCGGTAAGATTATGATTTACGACCCTTCGAGGAGGGTTTTGGTTTGGAATTCCGAGTCCATGCATTTTGGCATATACGCATTGCATTAGGGTGCTTGGCACACGAGTCGTGTTTGATTCAAGTTTATGATTGAGTGTTTGAACTTGAGATGTTGTGGTAATTGTGTTCAAATTTCTAAGTGTTATGTATTGATATTGTGTGTAAGTATGATTGATTGTTAGACTATTTCGAAACTCAAAGTTGTCGTGGTGATTGTGTTGAAATTGCTAAGTGGTATGTATTGGAGTTGTGTGTGAATGTGATTGAGTTAGTTTATGTAGTTTTAGAAAAACCTTTAGGGAAATCGATTCTGTTAAAAGCTATTCCTCAAAATCGATTTGCCAATCGATTTGATGGGTTACAGGAACTCAGCCATTTTGACAAAATCGATTTGCCAATCGATTTGGCCATTACAGTAGCTCAGCTATTTGGACAAAATCGATTTGGAAATCAATTGGATTTATTGCAGGAGCTCAACCATTTTGACAAAATCGATTTGCAAATCGATTTGGCCATTACAGTAGCTTAGCTATTTGGACAAAATCGATTTGGCAATCGATTGAATTTATTACAGTGGCTAGCTATTCATTCAATCGATTGCCCAATCGATTGATTTAAGCCCAGAGCACAAGTTTCACTAAAAACTTTCATCCAAATCGATTTCCCCATCGATTTGCTTTGTAGAAACCCTTACTCCGAGTTAGATAGTCGATTGCTCAATTGATTCTAAAAATGTATTGGTCAGTTATTTATTACTTGATGGATTATAAACCTTATTTTAATTTCATTTTTATTTGGTGAGTATTATATGAACTTTTAGAATATGGAAAACCCTTTTAAGGTGCATGCTACGTTGAAAGGTTATTTGAGCATTTAAAAACTTAAATGTTATGTGTTAATTGTTAATTTCGGTTGGTGACCTTTTACAACTATTGTGGAAATCTGGGCTTTGCCCTCAGATGAGAGCCAGGACAATCCTACCAGATCGTACCCTGCGGATGGGGATGTAGATGGGAATGCCTGACTGGAGCTATGATAGGAGGTTCTTACGGGGTGCGTGGAGATCACTCAGGGTGTTTAGTTTGTGTGGTACAATGATCATATTAGGTTGACATAGAGGGAAGAAATATCTTTCTATTGAATTGTGTTTATTTTAAATTGGAAGATTGTACCTATACAAATATTGTCAGCATGACATGTTATTTTCTATGGGTTCCATGTACCGCTTTTTGATGTGTAAATACTTTGGATTCATACTTCGAAAAACTATTACGCGGCTTGTGAATTATATTGACTTAAATATTTATCCAAGGGTATTTCCTTATTTATTTCTTTGTTTTATTTAAATTTCTTTTGAAAAAAAATATACCCTCGCTTTGAAAATCGGGGTGTTACATTGTGGTATCAGAGCTTTGGTTGGGTTTTCTTTGGGGGATGTGGAGCCTTTGATTAAAGATTGCAGGTCAACCTGTAGGTTGTGGGTCGTTATCTGATCATGTGTCGTGGTAATTGGTCTGAGTTGTCAGATCAGGGGTAGTTATTATGTGTTGATATATTCAAAACATAGTTTTGGAATTATTCGAAGTGGTGTTAACACTTCTTCTTGGTGTTGGTTATTCGGAAACACTACCTCCAAGAGGGAACAACATTGCAAGGATGAACGTCAGTAGGGATGATCAAATGGTTGAAGCTACAAATAATATGGATGTTTTGTTGTTGCACGAACTACTGCAAAGACTCCGCGGCATCTGGAGAAGAGGGAAAGAGAGATATATGCTATTGAGTCAAGAGGATTGAAAGATTTTTGGTCGTTACGATCCTCCAAAGTTCCAGGGTGATGAGAACTCAGGAAAAAAAATTGATTAGTGGATTCAAGAAATGGAAAAGATCTCGAGATGACAGATTGTCAGGTAGAGTGGAAGCAAATCATGACGGCATGGAATTTATCAAATGGTTCCAAGGACACAGAAGCTATGTGTTGGCATTAACTCAAAGATGATGAGTATGGATGTATTAACACTAGACTGATAAGGGATTTCAAGTAAAGATCTAAGTGGAGGACTTTTGTTAAGAAAAGTATTAGATGTTTTCTTGGTAGATTTCAGGATGAAACTGGATGAAGTTTGACAACTGTCAAAGAGATGTGAACATCATGGCATTGTTCAGAAGAGGAGGCTTCAATTTTGAATAGCATTTGGTGCTTAGGTGTCAATGAAAGAGACTGGTTTTGAAGTTAAGGGAGCGTTGTACATTAGGAGTAAATACTCCTTTGGTTAGATAAAATACGCTTTGAGGAATAGTAGATATCTTGAGGGATAAAGTCGTGCATTTGAGTTAGACTAGATTCACAACTTGGATTATTAATTATGAATCTCATGACGAGTACAAGAGTGAGAATATATATTTTGTTGATAAGTGACAAATCTCTTTGTTTTTTAGGAGATAAATATGGATTGTGATATTGGATGGAACTATAGACACGTAAGTGTGTATTTTGAGCGATGTTCGGAAAAACATAATGAGTTAAGCCTTGATGTAGGGAAGCATTTCATGCCAATTCTTATATGTCTCTACCATCTTTTGTATGATCTTCTTGATATTCTTATTTGCTGCTTCTACAACTCCATTCGTTTTTGGACGATATGGCGAAGAATTACAGTGCTGAATTTTGAAACTATCACACACTCCTTCATCATTTTATTATTCAGATTGGTCGCATTGTTGGTGATTATCTTATTTGGTAAGCCATATCGACAAATCAATTCTCTTTTGATGAATTTGACAACCACGCTTCTAGTCACATTGGCAGAAGAAGCGGCTTCATTCCATTTTGTGAAATAATCAATAGCTACCAGGATAAACCGGTGACCATTGGAAGCTTTAGGCTCGATGAGTCCAATAACATCCATCCCTCACATTGAAAACGACCATGGTGATGTTAAAACATTCAGAGAGGTGGGTGGTACATGTATTTTATCAGCATAGATTTGACATTTATGACATTTCTTTATGTAAATAAAGCAATCAGATTCCATAGTCAACCAATAATAGCCAGCCCTTAAGATTTTTCTTGCCATTGTGTGCCCATTTGCATGAGTTCCAAAAGAACCTTCGTGAACCTCTTGAATAATTTTCTCTGCTTCTACTTGATCCACACATCTGAGGAGAACCATGTCATGATTTCTCTTATAAAGCACATGACCATTTAAGAAGAAGTTCATTGACAACCTTCTTAAAACTCCCTTGTCATTCTCTGAAATACCCAATGGATATTCTTTATTCTTAACATACAATTTGATATCATAAAACCATGGCTTGCCATCAGACTCTTCTTCTATCAATAAGCAATATGTTGGCTTATCTTTTTGTTTAATCTTTATGACCGGCACATCCTGACTGACACTTATTTTGAACATTGATGACAATGTGGCCAGGTCATCAGCCAATTGATTTTCTTCTCGAGGAATATGGTGAAAAGTGATATGCTCGAAGTGTTCTACCGATTTTTTGATATGGGTATGGTACATAATCAATTTGGAGTCTCGAGTTTCCCACTCTCCTTTTGTTTGATGGATGACCAAAGATGAGTCTCCATATACCTCAAGAACTTTTATCTTTGATCCAATGGCTGCTTTAATGCCCATGACACATGCCTCATATTCGGCAATATTGTTTGTGCAATCAAAACACAATCTTGCCGTAAATGGAGTGAACTGGTTCTCTAGGGAAATCAATATGGCTCCAATTCCATGCCCTGATGCATTAGAAGCACCATCAAACACCAAAGTCCATTTTTCTTTATCAGATGATTTGGTCTCTTCAAATAAAGTCATGATACCTTCATCTGGGAATTCACACTGCATTGATTGATAATCTTCTACAGGTTGTTGGGCCAAATACTCCGCTAGGCCACTTCCTTTGATATCTTTTTGTGTAACATATACCAAATCATATTCTGATAACAACATCTGCCAATCAAAGATGTATTTAATTGGGTCCATTTTAGACACCAACCAAGTTGTATTGCTTAACATGTATTGCCTCAACCGACGAGCGGCCCATGCTAATGCACAACATGTTCGTTCAAGTAGTGAATATCTTGTTTCACAATTGATGAACTTTTTGCTCAAACAATAAAAAACATGTTCCTTCTTACAAGATTCATCATGTTGCCCTAGTACACAACCCATTGACTCGTCAAGTACTATTAAGTACATGATAAGTGGTTTTCCAGGAATTGGAGGCACTAATATTGGAGGTTTTGACAAGTATTGCTTAACCTTTTCGAAAGCTTTTTGACAATTCTCATTCCATTCAACCTTTTGGACTTTGCGCAATAACTTGAAAATTGGCTCGCATGTAGCGGTGAGATGTGATACGAACCTGGCAATGTAATTCAATCTGCCCAAAAAGCCACGAACTTCTTGTATTGCTCTTACTTTATCTGGATCCACTTATATCCCTTTTTGACTAACGATAAACCCAGGTAACTTGCCTGATCTCCCACCAAAAGTGCATTTAGAAGGGTTAAACGGAGTTTGAACTTCCTTAGTCGCACAAACAACTTTTGAAGGTTAACAACATGGTCTTCTTCGGTCCGAGATTTTGCAATCATATCATCCACATAAACCTCTATTTCTTTATGCATCATGTCGTGAAACAAAGTTACCATTGCTCTTTGGTAGGTTGCCCCAACATTCTTCAATCCAAATGGCATCACTTTATAACAGAAAGTTCCCCATTGTGTTATGAATGTAGTTTTCTCTATATCTTCGTGAGCCATCTTGATTTGATTCTACCATGAGAAACCATCCATGAAGGAGAAAAGAGAATATTGAGCAGTGCTATCTACTAGGACATCAATGTGAGGCAAAGGAAAATCGTCTTTCAGACTTGTTTTATTTAAATCCCGATAATCAACACACATTCGAACCTTTCCATCTTTTTTTGGAACTGGGACAATATTAGCCACCCATTGAGGGTATTTTGCCACGGCTAAGAAACCAACATCAAATTGCTTTTTGACCTGTCCTATAATTTTAAGTGACATATCATGCCTCATCCTCCTCAATTTTGGTTTAATTGGAGCACATTCAGGCTTAAGTGGTAGCTTGTGTTCAACTATGTTAGTGTCTAGCCCAGGCATATCCTGATATGACCATGCAAAGAAATCCACATAATCAAATAAAAGTTTGACCAGCTTTTCTCGTTCACTTTCTTTCATAGACATACCAATTTTAATTTCTTTGTTATGATGTTCAGTCCCTAAATTGATCACCTCAACATGTTCTTGATAGGGTTGGATTATCTTAGCTTCCTGTTTAGTTAATTTTTCTAGTTCTGGGGGAGGCTCATAATCGTCTTTGCAATCCTCATCAGCTTGATTAATTGGGTTTTCAAAATTTCAAGAAAGGGTTCTAGCGTTGCTATTTTGAACATATTCATTTTCGAATTTGCATTGTTTAAGTTAAGAAGGAAAAAAATATGAATAAAGATTGCTAAAAAACGAAAGAGGAAAACAAAAATAACTGAAGAATTCAAAAATGCATTTATTAATAATAAGCATGGAATTGAAATACATGTGCCCTATTAGTTATCCTTATAGCCTTGGACAGAGTAAAAGGAGTTAAAATACATAATTACTTTGAACATGAACTAGCAAACACGGGGAACTCGATGATCTTCCAATTGTTGAGATTGGTGTTTGGAGAACAAGGGTACACCAATTTAAAGGTGTCATCATCAACATGATCCTCTTCCACTTCAGCCACTGGATGAGCATATATTATTCCGGCGTTTTGAAATGTTTGATGAATGTCACAAATAGGGATCTTTTGTGAATTTGGTACCCGATTTTCCCAACGTGCTAGCTTGCTTTCTCCTTTTTCATTCTCTTGATCAACTTTGGTAGGTATATATCCCAACTCGTACCTATCATTCTTTTCTAGTATTTCTATCAATTTCCCGAATTTAATAAAAGCTCCTCCTTCCAACATGGATTTAGTTTTGGTTCTTTCAAACGAAATCCTTCACCCTTGAAGACAACATTGGCAATTTCTAATGCTTGGAATGAAGTCTCAATGGCTTCCTCTGCTTCTTCAATATATCCCGTAGAAGCTAGATGACTCACTATCATATCTTCTTCCTCAGATATTATCACCAGCTTATTGTTTACTATAAACTTTAGCTTTTGATGGAGAGTGGATGTTATTGCTCCAACAGCGTGAATCCATGGTCTCCCTAAAAGGCAACTATACGCCGGCTTAATATCCATCACTTGGAAGGTTATTCCAAAGTTATGTGGTCCGATTTGAATCGGAAGGTCAATCTCTCCAATAACTTGTCTTTTGGATCCATCAAACGCTTTTACCACCATACTACTCGGCTTCAAGCAAGCCCCGTCAACGAATAGTTTTGATAGTGTTGATTTTGGCATGATATTTAATGATGAACCGTTATCAACTAGCACTCGTGCAAGAATATGATCATGACACCTCACAGAGATATGTAGTGTTTTATTATGCTCCATCCCCTCAACTGGTAATTCAACATCGCTAAAACTCAAACTGCTACTGGTGGTGATATTACCGACAACCCCATCAAATTGGTCGACAGTGATATCATGAGTCACATGAGCCTCGTGTAAAATTTTCATCAGTGCCATTCGGTGCACTTTAGAGTTTAATAACAAAGAAAGAATAAATATCTTGGAAGGGGTTTGATTTAACTGATCTACCACTTTATACTCATTTTGCTTTATAAACTTCAAAAATTCGTTAGCTTCTTCTGTACGCACTGTCTTTTTGCAAATTTCCGGTCCTTTTATGGCATGACCCTCCTTTTTCCGGTCCCTTTTTCTCCATGACCCTCCTTTTTCCTAAGTTGTTCAGAAGCGTTAACTCGACCATTCCGGGTCATTCCACCAATCCTTGAAATATTGGTGACATTAGTACCTTGATGTTTAGAGCTATCACATGATTGGTGGTTGACTAAATGGGATGTGACCTCATAACTCCATGGTACCGCCTTGTTATTTTCATAAGGAAAAGAGGTTGGTGCTTGGACAATTATTGCATTTTTTCCACTATGAGTTGGCTTAGGATTCTCTTTTCTATAGAGGATTTCCAATGGTCTTGGAAAAGATCTATCATTTTCCATGCATGGGTCTATGGTCAATACATGATTATCTTTTGTATATTGGTCTATCTCTTCTTCAATGAGATTCACAGTGGCATCTCCGTGACCCAGCAAAGGATTATTCCCTATGTTTGGACCATCTTCCTAGAAGGTAAGCCATTTTACATTAATCATTTCTTGCACTTTGGTTTTTAAGGCTTGACAATCTTCGTTGGAATGCCCCACGGCTCCAACATGGTATTCACATTTGGCATTAGGATTATACGATTTCGAGAATGATGGTTCTAGAGGTTTCATTGGCCTCAGGACTACCATTGAATTTTGGAGTAAGTGAGGCAACAATTGGTTGTACGTGACGGGAATTGGGTCAAAATGGGTTATCCTTTTTTTATTGACAAATGGTCTGTAGTGATTTGCGATTGGATTTTGATTCCATTGACCTTGTTGGGAAAATGCGGTAGGTGGTGGTTGATGAAAAGGTGGTCTTGAAGGGTGATATTGAGGGTATGAAGCTTGTGTGGTTGCGGCCACATATGGATAAGGAACGTAAGGAGTTTGTGATATTGGGGGATGGAAGTTTGGGGGTCGATAAGAATTGATGGGTGGAAAATAGGAGACTCTGGGGTTTACCATTATAGCGTTATTGTCCCCTTCTTTCTTTTTTGTGAATGTCGATTGGGGTCTTTTTATGCTAGTCGTTGGACAAACGATCTTGCCACTTCTCATCCCACTTTCTATCTTTTATCCTATCATGAAAATGTCAGAAAAGTTTGATGAGATACTCCCATTCATCTTATCATAAAAAGGCGACTGGAGAGTATCCATAAACATACCAACCATTTCTTTTTCAGATAAAGGAGGTTCTACTTGTGATGCCATTTCTCTCTACCGTTACACGTATTCTTTGAAAGCTTCGTTGTCCTTTTTCAATGCATTTTGCAATTGCATCCTATCAGGGGCCATGTCAATGTTATAACTGTATTGCCTCAAGAAGGCATCAACCAAGTCTTTCCACGAACGAATACGACTTCGCTCAAGATGCATATACTGTAAGACCCGTAATTTTAAATCCTAAGTTACACAATTTTAGGGTATTTTGTGTTAAATTGCTTAGGCTTTTAACCCAGTTTTCAGTATTTAGTGAGTTAAAGGCCGAAAATATATTTTTGGAAATTGGATTGAAATTATTTGTCGAAGAATAATTTATTTAAGTTTTGAAGAACTTAATTCTGGGCAGTTTTGTTCAAAATATCTCAGGTTGCTGAAAATTGTATTTGACAATTGAGTTGCGACGAGAGTAGATAGTTTTATCAAAATAATTGGAGATGTGAGTGAAGTAATGGATGTGAGAGTTGTTAGATATTTATTGGATTAGGTTTAATTATTATATATATATATATATATTATATAATATTAATATTAGTAATATATAAGTATATGTTTGGAAGGAAAAGAGGAAAAAGGAAATGGAAAAGAAAAGGAAAGGAAGGAAAGAGAGAGAAAAGAAAATAGAAGAAAGGAAAAGAGAAAGAAAGAAAAGAAAGCATTTCCAACTTCCTCCTTTAGCCTCGCGTGAACTCCTTTTTCCCCTTCTTCCATTTTCGCTTTTATTTGCTTCTTTTTCTCAAGAATAGAAACCCCAGGCTTAGTGGGTGATAGGGCAAGGACTACTCAACTTCACTCTTCCTCTTTGATTCGAAAACGAAGAAAAACGGTATTAGGGATTCAAACACAAACCTCCCCGTTTCATCTAGATCTAAGCTTCGTTTCACGAAGAGATAGAAGGGAAAGTTGCTCACTACCATGCTACGGTGCTAGGGAACCAACTTTGGAAGCGGCGTTGCGAGCGGAAAATTTACCGGATTTACTCACGGTGCCGTAATCGCACGTTAAAGCTAACGTGAAGGTAAGGGCTCCTTCCAAACTTTTAGTTTGCATTTAGGGACCTACTTGTGGTTGTGTGGAAAAGAACTTGGTTAGGGTTAAAGTAATGTCTTATGGAGAATGAATTTTAAACCCATTTATGTATGATTTTGAGTATATGAAACTTGTTGTGTTTGAGTGATGGATTGTGTTGATTTGTGTTCGTTGTTTTGACGTGTACTAAATTGATAACTGATGAAACTTGAGATGTGTTTGTGTGGTTTGTGTGGAAAATGATTTGGTGTGAATTATGGATTGAATATGAAAGTATGTTTGAGTTTGTTTTGTATGGTTTGTGTGGAAAATGATTTGGAGTGAAGTATGGATTGAATATGGAAAGTTGGTTTTGTGTGGAATTTGAAAACCATTAAGTTAAACGAGTATTAAGAATGGGGAATCTCTTAATGTCTTGTTTACTTAATGTGAGTGTGTGAAAATCGTTTAAGTTAACTGAGCGTTAAGAATGGGGAATCTCTTAATGTCTTGGTTACTTAATGTTTGTTTTTGAAAATGGTTTCAGTGAAATGAGTATTAAGAACGGGGAATCTCTTAATGACTTGTTTACTGAATTTTTTGTGGTGGAAATCGTTTAAGTCAAAAGTATATTAAGAATGGGGAATCTCTTAATATCTGCGTTTACTTAATGTCGTTGTAAAAATGATTTTGAGGGGAAATGAATTGTTGTGTTTTGGCGTGAATTGTGTATTAAATTCGTGAATATGTTTGAGTTTGTTCTGTGTGGGTTTTGAAAACCATTAAGTTAAATAAGTATTAAGAATGGGGAATCTCTTAATATCTGCGTTTACTTAATGTGTGTTTGTTTGTTTGAAAATCGTTTAAGTTAAATGGGCGTTAAGAATGGGGAATCTCTTAATTCCTTGCTTACTTAATGTTTGTTTTGGAAAATCGTTTAAGTTAAATGAGAATTAAGAACGGGGAATCTCTTAATGTCTCATTCACTTAATGTTTCTTTTTGGAAAATCGTTTAAGTTAAATAAGAATTAAGAATGGGGAATCTCTTAATGTCTCGTTTACTTAATATTTATTTTGAAAATCGTTTAAGTTAAATAAATATTAAGAATGGGGAATCTCTTAAAGAGTTATTTACTTAATGTTGTTCTGAAAATTGTTTAAGTTAACTTGGCGTTAAGAATGGGGAATCTCTTAAGTAAACTTTACTGACCCGTGATAGGTGGTACGTTTACGACTTACGTTTCTTGGTGAATCGTGTTTGTTCGTGAGAGACTGCACAGGGGTTTGTCCGTGAGAGACTACGCCCTGGTGAATTGTGTTTGTCCGTGAGAGACTGCACAGGTGTTTGTCCGTGAGAGACTACACCCTAGAAAATTGTGAATTGTTGGTTCGTTTTGTCCGTGTGGGTATTGTGTTATAAGTGTTAAGTATTGTGTTTTGAAATTAAATGCAAGTGTGTCTTGATCCAAAATGTGATTTTGTTGATTGTACTAAGAGTTATGTTTTGGAATTGTGTGATAGTATGTTTGGTTGTAACAAATGTTTTCGAAACTCATAATGACGTGGTGATTGTATGGGTATTGCTAAGTGTTAAGGTTTGGAGTGGTGTGTGTATGTGATTGAGTTAGTTTATGAATTTTTGGAAGAATATGCAGAGAAATCGATTTGGAAATCGATTGGCATTAAGTCAGTGGTTCAGCTATGCTGTCACTCGATTGCCCAATCAATTGCCCAATCAATTGCTCAATCGATTGACATTAAGTCAGTGGCTCAGCTATGCTGTCACTCGATTGCCCAATCAATTGCCCAATCGATTGGCATTAAGTCAGTGGCTCAGCTATCCTGTCAATTGATTGCCCAATCGATTGAATTAAGCCCAGAATTCAAATTTCACTAAAAACCTTCAGGAAATCGATTTGGAAATCGATTGGCTTAGTAGAAATTCTTATTTTGAGTTAGATAACATATTGCCCATTGATTTATCAATGTCTTGGTTAGTTATGTATTTCTTGATGGATTGAGAACTTTATTTTGATTTCAATTTTATTTGGCAAGCATGATATGAACTTTTAGCATATGGAAAACCCTTCTAAGATGCATGATAAGTTGAAAAGGTTATTTGTGCATTGAAAAGTAAATGTTATGTGGTAACTGTTAATTTCGGTTGGTGACCCTTTACAACTATTGTGGAAATCTGGGCTTTACCCTCAGATGAGAGCCAGGATAATCCTACCGGTTCGTACCCTACGGATGGGAATGTAGATGGGGATGCTTGATTGGAGCTACGTTAGAAGGATCTCACGGGGCGCGTGGAGATCATTCAGGGTGTTTAGTTGTGTTGTAAAATGATCAGACTAGGTTGATACAGAGGGAACAGATGTCTTTCTTTTGGGTTGCTTTTATTTTTAAACTGGAAGATTGTACCACCTTTGTTATGTAAATATTTTGAATTCATATTTTGAGAATTTTTTCCGCTGCTTGTAAATTATAATGACTTAATTATATATTCAAAGGTGTTACCTTATTTATTTCTCTGTTTTATTTTAATTTCTATCAGGGGCCATGTCAATGTTGTAACTGTATTGCCTCAAGAAGGCATCAACCAAGTCTTTCCACGAACGAATACGACTTCGCTCAAGATGCATATACCAACTTAGTGATGCCCCACTCAAACTATCATGAAAAAAATGAATGAGAAGTTTATCGTTATGTGCATGAGAAGCCATTTTTCTGCAATACATAGTTAGATGATTTTTAGGACATATGTTGCCTTTGTATTTTTCAAAGTCGGGAACCTTGAATTTTGGAGGGATAGTCACATCAGGAACCAAACACATGTCGAAAGCTTCGAGACCATAGACATTATGCCCCTCAATTGCTTTGATTCACTCTTCTAAGACATGAAATTTTTCCTTTGATTGTGTATCATCCCTAATGTAAGATTGATGCCAATTCCCGTTAGCAACAAAATGAGGCATCTGAGGTACACTATACGGAATATTTTATGTGGGTATAGTGTTTTGGGGTGGCACATATCCCAGATGAGGAGGGATTTGTGATTGGTTTAAGTTTTGGGGGTTGACGGCTGAGTGGTTTTTGTTATTTTCTATGGGGTTGATGACTACAGGCGGATTCTAACCAAGCGGGAGACCATATATAGGAAATTGCATAGCTGCTGTGCGGAGTTGTTGGTTAGTCGGGGTAAAACCCGGTGGGTGAGAAGGAGTAGTTTGGTGTTCTTCATTTACAATCGGAGGATCCCCATCTGTATTCTCCTTCCTTGCCAAAGCCTGTATAGCTTCCAGAATTTGATCAACTTTTTCTTTCAGTTGGTTGACATTCGCTCTTATCACCTCTTGGTTTTGCTCGAGTTCATCCATGATCTTGGAATTCGCGCGCGTTCGATAAAGGTGTCGGGGAAACAGCTTTATTGATTTTTTTCTGTTTTTTTATATATAAAAAAAATAAAAAAAATAAAAAAAGTAAATTTTCTATGAGTATCAAAATATGAATGTGATGGAAATGAAATCAATTAGTGAATTATGATAGTTGGATATTGGGGAATCATACGCCTTAGGTAATAGTAAGAACAAATTATTAGTGAAGAAAATATGAGGACTGGAAATCAAAATAAAAAATCCTTCATTGATAAGAGAAAGAGTACATCATATTTAAATTAAAAAACTACATTGATTGTGGGATTTCAATTTTCTCTTTTGATAGGACAACCAATCTTCTCCTCCAATTCTTCTACCAAATTTTTGCAATATTCGCCGAACTTGTAGACTTTGACTGGAGTATTCAGCGGATGCATTACCAACGACTTATCATCTAGTTTTTCCAACATAGGGTAGCCAAGCTGTGTCAAAACTACCGCCTGATTGTAATTAATACATCATTTGGTTCCCATGATAGGCACATTTGGGAAATCTCCGCATTGACATATTACTTCCTCCACCCCTTGTTCTCTACGATACCATGAAATTGTGTCTCCGGTAAGGCTAGCTATACTCTGAGCCCATTCACGATTATTTTTAATTCCAATATGATACCCTCTCTTGAACATATGAGACATGAACCAGGTATACAACACTGGAGCACAACACAAAATTGTTCCTCCTTTCTTGTCATGACGCATATGTATAGAGTAATATACATCAGCAAGAATCGCAGGAACTGGATTTTGATTGTATTTGTTAAAAGCTAAGAAGACATTGATGGCAGCAAAATCTACAAAATTATCAAGGTTTGGGAATAAAACAATACCATAGATAATCAGAGCCAAAACATCTATAAAAATACTCCATTCTTTTTTAGCGGCTAAATCATGGCACTTTTGCTCTAGATATTTTCTTGAAAGGTGAAACATCTTAAGAGAGGGTCGTAATTCTGAGCCAAAGCCGTGAGGGCCCCTATCTGCACATTTACTGCCAAGAGGTTTAGGATCTTTCCATATTTGAGAAAGAAACTATCACATTGTATAGTTTCATTTGATTGTTGATGTCTCTTAAACTTTTCAAATCAAGTTGCTTGAACTTTAAAAGTAAAGTTTTTCTTTTTTCTGATCCCATTGTCTACTTTAATTTAACATGTGACTAAGATTCTTATGATTCCCCAACAATCTTGAAAATTGATGCAAAATGCCGATTTATTTTCAAAATAAACAATGTCATGAGATATGAATTCAATTATGTAGAATGACAATTGTGAATATATAACATTTTGGCTATTGGCTTATTCATTGAAATTCTCACAAGGGTGGCTCTATAGTTCTAGACACGGTTCCTAGAGCCAATAATCTTATTTTAGAATATTGTCAACAACAATAGATAAACTATTTGGAGTGACAATGCCCTCAATAAGATCAAACTCTAGGTGAGATTTTCATGCTAACCAAACATGATGTACATCCAGAAGGCTACCACTACACAACCTCGAATCTAAACTTAAGTTTTGTTCAAACCCGGGTGTAAGGTTTCACTCATAAGTGTGTGTCTTAGTAAAAGTGTAGGGTGTGAAATAAGTATAATTTAATAACTCTATGATGATAATAAAACATATATACATAATAAATAAATAAATAAATAAATAAATAAATAAATGGATTAATAAATAAATAAATGAATAAATAAATAAATAAATAAATAAATGAATAAATAAATAAATTAATAAATAAGAATAATCAACAAGCTTAAAAAATATTATAATGCCAACTAATACTTATTAAGAAATAATAAACATAAGTATAATTTAATAACTCTATGACGATAATAAAACATATATACATAATAAATAAATAAATAGATTAATAAATAAATAAATAAATAAATAAATAAATGAATGAATAAATAAATAAATAGAATAATCAACAATCTTAAAAAATATTATAATGCCAACTATTACTTATTAAAAATAATAAACGCATAAAATAAAAGAAAATAAAAAACAAATAAAAATAAAAATAAAAATAAAAAGTTAAAAATTATGCACAATTAATTTATTAGGTCTAACTCTCTAAAATCTCCCCAGTGGAGTTGCCAATTGTCGCAGCCAAAATCAACAAAACTTTCAGTAAACAAGACATTAAGAGATTCCCCATTCTTAATACTCATTTAACTGAAACGATTTTTCAATTACAAACATTAAGTAAGCAAGACATTACGAGATTCCCCATTCTTAATTCTCATTTAACTTAAACGATTTCCAAAACAACATTAAGTAACCGAGACATTAAGAGATTCCCCATTCTTAACGCCCAGTTAACTTAAACGATTTTCACAAGCACACATTAAGTAAACAAGACATTAAGAGATTCCCCATTCTTAATACTCATTTAACTTAATGGTTTTCAAAACAACATTAAGTAACCAAGACATTAAGAGATTCCCCATTCTTAATACTCGTTTAACTCTAATGGTTTTCAAATTCCACACCAAACATTTTCCACACAAACACATCTCAAGTTTCATCAGTATCAATTAAGAACAGGTCAAAACAACGAACACAAATCAACACAATCCAAAACATAATATCCAAATCAATCAACGATTCACACCAAATCACATCAATCAACAAACATCAAGTACGAACACACCAAGTACGATGAACACAAATCAACGCAATCCACCACTCAAACACACAAGTTTCATTTACTCAAAATCATACATAAATGAGTTTAAATTCATTTTCCACGAAACATTCATCAATATAACCAAAACCTAACTCTAAGATTTTACCCATAAAGCCTTAGATACATTTTCCCAAATCAATACTTCAACCCTAACAAAATTCTTTTCCACACAACTACAGATAAGGCCCTAAATGCAAAGTAAAAGTTTGGAAGGAGCCCTTACCTTCACGTTAGCTGTAACGTGCGATTACAGTACCGCGAGCAAATCCGGTAAAATCTCCGCTCGCAACGCCACTTCCAAAGTTGGCCCCCTAGCACCGTAGCGTGGTAGTGAGCAACTTTCCCTTTTATCTCTTCGCGAAACAAAGCTTAGATCTAGATGAAACGGGGAGGTTTGTGTTTGACGATTTTGAAATCCCTAACACCGTTTTTCTTCGTTTTCGAATCAACGAGGGAGAGTGAAGTTGAGAAATCCTTGTCCTATCACCCCAAGCCATGGGTTTCTCTTTTTGAAGCAAAACAAAGCAACGAAAATGAAAGTGGAAGAAGGAAGAAGAAGCAAGCTTCGCGAGGCAGGGACGTTTGGTCCTTTTTTTTTTCTTCCTTTGTTTCTTTTTTCCTTTCCTTTTGTTTTATTCTTTCTAACACACATTATATATATATAACTTGTATTAACATATATATATACATATATACTTATAATAATAAATATACCTATATATATATTTATATTATACTTAAAACCAAACCCAAACGAATATCTAACAACTCTTCCACACATCACTTCACTCACAACTCAAACTATTTTGATAAAAATATTTACTCTCGTTGCAACTCAGATTTTCAGCAACCTGAGATATTTTTAACAAAATTGTCTGGTATTAAATTCTTTGTAACGTAATTAAATTATTCTCTGACAAATAATTTTAATCCAATTTCCAAAAATATATATATATTCGGCATTTAACTCACTAAATATTAATAACTTTGGCTAAAAGCCTCCGAGTTCAATACCAAAATACCCTAAAATACATAAAGTATAATTTAAAATTATGGGTCTTACGTTACTACCCCCCTAAAATTAGTTTCGTCCTTGAAACTTAAAGTATGAGTAACAATCCACACTTGGTTTGTACCCGAATTCAACATACCAATCACAACTTGCTTCACCCGGCCTTCTCGAAGTGTTGCCTACCCCTATTCATAGGGTGCTTAATAACTCTGCACCCATTCATAGTCGGTAAGGCTCGTCCGCTCCATTCAACATGGTTTTGTCTACTATTGACAAGAGATTAAGGATGATCAGTCCCTCAATTTGTCAATAAATAACCAACAACCATGATAGTGGCTTAGACTATCTTAACCAAACTGTAATAGCGCTCCTTGCAACTTACAACTGAGGTTATCTTAATGTACAAGCAGTCAACAATCTTCTCAAAGTCCATTGAGTTTCCCTTATTTTCCTATAACTTTGATCCTGTCGACGAAGTAACATATCCCATACCTATGTCACGTAGTCTCATTTGCATCCACTTGGTACGTAACATCCATTTGGTACCAAACTGAAACACTTAGAATGACCCCAACACACTGAGCACCGAACAATCACGACATTCGAGAACTCCTAAATTTCTCCCTTGTCCACAAATCCTCGATTATTCTTAAGTCGTACAACTACGTCAACTGTAGTGTTCTTATCAGTAAGTTATTCCAGTTATAAATTTAATAATTCCATCCCCACATATGCTTGGTGATCAAAGCTTCCTCCAATATTTTCGATATCATGCCAAAGACTATACCACTTGGAACACACAAGCTTCCTTTCAGTTTAGTACTTCATTTCAAGAGTCACGTTTTCCATTAAGATCCAACTTGAATTTAATTCACAGATCAAGGTCTACATTCGTCTCATGCCTAACACCGCAAATTCATGCTTCACTAGGAAATTTCTTACTTACTTCGCAATTATGCACAAACTTGAAAATAATTCTCCTACCTCTACTGCCAACATTCATTCTGATACTTCTTAATTTCGCTGTGTCCTTCATTTGCAACTTGATGATTATCCTTTCATTATGACAGGTCAACCGCATTGTATTCACTCCATCACTTTTCCATTTATTCAAACCTTAAATTTCTATATCGAACCTTGATATATCTTCATTATAGTGATTTCAATAAATCAAGGCTTATTAATTCCCACCAAACTTTTCCATTTCATGTTCAATTGTTTCCTATCAAACAAACATTTAACTACTTTGATTGACGAACACAATAACAATCCCCATGACATGCACTCACGTAATGTCTTTATATCATTGGCATACCTTTATAATAATAATAATGTCTGAGTTATAGGTGAGATAATTCCTTTCATCAATCTTTAATCGTCATAAGCTAGATCTCTATGTGCTGCTCCAACAAGTTTTTATGGCACATTTTCCAAAATTTGGTTCACTCGCTGGAATCTTATTCCTTCTCAACCTTCACCGAGATATAAACTGAAAGAATCCTAACATTCGAACGTTCTAAAGAATTATTTCTCAAACGTTCCCCATAAGCAGTTCCTAAGAAATAATTATCTATAACTTCACCCTCATAAATTTTTTTCAGTACAATATCTCAAAACCTACATACCTTTCTTCGTCCATCCAGTTACTGAAATGATCATTTCAAATCTTCACGCTTGACTTCCCAAGACCAACAACTAAACCATAAATCAGTTGTTACATTTCTTCTTTTTCACTTTCTATCATTGAATATGATTCCAAAATTTGATCCTCAAAATCTCCAACACTTCCATCCTTAACATGAATTATTTATCATTTGCCCGCCTCAACTCCTTCGATTATGAAAGGTTTAAGCATCAATTGATCCTTCATCCAACCTTGCGGATTTTAAATCGTCAACTAAAAAAAATCAACCATCTTAGGGTCCCAAATCAAATCTTGAATAATCCTTCCGACCTATCAAAATATTAACATCCTCTTAGTAATTCCCATCCTTTAATAGACTTTCAAAACTTATATTACCGCCATCTCGAAGTATTCCCGTACTCGATACTTCAAATTCCACTTAATGGTAACATAGAGTTCAATACATCAAGGCCTAACTCATTATGTTTTGCCGAACATCGCTCAAAATTCACACTTACCTGTCTATAGTTTCATCCAATATCACTATCCATACTTACTTTCTCCTAAACCACAAGGAGATTTGTCACTTATCCACAAAATACATAGTCTCACTCCTACACTCGTTATGAGATTCATACTTAATAATCCAAGTTGCGAATCTAGTCTAACTTGAATGCTCGACTTTATCCCTCAAGCTATCGACTATTCCTCAAAGCGTATTTTATATAACCCAAGGAGTATTTACTCCTAATGTGCAACGCTCCCTTAACTTCAATACCAGTCTCTTTCATTGACACCTAAGCACCAAATGTTATTCCAAATGGAAGCCTTATCTTCTAAACAATTCCATGATGTTCACATCTCCTTGACAGTTGTCAAACTTCATCCAGTTTCATCCTGAAATCTACCAGGAAAACATCTAATACTTTTCTTAACAAAAGTCCTCAACTTAGATCTTTACTTGAAATTCCTTATTAGTCTAATGTTAATCCATCCATACTCATCATCTTTGAGTTTACACCAACACATAGTTTCTGTGTCCTTGGAACCATTTTATAAATTACATGCCGTCATGATTTGCTTCAGGTCTTCTTGACAATTCGTCATCTCAAAGATCTTTTCCATTTCTTGAATCCACTAATCATCTCTTTTCATGATTTCTCATCACCCTTGAACTTTGGAGGATGGTAACGATGAAAATCTTTCAATCCTCTTGACTTAATAGCATAAATCCCTCTTTCCCTCTTCTCCAGATCCCGTAGAGTCTTTGCAGCAGTTCGTGCAACAACAAAACATCCATGTTATTTGTAGCTTCAACCATTTGATAATCCCTATTGGCGTTCATCGTTGCAACGTCGTTCCCTCTTGGAGGTAGTGTTTTCGAAAAACCAACATCAAGAAGAAGTGTTAACACCACTTCGAATAATTCCAAAACTAAGTTTCGAATATATCAACACATAATAACTGCCCCTGATCTGACAACTCAGACCAATTACCCCGACGCATGATCAGATAACGACTCACAACCTACAGGTTGACTTACAATCTATAACCAAAGGCTCCACAGCCCCCAAAGAAAACCAAACCAAAGCTCTGATACCACAATGTAACACCCCGATTTTCAAAGCGAGGGTGTATTTTTTTTTTCAAAAGAAATTAAATACAACAAATAAATAAATAAGGTAATACCTTTGGATAAATATTTAAGTCAAAATAATTTACAAGCAGCAGAATAATTTTTTGAAATATCACTCCAAAATATTTAAACATCAAAAAGCGGTATAGTCTTCCAATTTAAAATAAACGCAATTCAAAAGAAAGACATATGTTCCCTCTATGTCAACCTAATCTGATCATTCTACCAAAAATTATACACCCTGAGTGATCTCCACGCGCCCCGTAAGATCCTCCTAACGTAGCTCCGATCATGCATTCGCATCCACATTCCCATCCGTAGGGTATGAACCGGTAGGATTGTCCTGACTCTCATCTGAGGGCAAAGCCCAGATTTCCACAATAGTTGTAAAGGGTCACCAACCGAAATTAATAATTAACACATAACATTTAAGTTTTTAAATGCACAAAATATCATTTCAACTTAGCACACACCTTAAAAGGGTTTCTATATGCCAAACATGCATAAACAAAGTCGAAAAATGAAGTTTTTAACAAAACAACATTGTTGTATTCGAATACAGCATCTTTGTATTCGATTACAAGGCTATTTCAGCATTCAGCAGCAAAACAGCATGTCTGTATTCGACTACAACAGTCTGTATTCGACTACACAGTAAGTCAGTGGCAAAACAGCATGTCTGTATTCGACTACAACAGTCTGTATTCGACTACACAGTAAGTCAATGGCAAAACAGCATGTCTGTATTTGAATACAGCTTGCTGTATTCGAATACACATCAGACAGAAGCAGAAAAACAACAAAATTCAGGATTTTTCAGCTTTTCAAAGGGTTTCGAAATCAATCAACACTTACCCATAACTCCAAACAATCAAACTTAGCAATTATAGCGCAATCACCACGACATCTTGAGTTTCGAAACAATTTTGAAATCAATCACACTTGCACACAACTCCAAAACAAAACACTTCGCGATTATAACACAATTACCACGACATCTTAAGTTTCAAAATGGTTTTGCAATCAATCATGATATCACACAATTCCCAAACATCCACACTTGGCAATTATAACACAATCACCACAACAACTTTAGTTTTAAAATAGTTTTGCAACCAAACACACTATCACAACTTAAGTTCAAACACTCAATCATAAACTTGAATCAAACACGATTCTTGTGCCAAGCACCCTAATGCAATGCGTATATGCCAAAATGCATGGACTCGGAATTCCAAACCAAAACCCTCCTCGAAGGTCCGTAAATCATAATTGTACTGCCTATCGCAGGCCAAAGTACCAATTACTGAGGTGCCACCTATCACGAGTCTCCACGATTTACTAAAAAGCGTAAACCATAAACGTACTGCCTATCATGGGCCCGTATCGTTCACCAAGGTGCCACCTATCACGGGTCTGCACGGTTTACTAAAAAGAACATAAATTGTAAATGCACCGCCTATCACAGGCCAAAGTACTCTTTACGAAGGTGCCACCTATCACGGGTCTTCACAATTTACAAAAAACCGTAAATCGTAAATGTACCGCCTATCACGGGCCAAAGTACTATTTACCAAGGTGCCACCTATCACGGGTCTGCACAATTTACAAAAACGTAAATCATAAATGTACCGCCTATCACAGGCCAAAGTACTATTTATCAAGGTGCCACCTATCACGGGTCTGCACGATTTATAAAAAGCATGAAAATGCATGAGCGTATACTGACTCCATTCACAACAATGGTTAAGGAAATGCAGTTATTAAAAGATTCCCCATTTTTAACACTCATTTGACTTAAACGATTTCCACAAAATAACTTTCAGTAAACAAGACATTAAGAGATTCCCCATTCTTAATACTCATTTAACTGAAACGATTTTTCAATAACAAACATTAAGTAAGCAAGACATTAAGAGATTCCCCATTCTTAATTCTCATTTAACTTAAACAATTTCCAAAACAACATTAAGTAACCGAGACATTAAGAGATTCCCCATTCTTAACGCCTAGTTAACTTAAACGATTTTCACAAGCACACATTAAGTAAACAAGACATTAAGAGATTCCACATTCTTAATACTCATTTAACTTAATGGTTTTCAAAACAACATTAAGTAACCAAGACATTAAGAGATTCCCCATTCTTAATACTCGTTTAACTCTAATGGTTTTCAAATTCCACACCAAACATTTTCCACACAAACACATCTCAAGTTTCATCAGTATCAATTAAGAACACGTCAAAACAACGAAAACAAATCAACACAATCCAAAACATAATATCCAAATCAATCAACGATTCACACCAAATCACATCAATCAACAAACATCAAGTATGAACACACCAAGTACGATGAACACAAATCAACGCAATCCACCACTCAAAAACACAAGTTTCATTTACTCAAAATCATACATAAATGAGTTTAAATTCATTTTCCACGAAACATTCATCAATATAACCAAAACCTAACTCTAAGATTTTACCCATAAAGCCTTAGATACATTTTCCCAAATCAATACTCCAACCCTAACAAAATTCTTTTCCACAAAACTACAGATAAGGCCCTAAATGTAAACTAAAAGTTTGGAAGGAGCCCTTACCTTCCCGTTAGCTGTAACGTGCGATTACAGTACCGCGAGCAAATCCGGTAAAATCTCCGCTCGCAACGCCGCTTCCAAAGTTGGTCCCCTAGCACAGTAGCATGGTAGTGAGCAACTTTCCCTTCTATCTCTTCGCGAAACAAAGCTTAGATCTAGATGAAATGGGGAGGTTTGTGTTTGACGATTTTGAAATTCCTAACACCGTTTTTCTTCGTTTTCGAATCAATGAGGAAGAGTGAAGTTGAGAAATCCTTGTCCTATCACCCCAAGCCATGGGTTTCTCTTTCTGAAGCAAAACCAAGCAACGAAAATGAAAGTGGAAGAAGGAAGAAGAAGCAAGCTTCGCGAGGCAGGGACGTTTGGTCCTTTTTTTTTTCTTCCTCTGTTTCTTTTTTCCTTTCCTTTTGTTTTATTCTTTCTAACACACATTATATATATATAACTTATATTAATATATATATATATATATACTTATAATAATAAATATACCTATATATATATATTTATATTATACTTAAAACCAAACCCAAACGAATATCTAACAACTCTTCCACACATCACTTCACTCACAACTCAAACTATTTTGATAAAACTATTTACTCTCGTTGCAACTCAAATTTTCAGCAACCTGAGATATTTTTAACAAAATTGTCTGGTATTAAATTCTTTGTAACGTAATTAAATTATTCTCTAACAAATAATTTTAATCCAATTTCCAAAAATATATATATATTCGGTATTTAACTCACTAAATATTAATAACTTTGGCTAAAAGCCTCCGAGTTCAATACCAAAATACACTAAAATACATAAAGTATAATTTAAAATTATGGGTCTTACACTGAGCACAGAACAATCACCACATCCGAGAACTCCTAAATTTCTCCCTCGTCCACAAATCCTCGATTTTTCTTAAGTCGTACAACTACGTCAAACTGTAGTGTTCTTATCAGTATGTTATTCCAGTTATAAATTTAATAATTCCATCCCCACATATGCTTGGTGATCAAAGCTTCCTCAAATATTTTCGAAATCATGTCCAAGACTATACCACTTGGGACACACAACTTCCCCTCAGTTTGGTACTTCATTTCAAGAGTCATGTTTTCCATTAAGATCCAACTTGAATTTAACTCACAGATCAAGGTCTACATTCGTCTCATGCCTAAAACCTCAGTTCACGCTTCACTAGAAAATCTCTTACATACTTCACAATTATGCACCAACTCGAAAATAATTCTCCTACCTCTACGGCCAACATTCATTCTGATACTTCTTAATTTCGCTGTGTCCTTCATTTGCAACTTCATGATTATCCTTTTATTTATGACAGGTCAACCGCATTTTATTCACTCCATCACTTTTCCATTTATACAAACCTTAAATTTCTACCTCGAACCTTGATACATCTTCATTATAGTGATTTCAATAAATCAAGGCTTACTAATTCCCACCAAAACTTTTCCATTTCATGTTTAATTGTTTCCTATCAAGTAAACATTTAACTCCTTTGATTGACGAACACAATAACAATCCCCATGACATGCACTCAAGTAATGTCTTTATATCTTGGCATACCTTTACAATAATAACGTCTGAATTATAGGTGAGATAATTCCTTTCCTGAATCTTTAATTGCCATAAGCTACATCTCTATGTGCTGCTCTAACAAATTTCTTGGCACATTTTCCAATATTTGTTTCACTCGCTGGATTCGTATTCCTTCTCAACCTTCACCGAGATACAAACTGAAAGAATCCTAACAATCGAACGTCCTAAAGAATTATTTCTCCCACATTCTCCAAAGCATTTCCTAAGAAATAATTATCTATAGCTTCCTCGTCCTAAATTTTTGCAGTAAAATGTCTCAAAGACCCACAACCTTCCATCGTTCATCTAGTCACTAAAACACTCAGTTTAAATCTCGACGCTTGATTTCCCAAGACCAAAAACTAAAATATAAATCATTCGTTACATCTCTTCTTTTTCACTTTCTATCATTTAATAGGATTCTAAATTTGATCCTCAAAATCTCCAAACACTTCCATCCTTAACATGAATTATTTATCACTTGCCTGCCTCAACTCCTTCGATTATGAAAGTTCTAAGCATTACTTGGTCCTCCCTCCAACCTTGCGAGATTTTAAATCATCTGCTAAAAATCAACCATCTTAGGGTCCCAAATCAAATCTCGAATAATCCTTCAGTCCTATCAAAATATTAACATCCTCTTAGTAATTTCCATCCTTTAATAGATTCACAAACTTATATTACCGCAATCTCAAGTATTCTCGTACTCGATTACTTCAAATTCCACTTAATGGTAACATAGAGTTCAATACATCAAGGCTTAACTCATTAGGTTTTTCTGGACATCGCTCAAAATTCACACTTACGTGTCTATAGATTCATCCAATATTACTATCCATACTTAATAATCCAAGTTGCGAATCTAGTCTAACTCGAATGCTCGACTTTTCCCCTCAAGGTATCGACAATTCTTCAAAACGTATTTTATTTATCCAAAGGAGTATTCACTCCTAATGTGCAACGCTCCCTTAACTTCACTACCTGTCTCTTTCATTGACACCTAAGCCCCAAATGTTATTCCAAATGGAAGCCTTATCTTCTCAACAATTCCATAAGGTTCACATCTCTTTGACAGTTGTCAAACTTCATCCTGACTCATCCTGAAATCTACCAGGGAAAACATCTAATACTTTTCTTACCAAAAGTCCAACACTTAGATCTTTACTTGAAATCCCTCATTAGTCTAATGTTAATCCATCCATACTCATCATCTTCGAGTTAACATCAACACATAGCTTCTGTGTCCTTGGAACCATTTCATAAATTCCAAGCCGTCATGACTTGCTTCAACTCTGCTTGATACTACGTCATCTCGAAGATCTTTTCCATTTCTTGAATCTACTAATCAACTCTTTTCCTGAGTCCTCATCACCCTTGAAGTTGGAGGACGGTAACGACGAAAATATTCTAAACCTCTTAATCTTAAGAGCACGAATCTCTCTTTTCCTCTTCTCCAGATCCCGTAGAGTCTTTGCAGCAGTTCGTGCAACAACAAAACATCCATGTTATTTGTAGCTTCAACCATTTGATCATCCCTACTGACGTTCATCCTTGCAACGTCGTTCCCTCTTGGAGGTAGTGTTTCCGAAAAACCAACAACAAGAAGAAGTGTTAACACCACTTCAAATAATTCCAAAACTAAGTTTCGAATATATCAACACATAAAAACTACCCCTGATCTGATAACTCAGACCAATTACCCTGACGTTTGATCAGACAACAACTCCTAACCTCCAATCTAGAACCGAAGGTTCCACAACCCCCAAAGAAAACCAAACCAAAGCTCTGATACCACAATGTGACACCCCGTTTTTTTCTTAAAGCGAGGGTGTATTTTTTTTTTCAAAAGTAATTAAAATACAACAGAGAAATAAATAAGATAAAACCTTTGGATATATAACTAAGTCATTAAAATTTACAAGCAGCGGAAAAGTTTTTCAAAATATAAATCCAAAGCATGTCCTGCTGTCAGCAATAGTACAGGTACATCCTTTCAACTTTACATAAAGGTAGCCCAAAAGAAAAACATATGTGTCCTGAGTGACAACCTAGTCTGATCATTCTATACATAACAAAAACTATACGCCTTGAGTAATCTCCACGCACCCCGTGAGATTCTCCTAGTGTAGCTCAAATCAAGCACTCCCATCCACATTCTCATCTGCAGGGTATGGACCGGTAGGATCACCCTGACTCTCATCTGAGGGCAAAGCCCAGATTTCCACAATAGTTGTAAAGGGTCACCAACCGAAATTAACAATTAACACATAACATTTAAGTTTTTAAATGCACAAAATAACCTTTCAACTTAGCATGCACCTAAAAGGATTTTCCACATCCTAAAAGTTCATGTAATGTTTGCCAAATATAAATGAAATCAAAAGAAAGTTCTCAATCCATCAAGTAATACATAACTGAACAAAACATTGATAAATCAATTGAGCAATCAATTATCAAACTCAAAATAAGATTTTCCACTGAGTCAATCGATTGGGTAAATCAATTTTTGGTAAGGGAAGTCCCTGTAACTCATCAAATCGATTGGGCAAATCGATTTCGTGAAAGACAGAGCCCCTGTAACTCAGCAAATCGATTGGGGAAATCGATTTCGTAAAAGACAGAGCCCCTGTGATGAATCTAATCGATTGGGCAAATTGATTTCGTGAAAGACAAAGCCCCTGTAACTCAGTAAATCGATTGGGTAAATCGATTTCTCTGTCTATTCTTTTAAAAATACATAAACTAACTCAATCACATTCAAACACCACTCCAAACCTTAAAACTTAGCAATACCCATACAATCACCACGACATTATGAGTTTCGAAATCGTTTTACAATCTAACATACTATCACACAATTCCAAAACACAACTCTTAGTAAAATCAACACAATCACAAATTTGAATCAAACACACTTACACATAATTTCAAAACATACCGCTTAACGGTTTCAACGCAATACCCACACAAACAAGATGAACCAACAAATCACATGGCATCACTTTGACTCGACAATCCCAATACAGACAAGATGAACCAACAAATCACATGGCATCACCTTGACTCGACAATCCCAACACAAACAAAATGAACCAACAAATCACATGGCATCACTTTGACTTGACAATCCCAACACAGACAAGATGAACCAACAAATCACATGGCATCACCTTGACTCGACAATCCCAACACAAAAAAAATGAACCAACAAATCACATGGCATCACTTTGACTTGACAATCCCAACGCAGACAAGATGAACCAAAAAATCACATGGCATCACCTTGGCGCGACAATCTCAACACAGACAAGATGAACCAACAAATCACATGGCATCACCTTGACTCGACAATCCCAACGCATACAAGATGAACCAACAAATCACATGGCATCACCTTGGCACGACAATCTCAACAATACATGATGAACCAACAAATCACATGGCATCACCTTGACTCGACAATTCATTTCTTCACAAAATCTTTTTCACGATAACATTAAGTAAACGCAGATATTAAGAGTTTCCCCATTCTTAATACTCATTTAACTTAATGATTTTCACAAACAAACACACATTTAGCAAACAGAAATATTAAGAGATTCCCCATTCTTAATACTCTTTTAACTCCAACGATTTTCAAAACAAACGTTAAGTAAACAAGACATTAAGAGATTCCCCATTCTTAATTCTCATTTAACTTAAATGATTTTCCAAAGCAAACACACATTAAGTAAATAAGACATTAAGAGATTCCCCATTCTTAATTCTCATTTAACTTAAACGATTTTTCCAAAACAAACACACATTAAGTAAATAAGACATTAAGAGATTCCCCATTCTTAATACTCGTTTAACTTAATGGTTTTCGAATTCCACACAAACAAACCGAAACATACTTTCACATTCAATCCATAATTCACACCAAATCATTTTTCCACACAAACCACACAAAGCACATCTCAAATTCTATAATTATCAATTATGAACACGTCGAATACGACGACACAAATCAACACAATCCATCACTCAAACACAACAATTTCATTTACTCAAAATCATACATAAATGAGGTAAGTTCATTTTCCACGAAACATTCATCAATATAACCAAAACCTAACTCTAAGATTTTACCCATAAAACCTTAGATACATTTTCCCCAAATCAATACTCCAACCCTATCAAAATTCTTTTCCACACAACCACAGATAAGGCCCTAAATGCATACTAAAAGTTTGGAAGGAGCCCTTACCTTCACTTTATCTTTTACGTTCGATTACGGTACCGTGAGCAAATCCGGTAAAATCTCCGCTCGCAACGCCGCTTTCAAAGTTGGTCCACTAGCACCGTAGCACGGAGGTGAGCAACCTTCCCTTCTATCACTTCTTGAAAGGAGGCTTAGATCTAGATGAAACGGAGAGATTTGAGTTTGAATCCCTAATACCGTTTTTCTCTGTTTTCGAATCAAAGAGGAAGAGTGAAGTTGAGAAATCCTTGTCCTATCACCCACTATCAATTTCGAACTCAAAGGAAATAAAAAGAAAGCAAAAACGAGCAACAATGGAGGAAGGGAGGAAATGGGTTTCTCGCGCACAGAGGAAGAAGAAGGAGTTTTTTCAAGTTTTCCCTGCTTCCTCTTTCTTTCCTTTCCTTTTCTTTTCTTTCTTTCCCTTTCCTTTCTTTTTCTTTTTCCATCCACACAAACATATATATTTAACTTAACAAATATCTAGATATTTATTAAAATTACCATTTCACCCATAACCTCTCCAATCCACTTTTGTCAAAAATATCTACCTTCGTAGCAACTCAATTGATAGATAAATTTTTCTGCAACCAGATATATTTATAACAAAATTTCCCGGCATTAAATCCTTCGTAACAAAGTAAATTATTTCCCGACAAATAATTTTAATCCACTTTCCAAAAATATATTTTCGGCCTTTAACTCACTAAATACCGAAAACTGGGTTAAAAGCCTATGCAATTTAACACAAAATACCCTAAAATGGTATAACTTAGGATTTAAAATTACGGGTCTTACAAAGACAGAGACGGTGGTTCACGGTGGAAGTTGAAACAATTGTGATGCTTTTTGTTTCTTCTTCTTCTTCTTCTCTTTCTGTTTTTGTGTTTTTCATCAATATTAATCTCATATCTCTCCCTCCTTTTTTCTCTGATAGGATGTATTTATAGAGTGTTATATCTATTTAGTGGTTTTCTTGCTTGCCTTGGTCCTTTCTCCATCAATGTCCTGTTTGATGTTTCGTTCTCTTTGCTCATCATCTTCATTTTTCTGCACCTTTGATGCCTTCATAATTTTAGATTATTTGTTCTGATCTGTTCATTGCTGAGCTTTTATTTGTCTTTTAGTTTCTTTTTTTTTAAACTCAAAAATTTGTCTCTTTGTTCTTATCATGTATGCAAAGGCTGACTAGTAAAAAAAATATTTTTTTTGTTTCTCCAATTAGTTAAAATAGGTACAAATGTATCTGTGAGCATGGCTTGTGCATCAATGGCAGTCATCATCAACATAACAGGGTTTGACAGTGAACAAAGGCAACAATAGACAAAACACATGCAAAACTGGAAACAGCTGGCTTGATTTAATTTAATTTTTATTGTAATTTAAATTTGGCTTTATTCTTGGTTTGTAATTTGATTTGGTTTTAAAACTCTAATTAGATTTGAAATTGTAATTATTTTTATTTCCTTTTTTTAAATACATATTTTCTTTTTTATTTTTATTTCAAAATGGACAAAATTAGGGTACTACACTCGCCTTGGACATGTTTCTGCTTCTAGATTAAAATATTTGGCTTCTACTAGAGCCTTAGGAAAGTTATAAACCTGTGATATCTCAGATTGTTGTGGTTGTAAACTTGCAAAATTTTCAGCTTTACTGTTTAGTAAAAATGTTTATGTTTCATATGCGCCTTTTGATTTAGTCCACTCTGATGTTTGGGGTCCATCACCGGTTCTCACCAAAGGTGGATCTAGATATTATGTTTCGTTTATTGATGATTACACTCGTTATTGTTGGGTTTATCTTATGAAAAATCGGTTTGAATTTTTTGACATTTATCATATGTTTCGTGCAATGGTCAAAACTCAACGTAACTCTGTTATAAAATGCTTTTGTTGTAATTTAGGTGGTGAATATACCTCTAATAAATTTTCTGAATTACTTGCTTATGATGGCACTCTCCACCAAACATCTTGTACTGATACTCCTCAACAAAATGGAGTTGCTAAAAGAAAACACCGTCAAATTATAGAGATTGCTCGTTCCCTTTTGTTGTCCGCTTCAGTTCCTAGTGAGTTTTGGGGAGAAGTAGTTCTTACTGCTGTTCATGCTATTAATAGAATTACATCCTCTATCATATCAGGTTTGTCTCCTTTTGAAAAATTGTATGCTTCTACCCCTGATTATTATTCTTTGAAAGTTTTTGGTTCTACTTGTTTTGTTCTTCGCCCTCAAGTAGAGCGCGGTAAGTTGTCTTCTCGTTCAGCCATGTGCGTTTTTCTTGGTTATGGGGATGGTCAAAAGGGTTATCGTTGTTATGATCCTCATGCAAAAAAAATTTATGTATCTCGTAATGTTGTTTTTCTTGAGCATATCCCTTTTTACTCTGTTTCCTCTGATTCTCAAATTACTAAGAGCTCTGAACTAACCCATATTGATCCATTTTGTTCTAATGATAACGTTTCTAGCGATTGTAATATTGAGAATTACAGGACAAATAGTTCTACTCCACATGATGACATCCCTCTTGTCCCCCCAGCTGCCAAACCACCTCCTACGATTGTTGATCCTCCTCGTTACCCTTCTCGTCAACGTAAGTCTACTCAGTTACCTGATTTTGTCTATTCCACTTACTCAGCATCGTTTACTTCTTTCTTAACCTTTATTCACAGTTTGTCTAAGACCTTTTCCTATAAAGAGGTTGTTCTTGATCCTCTTTGGCAGTAGGCTATGGCAGAAGAACTATCTGCATTGCACGAAACCAACACTTGGGAATTAGTACCTCTTCCTCCTGGAAAACGTGCTATTGGGTCTCGTTGGGTATACAAGATCAAAACTAAGTCTGATGGGTCAGTTGAGCACTACAAAGCATGTCTTGTTGCTAAGGGTTTCTCTCAACAATATGGTATGGATTATGAAGAAACTTTTGCTCCTGTAGCCAAGATGACCACCATTCGTACTCTTATTGCAGTTGCATATATTCGTCAATGGCATATTTCCCAAATGGATGTCAAAAATGCTTTTTTAAATGGTGAGCTTCATGAAGAAGTCTATATGGTCCCTCCACAAGGAGTTTCTCATAATCAAGGGGAAGTATGTAAGTTAAAAAACGCTATATATGGTCTTAAACAGGCTCCTCGAGCTTGGTTTGAGAAATTCTCTAATGTGATCACTTCTCTTGGTTTTCGCTCTAGTGAACATGATTCTGCATTGTTTATAAGGTCCACCACTTATGATCGCATTATACTTTCTCTATATGTTGATGATATAATTATTACTGGTGATGATGTTAGTGGAATCAATGAGTTGAAATTGCAGTTAGCCAAATAGTTTGAGATGAAGGACTTGAGAACTGTTCGCTATTTCTTGGGGATTGAAGTTGCCTACTCTCCTAGAGGCTACCTTCTTTCTCAATCCAAGTACATTGCCAACATTCTTGACCAAGCTCGTCTTTCTGATACTAAAGCAGGAGATACTCCTCTTGAGTTGTATGTGAAATATGCTCCATCGGATGGTGTTCCTTTACCAGATTCCACTTTATATCGTACTTTGGTTGGCAGCATAGTGTATCTCACGATTACTAGACCTGACATTGCTTATGCTATTCATGTTGTAGTCAGTTTGTTGTCTCTCCCACTACAGTACATTGGGCAGCAGTTCTTCAGATTCTTTGTTATCTTCGAGCAACTCAATTCCAAAGCCTTCTCTTTCCATCGTCATCCTCATTAGAGTTACGAGCTTATTATGATGTTGATTGGGCTGATGACACCACATATCGTAAATCTACCACATGATTTTGTATCTTTCTTGGAGACTCTCTTATTTCTTGGAAGAGTAAGAAACAAGACATTGTCTCTCGTTCCTCTACATAAGCTGAGTATCGTGCTATGGCATCTACTTCCGTTGAAATAATTTGGTTGCGTTGGCTTTTGTCTGATATGGGTATCTCTCTATCTGAGCCAACTCCGATGCACTGTGATAACAAGAGTGCTATTCAAATTGCTCACAACTCGGTCTTTCATGAACGCACCAAACACATTGAGATTGATTGTCATCTTACTCGTCATCATCTTCAGCATGGAACCATTACTCTACCGTTTGTCTCTTCTTTTTTAAAGATTGCTGATTTGTTCACAAAGATGCATTCCATCAAACATTTTCGTTTTTTAGTTGACAAACTCTCGATGCTCCATGTTAATGCATCGTGAGTTTGAGGGGAGATGTTAAATAATATTATTATATATTAGTAATAAGGGTATTTTAGATATTTCTATTATTTTGTATATATACTCATTGTAGCCCTATTAACTTAAGTTTGGTTCATTCTATGTTATGAAACCCTAGAGTGGTTGTCTCTTGGTTGTCTATCTTCTTCCTCTTTTCATTGTTAACAAATGGCATCTTCAAACATCTCACTACAATCACTCTTTGAGTAGGTAATTATTCAAGGTCGATTAATTTGAATTTGAAGAATGAGCTAGTAAAATATTATTAATTAGGCTGGTGATTTTCTTTTTTTACATTTTATAAGTGTAATGAACTTATTTATATATAAATCAAGTCAACTAGTTCAATTTGAATCATCAGATGTACAAATTTTTTATAGACGAAGTCATCCTATTTAATATAATTCAATCAAACAATTTAATTATTAATCAAGTAGTTCGACTGTAAGACCCGTAATTTTAAAGTATACTTTATGTATTTAATGGATTTTGGTATTGAACTCAGGGGCTTTATAGCCAAGTTATTAATATTTTGGAGTTTATATGATCAAAAAGATATTTTGATGCCCGATTAGAATTACTCGTCGATAAATAAATTAAATTAACTGCGGTGAATCTTTTGGGAAGAGTTTAATGCGTTAGGGGTGAAAGGATAATTTAATAAATATCTAAAGATTTGGAGATGTTTGTTAATTATTATTAAAATATATATATATATATAAAGAAAAGGAAAGGAAGGAAATAGAAAGAAAAGAAATAGAAAAGAAAGAAAGAGAAAGGAGAGAAAGCAAAATTTTCCCTTCTTCTTCCTCTGCGCAAGAAACCCCCCTTCTTCTCCCTTCCTCTATTTTCGTTTTCTTTGCTTCCTTTTACTCAAGAATAGAAACCCAAGGCTTAGTGGGTGATAGAACAAGGATTATTCAACTTCACTCTTCCTCTTTGATTCGAAAACGAAGAAAAACAGTTTAGGGATTTCAAAACCGTCAAACACAAACCTTCCTGTTTCACCTAGATCTAAGCTTCGTTTCGCGAAGAGATTGAAGGGAAAGTTGCTCACTACCACGCTACGGTGCTAGGGGACCAACTTTGGAAGCGGCATTGCGAGCGGAGATTTTACCGGATTTGCTCGCGGTGCTGTTAATCGACGTTAAAGCTAACGTTAAGGTAAGGGCTCCTTCCAAACTTTTAGTTTGCATTTAGGGACTTACTTGTGGTTGTGTGGAAAAGAATTTTGTTAGGGTTAGAGTATTGATTTTGGTTATATTGATGAATGTTTCGTGGTGAATGAATTTAAAATCTTTTATGTATGATTTTGAGTAAATGAAACTTGTGTGTTTGAGGGGTGGATTGTGTTGATTTGTGTTCGTTGATTTTGACGTGTTCTTAATTGATACTGATGAAATTTGAGATGTGTTTTGTGTGGTTTGTGTGGAAAAATGATTTGGTGTGAATTATAGACTGAACGTGAAAGTATGTTTGAGTTGGTTCTGTGTGGAATTTGAAAACCATTAAGTAAAACGAGTATTAAGAATGGGGAATCTCTTAATGTCTTATTTACTTAATGTGAGTTTGTGAAAATCGTTGGAGTTAAAAGAGTATTAAGAATGGGGAATCTCTTAATATTACTGTTTGCTTAATGTGTGTTTGTTTGTGAAAATCATTAAGTTAAATGAGTATTAAGAATGGGGAATCTCTTAATATCTGCGTTTACTTAATGTTGTCGTGAAAATGATTTTGTGGAGAAATGAATTGTCGAGTCAAGGTGATGCCATGTGATTTGTTGGTTCATCTTCTCTGCGTTGAGATTGTCGCACCAAGGTGATGCCATATGATTTGTTGGTTCATCTTGTATGCGTTGGGATTGTCGAGTTAAGGTGATGCCATGTGATTTGTTGGTTCATATTGTCTGCGTTGGGATTGTCGAGCCAAGGTGATGCCATGTGATTTGTTGGTTCATCTTGTCTGCGTTGGGATTGTCAAGTCAAAGTGATGCCATGTGATTTGTTGGTTCATTTTGTCCGTATTGGGATTGTCGAGTCAAGGTGATGCCATGTGATTTGTTGGTTCATCTTGTCTATGTGGCTATTGCATTGAAACTGTTAAGCGGTATGTTTTGAAATTGTGTGTAAGTGTGTTGATTTAAGTTTATGATTGAGTGTTTGAACTTGAGATGTCATTGTGATTGGGTTGATTATGCTTAGTGTCACATTTTGGAATTGTGTGATAGCATGTTGATTTTTAAAACTATTTCGAAACCCAATTGTCGTGGTGTTTGTGTTGAAATTACTAAGTGTTAAGATTTGGAGTCGTGTATGAATGTGATTGAGTTAGTTTATGTATTTTTGGAAGAATATGCAGGGAAATCGATTTCCCAATCGATTGGACGAGTTACAGGGACTTCACTAATTTGACAAAATCGATTTGCCAATCGATTTTATAATATGTTTTTCAAAACCAGTTAAGAAATCGATTTGGAAATCGATTTGGCCATACAAGAATTCAGCAAAACTGACAAAATCGATTTGGAAATCAATTGGCATTAAGTCAGTGGCTCAGCTATGTTGCCCAATCGATTGAATTAAGCCCAGAGTTCAAACTTCACTAAAAACCATCAGGAAATCGATTGGCTTTAATACAGAGGCTCAGTTATCCATCTAATCGATTTCCCAATCGATTGGCTTAGTGGAAATTCTTATTTTGAGTTAGATAATCGATTGCTCAATTGATTTATCAATGTTTTGGTCAGTTATGTATTACTTGATGGATTGAGAACTTTATTTTGATTTCAATTTACATTTGGCAAGCATTATATGAACTTTTAGCATATGGAAAATCCTTTTAAGGTACATGCTTAGTTGAGAGGATATTTTGTGCATTTAAAAACTTAAATGTTATGTGTTAACTGTTAATTTCTGTTGGTGACCCTTTACAACTATTGTGGAAATCTGAGCTTTGCCCTCAGATGAGAGCCAGGATGATCCTACCGGTCCGTATCCTACGGATGGGAATGTAGATGGAAATGCTTGATTGAAGCTACTTTAGGAGATCACTCAGGGTGTTTAGTTGTTTTGTAAAGTGATCAGACTAGGTTGTCACAGAGGGAACAGATGTCTTTCTTTTGGGTTGCTTTTACTTTTAAACTGGAAGACTGTACCACTTTTGTTATGTAAATATTTTGAATTCATATTTTGAGAACTTTTTCCGCTGCTTGTAAATTATAATGACTTAATTATTTATTCAAAGGTGTTACCTTATTTATTTCTCTGTTTTATTTTAATTTCTTTTGAAAAAAAAATATACACCCTCGCTTTGAAAAACGGGGTGTTACATCGACCATATCATTTAATGTTCAATTCAAATAAATTTCTAAAATAATTTTTGAGAGAATATATACTCCTACTTTTATGCTAGTTTTTTTTTTATTCTTTTTAATATAGAAATGTTTCTTCTTCTTTAGTTTAGGGATAAAGATGAGGTTACACATACAAAATACAAAATATAAAGTATTTTTTGGTAAAATTGAACAACATTCAAAATACAATAAGAAATTTGTATTTAGGGGATCTTATTAAAATTAAATACATTGTTTACTAAAAGTTTAGAAATGAAAACAAAAATTAAGAAGTTTGAATGAAGTGAAAACAAGAATTTAGATGTTTGATTGTTGTACTTTTTCTTTTGTGTAAAAAATGGGAGAGTAAGATTAATAGTTCTTTCTTTTTGTGAAGAAGAAAATATATATATATATATATATATATAT
>JBBPBT010000958.1:941594-952577 GCA_037974875.1 Cicer bijugum | reverse complement strand
TCCCTTCATGAATTCAAAAATATAATTATTTAGATATAATTAATTCAAATATATTTTTATAGAGGTCCAATTACACAATTGATTTATTTTATCTAATTTGGTTTAATCACACAGAATAACAAATAATTTAATAACTCTACCAATAATTTAATATCTTCATTAAACTCTACTCACAAACAATTCATATTAAGATGTATAATTTGTCTAAGCCTATTTTCTTATATTTTGACAGAAATTTGACCATACATGACAAATA
Organism: Cicer bijugum; assembly: GCA_037974875.1. Lineage (NCBI taxonomy): Eukaryota > Viridiplantae > Streptophyta > Magnoliopsida > Fabales > Fabaceae > Cicer > Cicer bijugum. The sequence continues at coordinate 952,321 of JBBPBT010000958.1, read as the reverse complement.
GACAAATATTATAAATTTAAATTTAATCATATCATTGAAATATTTGTCAAAAAAAATAAAAATTTAATATAAAAAACATCACATTTTTAATATTTTAAAAAATTGAATAAACAACTCTCAAAAATAAGTTTTGTTTGTGTTTATTTAACAAATGTTCTGTTTGACCATTTGAATTATACTATTAATAACTAACGAAGACGAGAAAGTAGAATTTAACAAAGTAGTACTATATCATACACATGTTTCCATATATTTACTGAAATACAACTGTGAGTTGTTGTCTTTAAGTTGAAACACAGGTGTGAAAATATTGTTGGTTTAAAATTTGTTGGGTAATAAATGAGTCCAACTAAAATTGATTATATCAAAATTTTCAAATTAAATTCACAAAGGAAAACAAATTAAAGAGTTACCCTTTATAAACCATACCTGTTAGTTACCCACCTCAACACACAAAAAACAAACATCATGTTCCGTATCTATTCCTATGTCGCTCCTTCACCAACCATCACCACCACATCAAACAAATTCATCACTCTCACAAAATTAATCAACACTCTTCAAGAAGAACAACAACGTGAACTACAATGATTGGTTCCACTCTTTTGACACTTTTTCTTCCTTGAATATGCATGAGTGCTATATTCGCTCTCTATATATGCATGAGTGCTATATTCGCTCTCTATAAAATTGAATAAACAACTCTCAAAAATAAGTTTTGTTTGTGTTTATTTAACAAGTGTTTTGTTTGACCATTTGAATTATACTATTAATAACTAACGAAGACGAGAAAGTAGAATTTAACAAAGCAGTACTATATCATACACAGGTTTCCATATATTTACTGAAATACAACTGTGAGTTGTTGTCTTTAAGTTGAAACACAACTGTCAAATATTATTGGTTTAAAATTTGTTGGGCAATAAATGAGTCCAACTCAAACTAATTATATCAAAATTTTCAAATTAAATTCGCAAAGGAAAACAAATTAAAGAGTTACCCTTTATAAACCATACCTGTTATAAACCATTCCTATTAGTTACCCACCTCAACACACAAAAACAAACATCATGTTCTGTATCTACCTCCTATGTCGCTCCTTCACCAACCATCACCACCACATCAAACAAATTCATCACTCTCACAAAATTAATCAACACTCTTTAAGAAGAACAACAACGTGTACTACAATGATTGGTTCCGTTTTTTTGACACTTTTTCTTCCTTGTATATGCATGAGTGCTATATTCGCTCTCTATATGTGCCTTTTATGCTACGCCACTTCACATCACCGTCCTCATTTAAATCCACCGTTGAAACCAGTCACTGAAAAAGGTCTTTTTCCTTTGGAACTTGAAATCCTTTCCAAAATTACAAGTAAAGAAATGGTTGTGTCTAGAAGTGTCAATTTGACAAACTCTCTATTTATTGGTAGCAGACCACGTGTTGGAGGGAGGAGTAAAAAAATTTTAAAATTCAAAAGGTCTCCAAAAAATAAAAAAACCACCAACATTAAAATTTCCTTAAAATTTTGTAGGATTAGTGGACCTCTAGATCCACTTTTTAAAAAATAAATCAATTTTTCTTTTTAAAAAAATTTAATATTTTTATTTTTTTTCAAAAAGTAATTTTTTTTATTTGAGAAAAAAATTGATTTTATTTGAGAATTTTTTTTTTTAGTTTTCTCACAAAAGTTTGAGAGAAAATATTTTAAAATTTTTCTACGGAAAAAATAAATTTCTAAAATTTTCAAGAACTAAAGTCTCAAAATTTATAAAATATTGAAGGCCTATAAACCCTCTGAGTTCCCTCTCTTAAATCTCATGAAATAATGATCGAGGTTTTAAAATATAATTGGCTGAAGTGTAGTTTTAGTCCCTCTATTTTAGCTGAATCGCAAAAGTAGTCCTCTCATTTTGTTTCTCTCCAGTTTTGGTCCTTCAAGCATAATTTTAGTCCAAAACTTCATGAATTTTTTTTTTTGCATTTATTTAAGTGACACAATGTCTCAAGATCTCATTTGCAACAATTGTACCTGAAATATATGATCATAAATGGTGTAGTAAACCTTTAAAAAAATGAAATTTCATCAAATTTTGGACTAAAATTTTATTTGAGGGACCAAAACTAGGGATAAACAAAATGGGGGGACTACTTTTGTAATTTAGCTAAAATAGATGAATCAAAATTGCAATTAAGTCAAAATAATTTTAATGGAAGATCTAATATTATGGACTTAATAAAAAAAATAAAAATTTTAAGGGACTTTTGAAGTTGAAGTTGGAGACTTTTTTTAACTACTCTAGTGGCGTCCACCTAATGCACCATTTGCCTAGATGAAATCGTTAATGAACAACCGACTCGTCTGGTTCCCGGTTGTAATCATGCCTTTCATCTTCAAAGTGCTGACACGTGGCTTTCCAAACACCCGCTTTGTCCTCTTTGTAGAACCAAGCTTGACCCTCAGATTCTCAACTCTGATAGTCCATGCTGAATCGAATCTCTTTAAATTTAACAGTGTATAGTGGAATCTCTTTAAATTTAACAGTGTATAGTGTACAGTGTAATCTCTTTAAATCTAACGGTGTACAATGCACTATAAAACTGGTCGTAGAGGATCATTAAAATGAAATTGAAGCAGCTTTGGGGGGAGGGAAATGAGTCATATACAAGTATTTTATAATTTGAGTTTGTTCTTATTGGTTCAGTGTTAATTATTTTATTATTAATAAATAGAAGTTAATAATGGAGTGGTCCAATCATGTTTATAACTTTTGAACCTTTGAGGAATGGAAATTATTGTATTTTGTGTAAACCCGGTCCATAGCATCCTTTTATTAATTTAAAAAGAAAATTATAAGTTTTAAAAGAAAATTAAAAAAAGTAAAAGAGAATTAGATATAAAAATATATATAACACATGATTTCATTTGTGACATGCATGTAACTCATACGTGCTTACTTAGGAGCAATTACTCAGCGACGATACTCTAATGTTTTCTTAGGAGCAATTAAATAAAGTGAATTGAAATATCATGGATTAATGCTTTGTTGTTCTGTTTTTGGGATTATTATCAAACTATATTAATTTTGCATGTCCTCCTTTTGGACTATATTACTAAATTATAATTTTAATTTATTTTTTTCTCCATTAAAAAAGTTAGAGTAGTTCATTAGACATTTAGTAAGAATATTTTAATAAAAAAGATATCAATAGTGGAAGTAAGTTACTAAATAATATATTTCTGCAACCAAGTGATGAATGATAATGAAAAACAAAATGAACATCAAAGATAAGTTATAAAATCTAAATATTTTTTTTTTACCGAAACTCTTAACATTTTCATAAACTTTATATATTTTATGAAGGTATTTGCAACGATCAAAGGTTCATGATCTATGGTTATAATCAAGATACATTGTATGCGTACATCAATCATCAATTCTATAGAGAGTGTAAAATCAATGGTACCATAAATTTCATGTTTGAGTATGCAGCTACAATATTTCAAAATTGTCAAAAAGAGTTACCACAACAAAGTAACACTATCAGCTCAAGGAGGAAGAAATGATGTTACAAAACCATTTGGTTTTTCAATCCAATTTTGTAATATCTTTCATGATCCTAACCTTCTTCCCTTAGTTAAGTCGACTAAAACATATTTTGGAAGACCCTAAAAGACATATTCAAAAAATATTTTTCAATCAATTTTATATGATTACCTTCATGGTTACCTTTAACAAGTGTAACCAGAAACCAGGAACCAAAATCAAAGACAACCAGAGCCAGAGACAACCAGAGGCAACCAGAATCATAGACTACCAAAACCAAAGGCAACAAAGAGCTCTTTTTATGGAAAATATTAAAATTATGCCAAATATTAAAATTAAACATATGACTTATTTTTAGAATTTTTAATTGACAAAACAAAATTGAGGTACTACATTGAGTAAATCCGAATATTTGGAGGTTTTCTATATATCTAATGGAACCCCTCAAAGCGAGAGTGCACTTAGGTATCACATTGTGGGTGTTGGGTAGTATGCGAGTGCATGAACACCAAAAAAATCAAATGCTCTAATCACAAGAGACTTTGACACTACATCTGAACCAAAAACCTTAAAGCATCAGATATCTTAGTCACTTTTTTTATATATCCAACATTTCATCAATTCCTAATCGATGTGAGACTAACTCACCCTTGAATTCCAATAGCGGGTGATCTTAAACTAATGGAGATGGAGTTGTGATAAACTTTGGGGCTATGGAAGCTTCTAGCAGAGTGGTACGTAACAATAATGGACATTTTATTTTTGGATATGCTTCTTCTCTTTGGTGTGCACAATTATGATGACTGAAATGGGAGTTATCCTAAAAGGCTTGAAATTGGCATTTGAGAGGGGCTTCATATAGATTGATATTGAGTCAGACTCTAAAGTTTTGGTGGGTCTAATGTTGAATGGTTGCAATTCTAGACATTCTTGTTCTTTGCTAAATAGATGGTTTCTTGCATCAACTTAATCAAATTATTGTGAAACTAATCAAGCGACATACACATTTTCTAAGCATAGTTTACATATGTTAGTTTATGATATAACTTTTTAGACTAATCATGATTTTTTTCTCGTTCGTTGTGCTAGTTGATACGAGATATGTGGCATTTCCTAGAAACTTTTAGCTATATTTTTTTTTGTCTCCTCCTTGTTCATGGTTTAGACATTTTTCATTCATAAGAAAAAACAATACTATTCATGAAATAGAATCGCAAAAGTAATCTCCCATTTTTTTCTCACCAATTTTGGTCTCACAAATAGATTTTTGGTCCAAAATTGGATGAAATTTCATTGTTTAAATCTGTATTTATGATCATATATTTCAGGTACAATTGTTGTAAATGAGATCTTGAGGCATGATGTGACTTAAATAAATGCAAAAAAATGAAATTTCATAAAGTTTTGGACCAAAATTCTGCTTGGGGACCAAAACTGGGGAGAACAAAATGGGGGGACTACTATCACGATTCAGCTAAAATAAGATGACCAAAACTGCAATTAAACCAATTTTTTAAGGAGAACAAATATTATTTTCCAGATGATTGGACAAAATAAAATTTTAAGTTTCAAAAATTAATTTGACATATAAAATTAATTACGTATTGAAATGAAATCATATATGGGGAAATCCGTATCATTCAATATAGAAAAGTTATAAATACTCTCTTTACATTTTATTAATGGAATATAGTTATATAAATATAACCATTATTAAATTAATATAATAAAATAAATAAATAAATTGTGTATCATAGTCTACAATAATATTTAGATTCATGAAAACTAACCCATGTTTTCCAATTTCCACGATTTCTTCACCCACTAAGGACTTATCTTAATGTTTTGTTTTAATATTAACCGTCAGATTTCTTCTATGGCCTTGATTTGAAAGTAAATTGAGGGGTTTGTTTATAAGTAGACCAGGTGGTGGAGATATTACAACATAGTATACATCATACCAATTTGTCCATTGTCTTGTTGTTTGAACAATGTCAAAAGTAGGAAGAATGAAGTTGGGTTCACAAGGAATGGAAGTGTCATTGCAAGGACTTGGTTGTATGAGCATGTCTGCTTTCTATGGTTCTCCTAAGCCTGAAATTGACATGATTGCCTCATCCATCATGCCATTCAATCTGGTGTCACTTTTCTTGATACCTCTGATATCTATGGTCCTCACACCAATGAACTACTTCTTGTAAAGGTTCACAGTTTCTATTACCCTTTTAGTTTTTCTTTTAATTGCCCCTCTTGAAAATTTTTGGGTATTTCAATTTGGTTTTGTTGCATCATGTTTTTTTGAACTGAAATTGAATTTTGATTGAATTGATTATGTTCAATTGATTTGAATAAAAGTGAGTTGAAGAGATTTATTTTTGGATAGATTCGTGTGGATGTGAATTAAATGATAAATTCAAGGCTAAAAATCAATTCTTGAATAAAAAGTTATAAGAGGTTCATATGTGCATAGTTTTTCTTTTGATTACTTACTTGTGTTGATTTAATGTGAAAATTTCAGGGTATGCACTTCTGTGATATTGCAATTTGGTTTGTTGTTGAATCTTGTGCTATGAACATATATGAAATTAATATGTATCGTATATAATCTGATTTTGAAAAAGTGTGAAAATTATGGAACAGACTTTGAAGGGAGGGGTAAGAGAGAATGTTGAATTGGCTACAAAATTTGGAATCAAATTTTCGGAAGGGAAAGTTGAGGTCTCTGGTGATCCATCATATGTGAGAGCTGCATGTGAGGATAGCTTGAAAAGACTTGATATTGATTGCATTGATCTCTATTATCAGCACCACATTGATAGTCGTCTACAAATTGAAATCACGGTTTGATCCTTTTAATTTCTCTCTGATTTGATTTTAATTAACATTCACTAGCATTTAATTAGATTTTTCTCTGACCCTTAGGGCTCTTAGGATTGGCTTATTTGAGTTTATCTACTAGCATAAGCACTTTCTACATAAGCATTTATATATGCTATATGTGTTTAATTAAGTTATTTATCCCAACAAGCATTTGGTTTTTGAATACTATTGACATGACTAAAATATGCGACTACTTGCTTCAAAATGCTTTGATTGGAATAACTGAACCTACCTTGTGCTTTACAACAACATATAATGATATCAATCGAAAAGGACAATTTGGGACTTCAACATTTTTAGGTTTTGTTTGTAAGATTGGGGAGCTAAAAAAACTCGTGGAAGAGGGAAAAATAAAATATATTGGTTTGTCGGTGGCCTCAGCTTCAACAATCAGAAGAGCACATGCTATTCATCCAATAACAGCTGTGCAGTTGGAGTGGTCACTTTGGTCAAGAGATGTGGAAGAAGAAATAATTCCAACTTGCAGGTATAATTTAGCCAACCCAAACTCCCTACCGTCAAAATCTTTTGTATTCACGCAATCAAAACATCTGTAGTCATTCGATCAAAATCATATTACTAGATTCAAGTTTAGTATTTTATACTATAAAATAAAATAAAAATTGTATTATTTTAAATCATCTGATATCCATGGTTACCGACAGATCTTGACAAACATTATCTTAGTTTTATGGTCTAGCATTTATCTTTTCTGTACTTTGATAAAATTGCATTGATTTGAAGTCTACCTTTTTAAGTTATTATGATTTTCTTTCTTAGGGAACCTGGAATTGGAATTGTTGCATATAGTCCTCTTGGGAGAGGATTCTTTTCATCAGGAACAAAGTTGCTTGAGAACTTAACAAAGGACGACTATCGAAAGGTTTCTGAAAATCCCACTTTTACACAAATTCATGTCAACTACTTTTTCATTTTGTTAATCAACCTACCTAGTAGCATTGGTTCAGAACCATCGATTAATTTAATTAGTGTTACATTAATGATGATCATATTAATAGTGATATTCATTACACAATAATAGTGTTTACTGACTAAACCACTTATTTTAATTTTGTGAAATGTGTGTGGTTATTGTATTTAGTTGACTATAGTTCAAATATATAGTTGTGGTAATTGAGTACACTTTTTTTCTTCCATAGAGTAGTTTGGGAATAGGCACAACAATAATGGATGGCACTGTAAATTGCTGCTGGTATTTAAAATTCAAAACTCTAAGATAAAAACAGTTTGGAAATATGTATGAGTTGTCAAACACAGGTCATATAGTGTCCGACACAGGGATATATATGCCTAATTCTAGAGGTGTGTGTTTGTGCTTTGTATCCTTTCACTTCCCCTAGTTAACCTCTCAGTCCTACATTGATATATGAAAACTACACAAAGATATCGGAATCTGGATTCCGTGCAGTCACAAGTGGTGACTATACAAGCTCGGTTCTAGTTTTAACACCAAAATTTTATAATTAACAAAAATAAAAAAATTTCTTGAGATTTGAACTGTCAGATCAAGATCAGACTGCTCCTAGGTGCTAACTGCGCCTAATCCAATTTCAAAGATATTTGATGACCAACGAAAGTTTTAAAGAAAATTTAAGATAGATGATTCGTGAATAAAAATATTGGATGGTTTGAAAATAATGAAAACGTCAATGAATTGGCTGCAAAGAAAGGATGTACTCCATCTCAGCTGGCACTGGCTTGGCTTCATCACCAAGGGAACGACGTGTGTCCGATACCAGACACGACCAAAATGGAGAACTTGAATCAAAACATTGGTGCTTTATCTGTCAAACTAACACTAGAAGAAATGACAGAAATTAAGTCCTTAGCAGATTCTGTGAAGGGTGAAAGATATTTGCAGGGTGTAAGAACATGGAAGGAATCTGATACTCCACCACTCTCTTCTTGGAAAGCTGCATAATTAAGTGATTTTACTTAGTTAATGCTCATACTAGTGTTGCTTTGGTATTTCCTGACTTTACCTTGTGAAATAAATGAATATGAGAAGCTTGCCTTCCCTTCTGAATGAATTTGGCTGTATAAAGTTTATACTATAAACCTTTATAATTAATAGAATTTGATATTGAAAAATTTTACAGTCTTATTCCACTTTTTTATAGAAATGATTCTTGCGGGGAAAAAATTCGAATTCATATCCCACCTTTCATCTAAAATTTTGTGATTATAGAAACTCATTAATGGAGAGAAGAATCGAAGAGTGACCTAATCAACATGTAATCAAATTCCTCAAGTTGTGATTAGAATCGTATTGAGTTTTTGATTCATGCGAAGGTTTAAAATTTTGACTGGTATTGAATATATAGTAATATTAGGCACGTGCTTGTAAGTAAGTGAGTAGTCGAATCAAAATAATTTGAGGAACCAGACGAATTATATCACATAAAAGTATTTTGGATGCAAATAATTGTCATGATAAAAACAACTTAAAGAAAGGGTATCGAATATTACTTTTTGTGTAGACTCCTAATTCATTTTTTAGAGAGTAGACAGACCTCTAATTATATACTACTTTTTGTCCTCTTTAATTCTTGAGATAATAGAGTTTCATGAGTTGGATGGTGATGGGATTAGAGGATATGAGTTCTACTTATAGATTTTTTATTAAAAAGTTTAGTGTGAGAAGATTTATGCCGAGTTCAACGTAGGGACCACTTTACGGTTTGTTGATCACTTGCAAATAAATGTATATTTACCTCTCTAATAACACTTGCAATATGTGAGTCCAACTGAAAAATAGATCACAAGTTAAATTGGAAAATACATTTATCATCTCAATCAAAGGCTTTTGGGTGTTATTAATTTACACTCTATAATGTGAATTAAGGACATAATGGGTGTTATTAATTTAGACTTAGTCAAATGCTTTTGTTCTAAAAGAATATTGCAACAAGATGAAAAATCAAACAAACATTGTACTAAGACAATAAATCAATCGTCAATTTGGGATGAAAAGATCATGTAAAAAAAACACGAAATAATTTTTTTTTTTTGTTGTAAAAACCACTCGTTTAAATTAAAATAGAGGAAAATGAAGCATATGTGATTCTAAGTTAAAAGTAATCCAAAATCACCCATTTTCGAAATAAAAAAGGGTTTAGTGTACATGACTTATATAATAGATGGGTCGTGGCATTTTGGATCCCAATCAACTAATATATATTAATATATATTTGATTTCATTTTTTGAATAAATTAAAATTAATTTTAAAAATGTAGAATTGATATCGACTCTTTGAGTGATTGTGAATATAATTGATTCTACTTCTAAAATTATGCATAGTTAAAATTTATAATTTTTGAATTCAAAAATAAATTTTATAATAAATTTATTGTTAAATTTATTTTTATTTCAAATAATTTAATATGAATTATTTTAAACAAAAATTAATTTTAATCGTGAGAGAAGCAACAAGAAGCTAAAAGTAAGAAACAAAGCACAAGAAGACAAATGTTTGGAGATGAAAAATAGATTGGTGGTTTTGGTGCAATTTGAGAATCAGAAATAAGATATTGTGGGATGTCACATTAAGCTGAATCTTATGAAACCATTGGAAAAGAGAGAAAAAAATTGGTTTAAGAATACCACTGTATAGGGGAGGTGGGATTAAAACTGCCGCTGTTTTGTCACTTGTATTCATTTTCTGGCACACTAGTTTTGTCCTTTGTGTTTCTCGTGTCTGCTTCACTAATGCCACTTTCTCTTCCAAATTTAATATCTAGCTAATTCTATAATACATAATATTATTAATACTACATATATGTACTTATCTCATTTATGAGCAATGTTGTTTGCTACAAACTATTTGCGCATGAAAGAGAAAATATACAAAGATAGAAGTTTTGACCCATTACTAATTGAATAACTATATATATACATAGGAGAATCTCGATAATTATAATTTGTAAATGATGTCAGATGTTATTTGGAACAGTGGAATATATTCTTATTTTTTGAGAGAATATATACCCTCTACTTTTATACTAGTTTTTGTTTTATTATAGAAATGTTCCTTCTTCTTTAGTTTAGGGATAAATGTGAGGTTACACATACAAAATACAAAAAATAAATTTTTTTTTTATAAAATTGAAGAGCATTCAAAATACTATAAGAAATTTGTATTTTGGGGATCTTCTTAAAATTAAATACATTGTTTACTAAAAGTTTAGAAATGAAGACAAAAATTAAGAAGTTTGAATGAAGTGAAAACAAGAATTTAGATGTTTGATTGTTGTACTTTTTCTATTGTGTAAAAA